>CM019074.1:107780192-107989908 GCA_009667805.1 Leptobrachium leishanense
TCCAGAATAATGTATCCAGAGCCATGTATGCTTCTGTCCACATTAACTGAAACCGGAAATTATGTTTCGGCCGTTCTCCACAAAAATGTCAATCTACCAAAACACCATTTTGGTTGTGGGCAAAAACATCCTTTTTAATTCTTTCACTGCAAATGACATCATGGGGGACATACTCGGGTGCGCACACTGTATATGGAGGAGGTCCTTCACACGTCATGGGTTCTCCGCAGTGAAAGGGTAGACCCCATGTGTCTAGGACGGAGTCCCGGATTGGTTTGACTTTCTAGAAGTCAAACTGTCCTTTTGGACCCGTCCCAGTGCAGAGCTGTCATCGTCACTGGCTGCAGAGCCGGGATGGTGGGTCTCTGTATCTCCCAGTCATTGGCAGCTAGAGGGTCATCTTTGGCATCATTAGAATAGTCAGATCATGGCCAAGTGTAAAAAAAAAATTCTTTTTTTTTTTATTTATAATGCAGCACTATTGATCACTTTTCAATTATGTGAACAATGATGCTGCACTAACTAAAAATTTCGTTTTTTAGTTTTCAGAGTCTGCTGAAAATAAGGATATATAATATGTCTGGATCATGCAATAAAACGACTTCAAATTGTGTTTAAACAAGATGAGCACGAAACGGGAAAAATGAGCTCAGCACACAGAGGTGAAATGGCTTAGCAGTGAAAGGGTTAAATAACAAAGTGCTGGCACCTAGAAATCCTAACAAACCTAAAATGGAGATGGTAAAAAATAATATAGATGGGGCGGAGTCAAGCCGGCCATGAGAGGGGTCACTGGTTAGGAGAGCACCTTGTTTTCCCTGCTGTATAAATGCTACCACTGTTGTAGTCGCCTGCACATCTCCCCTGAAAGGTGTGGGAACAATCCCTCAGCCACATGAAGACCCCATAAAAGAAAACGGCCCCCGGCCCCGCGGTGGTGCCAATCTTTAACGCCAGGCCGCACTCGGATGGGGCCTTCCAAGATGGCGCCCGGGCCCACGCACCACCGCCAGCTACTGACCTAGAGCCAGATGACTCCCCTGCTACCATGGCGGACATTATGGGCCTCCGCCCCTTTATTACAGTGGAACTGGATAAAACGGCCCGGGTGTTTTCAGTGCGGCTACAGGCGGTAGGGGACCGCATGGCTCATTTGGAAGAACACGTGGAGCAGATCGCCTGTACTGTAATGACCTGGCCATGCAGACAATATGGAAGGCTGCGTGCATTATCTGGAGGAGGCGTTCAAGGACCTATCCAACAGGTCCTGCAGGATTAATATTCGCCTGCGCAATCTTTCTGAGACAATCCCGGATGACGAGCTGGAGCTCACCTTTACGTGTATAGTGAGATGCTTATTGCCCGACATTCCGGTTGCCCGCTTGATGCTGAACTGCATACATAGGGCAGTGGGCCCACGCCTGGACCAGTCAGTGGCCCCCGCGATCTAATACTAAGGTTTCATTACTACGCCATGAAAGATGCCCTGCTGAAAGCTGCTCGGGATCAAGATGTAGAATATGAGGGAGCTCAGCTGGCATTTTCCCAGGATTTGTCACCATCCACACTGGCCCGTCGATGAGAGTGGAAGGAAGTTACCAGTCTCCTGAGGCAAAATGGGGTCCGAGATGCCTGGGCTTCCCGTTTAAGGTCTTGGTTTTTAAGGATAACTGTATGCACTCCTTCACTTATTTACACCAGGCCAAGGATCTCCTTCATCTCCTGGATATCCCGGTGCCACCCGCCATTGCTGATCTTACCCACTGTAGAGATGTAAAATTTTGGGAAATTTTGAAGCCATGGAAAAAAAAAATTCCCTGTTTTTTTCCAGAAAAAAATGGAAATTTTCAGAAAAAAATGAAAATATGCACTATGGAGTAGGTTTACAAATTAAAATAAATTTTGTCACACTTGAAATAAAAGTATAGTTTATTTAGTAACTTGAATTAGCTTTTTATAATTTAATTTTTTCTTTTAAATGGAATAACAAGCAAGGACTGTACAGTATATGATCGTATGAGAAGAAGTAACAACTATGAGAACAAGTAACCAGCCCTCCGTTTCCTAAAGAGCAACAATAACAGCAAGAAATCATCAACCAAAAAATATTGAAATATATTTATATTTCTATATCAAATTTGCCCTTTAGCACCAATAGCAAAAGGAAGTGTAGCGCTGCTTTAAAAACTGTGTTCCGGTGCCTTGAATTATTGCTGCCACTAGAGGGAGACATTGTGGACTATGCTGGGCAAAGCGGACTCCATCTCCCAGCACCCTTTGCGTGAGGACAGGAAGTGGGTGGTACAAGGTGGAAGATATACATCGGCAGCCTCGTGTTTGGCGCGGAGTGTGAGAGGAGTAACGAGAGCTGTAGGACGCACTCGGAAATCGTCAAGGATCACAACCAGACCGAGTGGGGACATTGCTCTATTCGTGCTGGAAATCGGAACGGAGATCATGCTGTCAACTACATACTCAACCCTGAGGGAGTTGGAGGACAAGCTGGTTCCGGCAGGACCCCAAGTTAGGCGGCCACGACAATCTATTGGGAGTGCAGGCGGTGAATCGCTTGTTCTAGTTACGGAGATTCAGCAAGCGGGGAGCAGATCCGGTGGCACAGAGTCCCAGTATACAGTGGAGAAAGATCCTTTGGTCGAGGCATCGAGTGCGGGACAGTTCATACAACGGATGGGTGAGAGGCCTCCAGGCCCACAGTTCCGAAACAGAAACGCACGCTTGTTATTGCTTCAAATTCACAGGGCCCCAAAGATGACTAGTCAAAGATTGCTCTTTTTTGTTCACTGG
Source organism: Leptobrachium leishanense (assembly GCA_009667805.1). Taxonomy (NCBI): domain Eukaryota; kingdom Metazoa; phylum Chordata; class Amphibia; order Anura; family Megophryidae; genus Leptobrachium; species Leptobrachium leishanense. The sequence goes on from CM019074.1 coordinate 107,782,998, forward strand.
CCAGTCGATCACAGTACCGGGTACCCTAGACAACACACACACATATATTTTTGAGCTATTTCATGGGACTTACAGTCCAAAGCTGAGGGGGTTAACGTTTCCTTTCCGCCACGTGTTTTTCCCACGTTACGAATTCCTGTCATTCAAAGTATCGTGTATGTATATCTATGCTGCTTTATTGAGATCAGTAAAATATATAAAACTCGAAAATCCACAACAGTGCTGGTGTATAGTGATTCCTAGTGCGGTGAGACTATCCCGAGGTTTATTCAGCGGCTCCTCCGGGGGTGAGCGCTACAGACGTAACTGCATTATTTGTTCCTGTAGGATCTGGATACATCAATATTTAACCTCCATGTTGAAGTTTAACTTTAGAGTGGTGCTTTAAAAAAATAAAGGAAACAAAAGACACAACATATACAATACTTCCTCTCCATATTTGTCATTTTTCTCATTGACTTGTAGAAACGTAAGGTTTGCACGGATTGAAACGAGCGTTTCTCCCCTTTCACGGGTCAGTTTGCTTCTTGATTTGGTATGAATATTAGTAAACATAGAGCAGATTCTTTCACAGCAGCAGAAGATGCAGAATCTGCAGGAAGCGAGAGGCAAGAGGTGTCAGAGATTGTGTTGTGCAGTAGAGTTGCCAGATCGACCATGTTTTCCTGGACACATAACCATTTCATTCAGAAGGGGAGTGCCTAGAAATGTGCTGCCCTGCAACATGTGTAATTCATACGATGCAGGTAGGAGATCAAGGCAGATCACTTGGGATTCCTTTTTGATTTCTTACCTGCAGCATATAGATTCTACATGCTGCGGGGTGGCATTTTTCATGCACTACCTGTGAAGGAACCGTTCCCTTCCGTCTGTCCTGGCTCTCCAGACACCCCTTCGTTGCGGTCAGCCCGGCTACTGGGAGCGCTGTCCTCAGCGCCTCGAGCGGCTTGACCTGCCTGCTTCTGTTCCTCTGCCCTGGAGCCGTTAGGAATCTGAGGGTGATAGTGTATAGTGTAGCATCACTGAAATAAAGACACCAGGCGCGGCTGTATGCTTTAAAACAGGATCCTCTCTCTCTGAGCTCTGAGAGTTCTCTGACTTTTAATGAACAAAACGCCACCGTTTATGCTGAAGTCCAACAGTCATAATTTGCATACCCATACTAATTACATTATGTCAGTTATTTATAATAAACATTCTATGCATTCTCTAGCCTTCAGCTCACACAACATTTGTATATCCATTGTTCTAACACATCAGATTAAACACACACTATCAGAGATCCCTTGAATTAAACATGCAGCTAGATAATGGGAAAAGCCCTGTTGCATAAATTACACAGCAGTAAAGCTTGTTTACTGGCTATACAGAAACACATTTACCTACAGGAATATAAGTATTTTTAAAACCAAAGCTATGCCATTTTACACTAAACTAAATTAAACTAAAACCAAAAGATGTAAAATATATTTAAAAATACACGATATAAATGAACATAAAGTCTCTTGGGGTTTGAAGCATGGAGCGTTACATCAGCTCCATGACACTACCCATCAACATGAATAAATTATACGTGTCCAGGAAAAAACGGCCGACCTGGCAACCCTAGTTGTGCAGAGACCTTGTCACCATGTTGCAGGAGGGATAGGATATGCAGAATCCCAGACTGTACTGGAGAGAACATTAACAGGGATCAAATAGGAACAAATTTAACCTCTTACCTGTCAATTAAGGCCTGAGAAGACAGAAACTATCATCAACTGTATCCCAACAACCACTGTAAGGAGGTACAAGATGGAGCTCACAATCATGCCCTTAAATGGAATAACACATGCGACAGCAGCAAACACTACAAGAAGGCTGTAAGTGAATCCACATGTTTAAACGCGTTTTGAAGCCTTATTTTATTATATGACCCAGACATATTATATGTCGTTCTTTCCGTCAGACTCGGAAGATTCATAATATGTCATTATTATATGTATACGTTATGTCCTGTCTGTATATTATAACAAAATATGCAATAAAATTAGAATTTTCAAAAATTTACAACGTGTAAAGTGTTTTTTTTCACATTTTAACATGCGATCGTTTGCGGTTATATTTTGTATGGGGTGCGCTTGTTATAAAAATTAGAAATGGGGTCTCGTTACATTTTGTTTGGGGGAAAATTTCGCTATTTTTAACAAAACGCACCCCATACAAAAATCGTTAGTGCAGCATCATTGTTCTCATTATAAATTAAATGGGAACAATATTGCTGCATTAACAAAACAACTAAAAAATAAAAAACGTGTTTATTTTTTTTATTATTTTTTTTTTTTAAATTTTGTTCACGGTCATGTTTGATATCGTTGGAAAGGCCATGCTCTGGCCGATCCAACGATATCAACATTAACCCCTAGCTGCCACAGATCCGGAGATAGGGGTTCATTGGAACCCCTATCTCCACCATTGGTGGCAGCTAGGGGTTACCTCCAGGACTAGCGTCATCGTGCTATGCACAATGATGCCAGTCCACAGGGGGAGTTCCCGGAGGCTTGGCCGACATCAAGATGTTGGCCAGCTCCGGGAAAGGATCACCAACCGGCGCTTTTCGGCGCCGATTCGTGATCCGGCCCCCATGGGGTTAATGCCAGGTACCATTTGGAAGGGCAGGCTGTGCCCTTCCAAACGGTGCCTGGCATTAAGCTCAGGACGTCGCGCCCATACTCACCGGAGTGGCAGCAACTGCCAGGAGTAACAGCCCAGTCAATGTATAAAACATAACAAGGAAAAGAGTGTCATCTGCGCTCGTTTCTATGTGTTCCATGTACAACAAAAATGAGGTTTTTGTTGTTTTCAATGGCCATTGCAACGTAAGCCCACTCGCCACTTCAAGGCACCTCTTTAGAGTGGGTAACTAACAAATGTGCCAAAAGCCCGCTCTACATTTGTTAGGTACCCACTCTAAAGAGGTGCCTTGAAGTGGCGAGTGAGCTTACGTTGCAATGGCTATTGAAACAAACAAAAACCTCATTTTTGTTGTACATGGAACACATAGAAACGAGCGCAGATGACACTCTTTTTCCTTGTTATGTTTTTACATTGACTGGGCTGTTACTCCTGGCAGTTGTTGCCACTCCGGTGAGTATGGGCGCGACGCCATTTTTTCTGTATTTATGTATATCATGCTTGTAACACCAGTCCGTCGTTCTGCAGCTGTTCCTCTTTCCATGTTTTTGTTTTTGATCCCAAATGGGAAGTGTTTGGTGCGTGTATAAATAAACCCACCATCTTTGCCTCTCTGTCACGGTGGTCCCCCCGTACCCCCCGGCGCCCTGGCAGCAGCTTCCTCGCTGCTCGCTGACCAGGCGCCGAGTGATATCGCGGTCGGTTCCGCACACGTGGGACGCTGGGGGGCGGGGCCTGGCGTGCTGACGCGGACCCGCCAGGTTTAAAGCCCAGACTCACAGAGACGCCGGTGCCCTGACGTGGTATATCATTCCCGCAGAGCTCTTGTGATTTATTGTATATCCGTGTCTGACCTTTGTTTCTGGCTAAGAACCACCTCTGTGTATGACCCTTGGCATTGGCAAAGAACCACCTCTGTGTATGACCCTTGGCATTGGCAAAGAACCACCTCTGTGTATGACCCTTGGCATTGGCAAAGAACCACCTCTGTGTATGACCCTTGGCATTGGCAAAGAACCACCTCTGTGTATGACCCTTGGCATTGGCAAAGAACCACCTCTGTGTATGACCCTTGGCATTGGCAACGACTCCTCTAACGGTTCTGCTCCTAACATTGTTACCGGTGTTAGTCTGTGTGTTCTCCAAAGCATACTGCAGACTACCTCTCGTATTGCTAAAGTCCTGGGGAGAACAAACTATTCTAAGACCTTGTATATCTGTCTGGTGTTAACCCTTGTGGGTATTCTGTCTTGTGTACCGAAATCTCTATCTAGTCGTACCGACCACTCAAGGATCGGAAGGGTAGAGAGCGTCTTGCTTATAGGGACCAATATTCTGGTATTTAGGGAGGTTCGTGACATTAGAACAAACTATCCTAAGACCTTGTATATATGTCTGGTGTTAACCCTTGTGGGTATTCCGTCCTGTGTACCGAAATCTCTATCTAGTCGTGCCGACCACTCAAGGATCGGAAGGTTAGAGAGCGTCTTGCATATAGGGACCAATATTCTGGTATTCAGGGGGATACGTGACACCTCTACTGCAACTGTCTTCAGTTCCTGCTTGTTCTTGGGGCATTTTCCCTTCAGTTTTGTCTTCAGCAAGTGAAATGCATGCTCAATGGGATTCAGGTCAGGTGATTGACTTGGCCATTGCATAACATTCCACTTCTGTCCCTTCAAAAACTCTTTGGTTGCTTTTGCAGTATGCTTTGGGTCATTGTCCATCTGCACTGTGAAGCACCGTCCAATGAGTTCTGCAGCATTTGGCTGAATGTGAGCAGATAATATTGCCCCAAACACTTCAGAATTCATCCTGCTGCTTTTGTCAACCGTCACATCATCAATAAATACAAGAGAACCAGTTCCAATGGCAGCCATACATGCCCACGCCATGACACTACCACCACCATGCTTCACTGATGAGGTGGTATGCTTAGGATCATGAGCAGTTCCTTTCCTTCTCCATACTCTTCTCTTCCCATCACTCTGGTACAAGTTGATCTTGGTCTCATCTGTCCATAGGATCTTGTTCCAGAACTGTGAAGGCTTTGTTAGGTGTTGTTTGGCAAACTCTAATCTGGCCTTCCTGTTTTTGAGGCTCACCAATGGTTTACATCTTGTGGTGAACCCTCTGTATTCACTCTGGTGAAGTCTTCTCTTGATTGTTGACTTTGACACACACACACCTACCTCCTGGAGAGTGTTCTTGATCTGGCCAACTGTTGTGAAGGGTGTTTTCTTCAGCAGGGAAAGAATTCTTCATTCATCCACCGCAGTTGTTTTCCGTGGTCTCCCGGGTCTTTTGGTGTTGCTGAGCTCACCGGTGCGTTCCTTCTTTTTGAGAATGTTCCAAACAGTTGTTTTGGCCACGCCTAATGTTCTTGCTATCTCTCTGATGGGTTTGTTTTGTTTCTTCAGCCTAATGATGGCTTGCTTCACTGATAGTGACAGCTCTTTGGATCTCATCCTGAGAGTTGACAGCAACAGATTCCAAATGCAAATAGCACACTTGAAATTAACTCTGGGCCTTTTATCTGCACATTGTAATTGGGGTAATGAGGGAATATCACACACCTGGCCATGGAACAGCTGAGAAGCTAATTGTCCCATTACTTTTGGTCCTTTAACAAGTGGGAGGCACATCGGCAAACTGCGCTTACTCCAATTATACCGTGTGAAACTAAACACAATTAGAAGTTTGTTTTTTTATCAATGGCCATTTTAAGACTAAAGCTCGCCCGCCAGCGTCAAGGCACCTCTATAAGGGCGAATCCTATCCAAAATGAAACCAAAAGGTGCCTTGACGCTGGCGGGCAAGCTTTAGTCTTATAATGGCCATTGATAAGAAACCAAACCTCTAATTGTGTTTAGTTTCACACGGTATAATTGGAGTAAGCGCAGATGACTTTTTTTCTTTGTTATGTTTTACACATGTTGTTGGGCTGGATGCATTTGGTGGTTGCAGCCACCCCATCGGGGAATAGACGCGACCCCACCCCTCCTGCACTACATCTGCAAACTGCTGTAAGTCCTACACCGTTCACCTGAGTTGGATGTACATAGCCTCAAATTAAAGCTGACAGTCTGCAGTTAAAGCACATTGTGTTTTTTTCATTCCAACTCCATTGTGGTGGTGTATAGAGCCAAATATGTTAGAATTGTGTTGATGTCACAATATGTCTGGACCTGACTGTATACTGGAATAACAGGACCTCTCCCGGCGTGGGGCAGTGCAGAGTTTCCCAGGGCAGTGCAGCGTCTCCTGGCGTGGGGCTGGTGCAGTGTCTCCTGGCGTGGGGCAGTGCAGTGTCTCCTGGCGTGGGGCTGGTGCAGTGTCTCCTGGCGTGGGCGGTGCAGTGTCTCCTGGCGTGGGGCAGTGCAGAGTTTCCCAGGGCGGTGCAGCGTCTCCTGGCGTGGGGCTGGTGCAGTGTCTCCTGGCGTGGGGCGGTGCAGTGTCTCGCAGGGTGGTGCAGCTTTTTCATTGATTATCCGTGAAATGCGTTTCCTGTAACCTTTTCATACCAAGCTGTGGGGATTGTTTTTGTGACGTTTGAGTCAAGAAGGGGGAGGTCGCCTTGATGGATCAGAGAGAAGCTATATTGAGCCCGGGCACTGCCCAGCTCTGAAACATGTGACTGCAAGTCTCTCTTAGCACCCCATGCTCTCCGTATTGTGGGGTTCACACTCTAATATGACGTGTCATGGCATCTGGGAAGCTCCTTTCCCCCCTAATTTCCAGGTTCGAGACGTTGGGCAGCAGATAATGTGGCGGACATACTGACGAATGAATCCAAGCCATGTCTCCGAGGGACCATGAGACGACACAATAAAACACAGATTATTTGCTCGGTAAAGTCTGAGCGCAGACACTTTGCTCACCCGGACCAGGCTCAGGAGATGTTACAGGGAGGAGAAGGCTAAAATACCAGAATAAACCCATATGGTTTGTGTTTTGGGACACAAGTCGGGCAGACTGGCGAGGGTTAAAGCCAAAAACACTCTAATACCAGAAAAGTGAACGTTTAAAGAAGTGTTTTTTTGTATTTTGGGATGATTCCGCTCTGCCGCAGAATTAAGCCGTGGCGGCCATGTTTGTGTGATTTGTATTGCTCGTCCATCGCCTCTCACGTGATTTATTCACCCTTTGTTCAGGTTGAGGATCGTCGATCTCACGCTCCCGCAGATTTCTTTGCACCTGCTGCCTGGAATCGGCGTCCACCTGAATTTATACACCAAGGTTGCCATCAATGGGAAAAGGTAGCACTTTGCTCGGCTCGACTCTCCTTCCATGATACCTTATGGTGGTGACTTGAGGACTGTCCGTGCGGTCAGCCGGCGATCCGGAGGCCAAACATGCGGATTCGGATATTTCCACAAGAGGCTTAAATCTCCGTTTTGTTATTGAATTTATTTAATAGTTCTTAACCATCTTTTATTGTAGCGTGAGCGCTTCCACCAAAACATTTATACCAGACCGTGGCGTGACGCCCCACCAAAACATTTATACCAGACCGTGGCGTGACGCCCCACCGAAACATTAAAACCTGAGCATGGCGTGACGCCCCACCGAAACATTAAAACCCGAGCATGGCGTGACGCCCCACCAAAACATTAAAACCTGAGCATGGCGTGACGCCCCACCGAAACATTAAAACCCGAGCATGGCGTGACGCCCCACCGAAACATTAAAACCTGACCGCGGCGTGACGCCCCACCGAAACATTAAAACCCGAGCATGGCGTGACGCCCCACCGAAACATTAAAACCTGAGCATGGCGTGACGCCCCACCGAAACATTAAAACCTGAGCATGGCGTGACGCCCCACCGAAACATTAAAACCCGAGCATGGCGTGACGCCCCACCGAAACATTAAAACCTGACCGCGGCGTGACGCCCCACCGAAACATTAAAACCTGAGCATGGCGTGACGCCCCACCGAAACATTAAAACCTGAGCATGGCGTGACGCCCCACCGAAACATTAAAACCTGACCGCGGCGTGACGCCCCACCGAAACATTAAAACCTGACCGCGGCGTGACGCCCCACCGAAACATTAAAACCTGACCGCGGCGTGACGCCCCACCGAAACATTAAAACCTGGCCGCGGCGTGACGCCCCACCGAAACATTAAAACCCGAGCATGGCGTGACGCCCCACCGAAACATTAAAACCCGAGCATGGCGCGACGCCCCACCGAAACATTAAAACCCGAGCATGGCGCGACGCCCCACCGAAACATTAAAACCTGACCGCGGCGTGACGCCCCACCGAAACATTAAGGCTAGGGTCAGACTAACGCATTTTTCACGTTGTCCGTGAAAATGTGCGTTCGAAGAATGGACGTATTTTTTCACGGAATACGCAATAGCGGTCATACTATGCGCAGTTTCATCCGTGATTTTGTACGGATCATCAATAAAACCCTTTTTGCGTCTGGACGTTATGTTGGCCGGACATTAGCAGCGTCTGACGTCTCCTTATCACACACACACGCCGCTAGCGGACGCAGCGCACTCTGTACGTCAGTACTAGTGGTTTAACGTTCTCGAAAAAATGCGTTCATTTTCCACTTGCGTTGCACAGCCGGACTTTTGTGCGACCGTACTTCGTATATTGGCCGTCATTGCCCGGCATCTGCTGCTTGTGCGGCCGTGATTAAGTGCGCCAGAACGCGCGTTCGCACTGCCTCAGTCTGACCCTAGCCTAAAACCCGAGCATGGCGTGACGCCCCACCGAAACATTAAAACCTGAGCATGGCGTGACGCCCCACCGAAACATTAAAACCTGAGCATGGCATGACGCCCCACCGAAACATTAAAACCCGAGCATGGCGTGACACCCCACCGAAACATTAAAACCTGAGCATGGCGTGACGCCCCACCGAAACATTAAAACCTGAGCATGGCGTGACGCCCCACCGAAACATTAAAACCCGAGCATGGCGTGACACCCCACCAAAACATTAAAACCTGAGCATGGCGTGACGCCCCACCGAAACATTAAAACCTGACCGCGGCGTGACGCCCCACCGAAACATTAAAACCTGACTGCGGCGTGACGCCCCACCGAAACATTAAAACCTGACCGCGGCGTGACGCCCCACCGAAACATTAAAACCTGAGCATGGCATGACGCCCCACCAAAACATTAAAACCTGAGCATGGCGTGACGCCCCACCGAAACATTAAAACCTGACCGCGGCGTGACGCCCCACCGAAACATTAAAACCTGACCGCGGCGTGACGCCCCACCGAAACATTAAAACCTGACCGCGGCGTGACGCCCCACCGAAACATTAAAACCTGAGCATGGCATGACGCCCCACCAAAACTGGGAACGCCGACGCCTTCCTGTTTCCTCCAAATCACTTGCCTTGATTCCTCTTTCCAGTCTTTTAGGATTCCTCGACATCCTGGTGGAAGTTAATATCACCGCTCGCACCCGGCTCACTCAGGAGGCCTCTGGGGTCCCCCGACTGGTGATTGAAGACTGCCAGGCCCTGCTCGGGGGGATAAACATCCGGCTGTTACGAGGGTGAGATCGGCAGGCCCTGTTTTGCAAAGAGAAATGCTTAGTAGGAGTTAAAATGGTCCGTATCCATAGAAATGCTCTGTGCGGCAGAATATCCTTTCATGGATAAGAGTTTTAAGACGTTTTCGCCTTTAGTGCGAATTTTATTACATGCTTTCATTCCATTAATAAGAAATTTCCTTTCTTCTCTCCTCCTTACCTTCCAATTAATACTTCCTCCCTTCCACCACCTCCATCCTTCCCCCACCTCCATCCTTCCCCTTAACCTCCATCCATCCTTCCATTCCACCTCCATCCATCCTTCCGCTCCACCTCCATCGTCCACCCCCCACTTCCATCATTCCCCCGTGTCCTTTCTCTTCTCCATCATTCCCCCACCTCCTTACATTTCACAGGTTGCTTTCTGGAATCTTGGATGGACTGATCAGTAACATCCTTCGAAATGTTCTTCCTGGCGTGGTGAGCTTTGTATCCTGTGTAATTCTTAGACACCGTATGTCAATCAGGCTGATTTAGTTCAAAAACCACAACAATGCCAAATTAGTTCCACCACGTCCCTGTCCAGGGGCCGCCACATCCTTGTCCTGGGGCCGCCGCGTCCCAGTCCAGGTGGGCCGCCACGTCCCAGTCCAGGTGGGCCACCGCTTCCCTGCCCAGGTAGGGCGTCGCGTCCCTGTCCAGGTAGGGCGCCGCGTCCCTGTCCAGGTAGGGCGCCGCGTCCCTGTCCAGGTGGGCCGCCGCTTCTCTGTCCAGGTGGGCCGCAGCTTCCCTGTCCAGGTGAGCCGCTGTGACCCTGTCCAGGTGGGCCGCAGCTTCCCTGTCCAGGTGAGCCGGTGCGTCCCTGTCCAGGTGAGCCGCCGCGTCCCTGTCCAGGTGGGCCGCCGTGTCCCTGTCCAGGTGGGCTGCTGCATCCCTGTCCATGTGGGCCGCTGCATCCTTGTCCAGGTGGGCCGTCGCTTCCCTGTCCAGGTGGGCTGCCGCTTCTTTGTCCATGTGGGCCGCCGCGTCCCTGTCCAGGTGAGCCACCGCGTCCCTGTCCTTGAGTTTTTTTATCTATATCTGCTGTGTGGATCATCCATCCTGAAATAATCCTAAAGTTTTTCTCACAAGTTGTATGTGGAAACACAACCTGGGGGGGGGGCGTGAGATCCTTGAGCCGGGTTAGAGTTCACAAGGGGGTAAGTGTGCACTTGTCACATTTTACGGTACTCCTCTGGATTCCATGTGGTTCTGAGCCATGAAGTTGATTACATTTGTATCTTTGAGATTCCAATTCATTGACTGGGAGTGCTGTGTCAGGGGTGCTGGCCCAAAATAGCCCCAAGGCACTTCAATACCAGCTGTTTAGCTCCTGAAAGTGTGAGCATGTTTGACCCACTGTCATGGCTCTTGTATGAGATTCTACAATATTCTGCTATCGATACATTGGATGCGCCATAAGATGAGCTCTGTATACAAACAGCTTTGTATGGAATACAGAGAATAAGAGCCTCTTTGTTTGCATGATGATATGCACCTGCATTTTGGTGATGAGGAGCTGATATCCGTGTTTATCGTTTTTCACATAACATCTTACACTGCAGTTGAGGAAGCGCTCTCTCCCCTTTCTGCAGTTGATTAAGTGCTCTCTCCCCTTTCTGCAGTTCATGAAGCGCTCTCTCCCCTTTCTGCAGTTGACGAAGCACTCTCTCCCCTTTCTGCAGTTGACGAAGCGCTCTCTCCCCTTTCTGCAGATGATGAAGCGCTCTCTCCCCTTTCTGCAGTTGAGGAAGCCCTCTCTCCCCTTTCTGCTGTTGAGGAAGCACTCTCTCCCCTTTCTGCTGTTGAGGAAGCGCTCTCCCCCCTTTCTGCAGTTGAGGAAGCACTCTCTCCCCTTTCTGCAGTTCATGAAGCACTCACTCCCCTTTCTGCAGTTGAGGAAGCGCTCTCTCCCCTTTCTGCTGTTGAGGAAGTGCTCTCTCCCCTTTCTGCAATTCATGAGGCGCTCACTCCCCTTTCTGCAGTTGAGGAAGTGCTCTCTCCCCTTTCTGCTATTGAGGAAGCACTCTCTCCCCTTTCTGCAGTTGTTCATATACTTATAGAGTGAAGGGAAGGTCATTTATTATTTGGGGACACAAGCGAATCCAGCTTTTCTCACATTGTGAGCGCCAAAAGATTTTTTCTGTATTTCCTTGAATGACTTCTATAAATGGCACCTCCATGTGATTAGATCCATGTCAGAGTATTTGTGGCCTTTTAGTGGGTTTATGGCAAGGCTTTCTGACGCCCCCTCGCACTCCGTATGTGTTAAATAATAAATTTAGCAGATCAAATCAGTTTTCCTATTTATAATTACCATAATTGGAATTCCAAAAACATCTGCAAGTTCCTTCTCAAATAAGAAAATATGAAGAATGGACACGCGCATGCCATAGCGGAGACATTAAAATCAACTACACACAATGTATAGCTTTCATTATGTCTGAATATTCTTTGTTCAGACATCTATTTATTAGATTTCAAACACCCAATGAGATTGTTCGTAATAGACAGGGTTCCATTTCTGCCCCAAACAGAAATGTGATATAACAGCCAATCAGTATACAGATATATTTCCACGTCAGAGTTTGGCCAGCACAGTTAACAAAGAGGCACTTATTACAATATATGGTTCAGAGATATCTTTTTTTCTGTCTTCCAACTTTTGTGCACTTTTCCAACATTCCTAACAGGGTCACGTGCCATGAAAGGGAGGGGGGGGAAACCACAGCCCGATATATTTACTACAGTACGTATTTGAATCACAATACATATATATTCATACAGGAAATTATAAATCTAACAGTACGCACCGCATGCACCGTATGATCTTCTGTACAAAGGCGTGTGACTGATTGTTACTTTGTTCTGACCCGCAGCTGTGTCCGGTGGTGAACGTCGTTCTTGATTTGACAAATGGACTTCTGCTTACAGTGAACTGTGAGTTTTACATTGTGACGCGCTGAAGCATGATTTAATGCTATTTAATCAGTGGTGGGGGGGGGGGCTAAAATCCGCTTCACACAGTGCATAGTAAGGGGGGGGGCAGGAAACTGCTGCATGATGATTTACACTGATGGGGGTTGATCACACATCACCTGTTTTATAGGTTGTGTGTGTGTTTATGTATAATAAAGTTTATTATTGAAGAAGTCATTTACACATCACAGCAATTCAAATAACACAGAGCTCATGCGTTACATTCCCCATATGCAGCACAGAACTCTGGGTAAGACATGCAAATGATGTCTGCAATTTCTAATTTTATTGTATCCTGGGTCTGTATATATAGGTTTCTATTACCAATGTTACTCCCAACCTATATACAGTATATATGTTAGGATTAAAGTCTGAAATGCAGATAATGTTAAGATTACCCAAAGCCGTCGGACAAAACCGACACTACCCAAAGCCGCTAGATAGAACGGACAGTACCCAAAGCCGCCGGATAAAACGGACACTACCCAAAGCCGCCAAATCAAAACGGCCATTACCCAAAGCTGCTGGGTAAAATGGCCATTACACAAAGCCGCTGGGTAAAACGGCCATTACCCAAAGCTGCCGGATAAAAGGGACATTACCCAAAGCAACTGGGTAAACCGGCCATTACCCAAAGCCACCGGGTAAAATGGACATTACACAAAGCTGCTGGATAAAATGTCCATTACCCAAAGCCGCCGAATCAAGCGGCCATTACCCAAAGCCGCTGGGTAAAATGACCATTACCCAAAGCCGTTGGGTAAAACGGCCATTGCCCAAAGCCGTTGGGTAAAACGGCCATTACCCAAAGCCGTCGGGTAAAACGGCCATTACCCAAAGCCGTCGGGTAAAACGGCCATTACCCAAAGCCCAAAGCCACCGGGTAAAATGGACATTACACAAAGCTGCCGGATAAAATGGCCATTACCCAAAGCCGCTGAATCAAACGGCCATTACCCAAAGCCGCTGGGTAAAATGACCATTACACAAAGCCGCCAGGTAAAACGGCCATTGCCCAAAGCCGTTGGGTAAAACGGCCATTACCCAAAGCCGCAGGGTAAAACAGACATTACAGAAAGCCGCCAGATAAAACGGACATTACCCAAAGCCGCCGGATAAAACGGCCATTACCCAAAGCCGTCGGGTAAAACGGCCATTACCCAAAGCAGCCAGGTAAAATAGTCATTACCCAAAGCTGCTGGGTAAAACGGACATTACTCAAAATCGCCGGGTAAAACGGACATTTCCCAAAGCCGCCGGATAAAACGGTCATTACCCAAAGCCGCCAGATAAAACGGACATTACCCAAAGCCATCGGGTAAAACAGACATTACCCAAAGCCACCGGGTAAAATGGCCATTACCCAAAGCCAGGGTAATCGTAGGTCTAACCAACCGCCCTGGGGTAAAATTGAATCACAGTTTAGATGATCTGAGAAAGTCGCACTTTCCCCGAATGATCTGTCGTCTATCCAACCCCGACTGGTTAAAAACAAATTGTGTTATTTATTTATTTGCAAAGTATTTTACCAGGAAGGATAGATTGAGATTTCGCTCATTTTCAAGTATGTAAAGTATCAGTCCGATAAGTCTGAATAGTTACCAGAGTAATATGAGGACTATCCACAGCTTCACTTGGGTAATATGAGGACTATCCACAGCTTCACTTGGGTAATCCAAGGACTATCTACAGCTTCACTTGGGTAACCTAAGGACTATCCACAGCTTCACTTGCGTAATATGCGGACCATCCACAACTTCACGTGGGTAATATGAGGACCATCCACAGCTTTACTTGCGTAATATGAGGACTATCCACAGCTACACTTGTGTAATTTGAGGACCATCCACAGCTTCACTTGGGTAATCTGAGGACTATCCACCACAACTTCACTTGGGTAATCTGGGGACCATCCACAGCTTCACTTGGGTAATCTGGGGACCATCCACAGCTTCACTTGGGTAATTTGAAAACTATCCACAGCCGCACTTGGGTAATCTGAGGAGCATCCACAGCTTCACTTGGGTAATCTGAGGACTATCCACCACAACTTCACTTGGGTAATCTGGGGACCATCCACAGCTTCACTTGGGTAATTTGAAAACTATCCACAGCCGCACTTGGGTAATCTGAGGAGCATCCACAGCTTCACGTGGGTAATATGCACTTTTGTGCAGAGTGTTATGTAATCTGACAATCATACTGTCATGGAATATACAGAGAATTCTATGCGTTCACATTGTGTGTCCTGGGCGCGCGCTGCTCACGTCACATGATTTCCAGTTATACTGTCACAGAATATGCAGATAATTCTATGTGTTTCTTTCTTAGCTCTGGTTCCACTGGGATTGCTGGGAAGCATACAATACACAGTATCCAGCCTTCCTATAGTCTCCGGCCAGTTTATCCAGCTGGATTTAAATGTAAGTTAGTTAAAGGTGCGGTGCGGATTTAATAATGCAGTACTTGTATGTCACCAAAGTTGTTTTTTATTGTAGACAGTGGTGAGCCAATTGGGAGGCGGGCTCATTGATTACCCACTAGGCAACTCAAAGACAGCGATCTCAATGCCACCAATGACCGAAGCCACAGAATCGCAGCTGGGGCTCTCCTCCAACTTCCTGGGCTGTGTTTTAACTGCTCTGCAAAAAGAAGGTCTAATGGACATCGAAATCTCCAACGGAGACGTAAGTGAGCGATAACGATAAAACTCTATATATAGAACCGAAAAAAAACCATCTTAAATCGTATGCCCGAAACAGTGACAGGGCACGGTCCTGTGACTCAGCTTTAAAACTCCACTGAACATTCTGTGCTGCTATTCGTATAATACATGTATCACCTCTTCACCTAAAACTATCAACAAATTTTACAGCACTGCATCCTATTCAAAGATGTTACTGATCCTGGTACCCCCAAGCTTGGAAAGCTCCGTCTGGGCACCCCTTTCCACTGTACAAGGAGCTGCTCGTACCCCACAAAGTAGACGACACATAAACTGTAAAATCAAACCTTGCTTCTTGAACACCAAACAAAGAATTCCTTTATTCAGAGCTTTTTCAGTTAGACATTCAAATGTAAAAAACACGCCCCTGCGTTTCTCTACACCAGATCTTCCCAAAGCTTCCCCCTCCCCACACACAAACACCCTAGTCTCTTAACAAAGGAAACTTGAGAAAGAGTTCTGGTTACAGCCAGATCTGGGGGAGGAGGTGGGAGCAGGGCAAATTGTTACAGATTACACATGGAGAAAAAAAAACACATTGTCTCACACAACATTTTACATGAAATACAGGGCAATGAAATGAAAGGAAAAAGAAATGCAAATAAACATTTGGACGGCTGTTCCGTCACAACAGATATCGCACTGTATATAAACCCCCAGCACTGCATCCTTTCTTCACTATAAATTTATGCTCCAGTCCTACAGCTCTGCGCTTTTCCTAGCCAAGCAGTCATATTTTACAGCCCTCATACACACCCACTCCCGGAATCCAAAACGCCTGTTCACCACCTTCAACTCCCTTCTCCATCCTGCAGTGGCTGTTCCTCACACTGACCTCAAAGCCGAAGACCTAGCATGCTTTTTCACAGCAAAAATTGAACAGATAAGAACTGAAATCTCAACAATGCCATCTTCACCCATGCAGGAAGATGCTAACCATGTCTATCCTCACATGATTAACTCGTTCCCTTCAGCTACTGAACAAGAGGTCCTTAAACTACTACGATCCTCTCATCCCACTACCTGCCCCCTCGATCCCGTTCCCTCACATCTTGCCAAAACACTTTCTGTTTCTCTTCTACCATCCTTGACCCACACCTTTAATCTGTCTTTAACCTCTGGGGTCATTCCTGCTCCCCTCAAACATGCCACAGTAGTCCCAATCCTAAAAAAAACATCTCTGGATCTGACTGCTCCCTCCAACTATCGCCCAGTTTCCCTGCTCCCTCCAACTACTGACCCATTTCCCTGCTCCCTCCAACTACTGCCCCGTTTCCCTGCTCCCTTTTGCCTCCAAACTCCTCGAAAAGCTTGTGTATGCCCGTCTGATTGACTACCTCAACACCCTCTCTCTCCTTGACCCTCTGCAATCTGGCTTTCGCTCACTGCACTCAACAGAAACAGCTCTTGCAAAGCTGACCAATGACCTTGCAACCGCTAAATCTAATGGGTGCTACTCACTGCTGATCCTTCTTGACCTCTCTGCCACCTTTGATACAGTTGACCACTCAATCCTCCTTCAAACTCTTAGTGATATAGGCCTTCAAGGTTCTGTTCTTTCATGGTTCGCTTCCTACCTGTCCCAACGATCGTTTAGTGTCTCATTTGCTGGAAGTACCTCCTCCCAGCAGCCTGTCTCTGTTGGGGTGCCCCAAGGTTCAGTAATGGGACCTCTACTTTTTTCAGTCTACACTGCCTCTCTAGGAAAACTGATCAGTGCCTTTGGATTCCAGTACCACCTATACGCTGATGACACTCAAATTTACCTCTCCTCCCCTGAACTCTCTCCAGGTCTCCTGGATCGAGTCATTGACTGTCTCTCCGCTTTCTCAAATTGTATGGCTTCCCGCTTCCTTAAACTCGATCTTGCCAAAACTGATATTCTCGTCATTCCTCCCTCCAAGTAGAACCCAATCCCACCTATCTCTCTACCAGTAAATGGAAAACTCATTAGCCCAACACCCCAAGCTCATTGCCTTGGTGTCACTTTTGACTCTGACCTAACATTCTCTTCCCACATCCAGACCGTGACCAAATCCTGTTATTTTCAACTCAAAAACATTGCCCGTGTCCGCCCCTTTCTCACACAAGATATCACAAAAGTGCTGGTTCATGCTCTTGTCATTTCACGACTTGACTACTGCAATTCACACCTTATTGGCCCCAACTCCCGTATCGCCCCTTTGCAATCTGTAACGAATGCAGGGGCCAGGATTATTTTTCTCTCTAAACGCACCTCACATACTTCTTCCCTCTGCCGGTCCCTCCATTGGCTTCCTGTACCTCCCCCGCTGCCAGTCCCTCCATTGGCTTCCTGTATCTCCCCCGCTGCCGGTCCCTCCACTGGCTTCCTGTACATTTCAGGATACAGTTTAAAATACTGATGCTCACGTTCAAATCACTCAATAACCGAACCCCTCCCTACATGTCTTCGTTACTCCGCAAGCACATCCCATCTAGACAACTCCGTTCAGTGGGCATTCTCCACCTGTCATCGGTCTACAAATGCACGGCCAACTCTCGCCTCCAAGACTTCAAGGGCAGCACCAGTCCTGTGGAATGACTTGCCTCGTCCTATCAAACTCTCCCCTGACCTTCAGGTCTTCTATAAATCCCTCAAAACCCACCTCTTCTGATTAGCGTATCGCATCACTGATGCAACTCATCCCTCTGCTCACCTACTCACACTTGATTGAAGCCGCTTGTATTGCACTAATGATCCTGCTATCTAGTGCAATTCCTCTTGTCTTCCTCAACCCCCAATCCCTCTAGACTGTAAGCTCCAATGAGCAGGGCCATCTACACCTCTTGTTTCCATCCTATGTCCACGTATTTGGTTCCCTTTGGTTATCGTAAAGCACTGCGGAAACTGTTGGCGCTATATAAATTATGACAATAATAATCCTATACACAGATATCACACTGTATATAAACCCCCAGCACTGCATCCTAATCACAGGTATCACATTGTATATAGTGTGTCACTCTGGACTTGGGTGCATGGACCAGGAGGTATGTTTGGGAAGTGCAGGCCTGATGTCCTGTATTATCTCCTCGGCCTCTTGTGTGCAGAGTGTTATGTAATGGAGTTATGTAGAAATAATGTTATTGTCTAATGTTATGATCCAGGTGTATCTCCTATCTGCTGATAGGATTAGCCTTCCAGCACTCCCTCTCTGTGGAATGTGTTAATATCTGGTGTATATTTGCCTAGTTTGTGAATTATCTTTGTCAGGCAAACATTGCCTCATTATTATATGCTGTTTTTAGACTGTAATTTCTTTGCCTACATGATTGCCATTGTCCTGCCTTGTTTAGGAATGTTACACAATGTTTATCCACTGTATTTACCTAGTCTAATTATGTCTCTTGCTCCAAGAGGCAGCAACCTCAGAAAGCCTCGCAGCATTTTCAAGGGGAGGTTTTGTAGGTGTAATAAACCCATGTTTGACCATATAAATATCTATGCCTGTCCTCAATTAAGAGTTCCATTCTGACCCTGAAAGCCTCCAGATATGCAGCCTCGTCTTATTTCTGGGGATGCTAGCAGGCTCTCTTCATGTCCCGGGTTTTAAGCTTCGTCTGAGGACTGGAGGAAGGCATGGGAGCCTGCAGGGGAGAACACAGGGGTCCTGCAAGGAAGCGGCATTGTCAGATGTGACCCTGTTGGGATGATGTCACATGACCCGTGTCAGTTTGTCTGTCTCGCTCTGTCTCTGTTTGGTCTCCCTGCCACGTTTTCCTTTTCTATTTTCCGCGCTCAGACGTATAGATGTCAATAAAGCCGCGTTATGATTCTACTTCATTTTGCAGATTCCTGGGATTCCTCCTCTTACGACAGCAGTGGTCGGCGGTGTGATTCCTAAGGTAACATACCACACGGACACGGTGTGCTTCTGGTGCACGGGAAGTATTCCAGCTTTGTATGGCGAAGGTTTGGTCACATTTGGGGATAATAATACAATTTTAAAACCTTTTCTTTTGTTGAATTTCTATATAAAGGGTTTCCTGGTCGATGTGTTTAGTGGTTTGTATTTGTTGTTGAATGTTGTGATCTGTTCGACCTTGTTGTGTAATAAATGTAACCGCAGGTGTTTGAGGGGGTTCAGACTTTCATGCGGAGTTTGCAGGAAGCCGTCTGGATGCACTATGTGCGAGATCATCGCATCCTGGACACAACGCGGAGTAATTTTTACCAAAATACCTTTAAGGTAGATGTGGCCAGGAGATGTGATCATTGTTCATGGACACGCGTTTCTTCACACAGGTCTCCCTGATATATAAGGATGTTCGACCTTTAACGCTGAAGATCAAAGTCCCGTCGGCTCCCAAGGTCTCGCTGCAGAAGAATCGAGGAATCGTGACTTTATTCGTAAAAACCGAAATGAACGTTGTGAACGCAGACTCCAAGCTGACCAGTCTCTGCGTGCTCGGGGTGGTAAGTATGAAATGACAAATCGGGGCGGATTCCATTCCTTCTGCTCAAACCACCCAAACTTAGCAGCATGGTCAATCCGTTACAAAGCAGCGGGGAATGACCTTTATCTTATACAGCTCATACAGGACGGTCACTCTGGGGTTAATGCTTTAGCGGAGGTGGATCGGTGTGTTACTGTGTCACCCATGTGTCGTATGTTGTAACATGTCCTCATGTTGTGATACACGAGATCTGCAGGAAAACCAAATGAAAGCAGCGCCGTGTCTGAAAACATCACACCTTGAAACACCGGTTAGACAGCATACGTCTGTTAAAGCCCCTCTGCTGTGCTCGTCCCTTGGTGTCCCAGTCAAAGGGTGCTTTAATGTGTCACTGTATGACATGGAGAGGTCCCTCTTATCGGTAAAGCTGCGGCGGCTTAGTTATAACCACATTACACCTTAATATTCCATAAACACCAATTTATAAAAAGGAATCAACAAGGAGCGGAGTTGTAACGTGTTTGTGTGTGTGTTCCAGGACGTGCGTTTAGACGCAAAGTTTTCGGTGGGAGGAGACAAACTGATGATCGCACTGTCGGTGGACAGGTAGGTGATGTCCCTCTCAGCATGGCCAGTCTCATGGTAACACTGTCTCGGCTGTGGAATGTCTGGGTTTTACTGTAGCAGCTTTCCCTTTAACCTCTGTTCTTTTCTATCGTGACACAAACACTGTGTGTGCGGCAGTGGCGTAACTACCAGGGTCACTGCGGTTGCACTTGCGACTGGGCCCTGGCATTCCACCACTGGAGGGGAGCCCAGCCAGTGGTGGCTATATAACTATTTTTATTTATTTACTTATTTAAAGGATTTTACCAGGAAGGATACATTGAGATTTCTCTCGATTTCAAGTATGTCCTGGGTTCAAGAACAATGTTACAGAAATACAAAGTAGTAAAATGCAAGATATTAACACAAGGGTCTTTAAAGTCAATGCATTTATGACTGAACAGTTCTGTCATTGGTCCTTAAATGGTTAATTAGGCAGCAGAGGCCATGTTATGTTTTGTCCGGCTATCCTTCATAAATCTGACACTTCCTGGTGTCTCATTGCAGTGGCTGGTCTCTCACTGTGATCACTCAAGTGTGATGTGTTAGTATCTTTCTCTTGAAGCAAAATAGATATCCTGCACACTGTTTTCATAAAATAGTCACAAAAAGTGTGTTCTGCAAGAAGGACCCCGATGTCCTATAAAGGTGTAACCAAACCACAATAAATCATGATGGCAAAACCATGAAATAATATTTTTTATTATACTTTTTGGTATATATCTTTATTAAATACAAAAATATGTAATGTCAGTAACAAAAGTAATAGTATCACAATGACAAATGTTACATATAGTTACAGCTCACAACATGCTGCATATAGTAAAGGCGGCTCCGCAGGCTCAGCAAAACTAAACACAAGAAAAACCAAATAGCTGAACCATATGAAATAAGCAATATTAGGGAAAGCACAATGTGAAAAGCAGCCAAAACATAAAGTGGGTCAGTACAAACTCCTGATAGTCAAGACAAGGTACCCCAACGTTTTGGCGATCTATCACCTAGTATCCCTATTACAGTCAGGTGCAGAAATATTGGGACATCAACACAATTCTAACATCTTTGGCTCTATACACCACCACAATGGAGTTGGAATCAAACAAACACAATGTGCTTTAACTGCAGACTGTCAGCTTTAATTTGAGGGTATGTACATCCAACTCAGGTGAACGGTGTAGGACTTACAGCAGTTTGCAGATGTGCCCCCACTTGTTAAGGGACCAAAAGTAATGGGACAATTGGCTTCTCAGCTGTTCCATGGCCAGGTGTGTGATATTCCCTCTATGACGGAATGGAGATGTTGTTCCGCCTGCGGGTGTGCTCTATCTGCGTGACCCCGTCGCTTGCCGCTGGCCCGACTACCGAGTGGCGCACACTCGGCGTCTCGTGCGGCCTGGCGTGACCCTAGGGTAGGGTTAGCGGGCGGTGGAGGGGACCCCTGCCTAGAACCAGTCCGACCACTGAGCCGCGCAGCACTCAGCGTCCGAGCAACTGGTTCCCTGACCTGGCGGGTGGGACGCCTGGGAATCGGCCCTAGCAGCCGCGGAGAGAGATTCGGATCTTATGGGGAAACGTTTCGGATCTTATGCGGGAAACGTTTCCGATCCGGGGCGGGTGTCTCTTCGGATCTTGAGCGGTGGAGATTCGAGTCGGGAAGGGATAGCGGGTCGGATCGGAACTGGAAGGCTTCGGGTCTGTATAGGAGGGAGTTTCGGATATGGCGGGACCAGTGGAGAGTTCGGGTCTTACCGCAATGCCGAAGCGCGGTTCCCGGCTGGGCCGTTCGGTTCGGATCTCCGTCTTCCTGGGACCGAATCTTTCTGAGCAGCGCCTCCGCCCTGATGCTCGATGCAGGGTCGGAGCGCTCGATTCGGATCGTATCCGAGTGGGCACCGTACTCTGAGGCCGCGGGGGACACTCAGATACGAAAATACGGTGGAGAATAAAGTCACACCAGTCAAAGCTGAATGCACTGCAGAATCTGCGTTTATTGTTTACAGTTCAAGCATTTATTACCTCTGCACACAATTAAAATACAATGGGACTCCTTGCCCGCCCTCCCAGGACCCATTGGCCCTTGGCCTTCAGGGAGTCGCCAATTCGGACCGGATGGTCCGAATCGGCCATTTTACGATTCGAACCGGATGGTTCGAATCGGCCATTTTCCGAAACGAGAATTCCAACTGCGCCACAAGGATCGGAAAATGGCGGCGAGCAAGGCAACAAAGGGAAAAATACATTACACCATAAACCAACGGGGAACACTTTATTAACACCACACAATGTCACATCTAAATAAAAATACTGGTAAACGAGGTGCGTGCCACCACACCCAAGTGTCCATGTCCCCACTGTCACTGCACCGCCCCTGGCTGAGGGTGCTGGGCCATCCCGTGACACTCCTCCCCCTCCCCAAGGTCCGACGCACTCGGTTGGACCCCACCGGGTCGTACCGAGGTAGTCGGGGCTCCCCAATCCCCTGGTTCCCGGGCCGACTGTCGCGATAACCCATCTGCGTTACCGTTCTGCGACCCGGGCCGATATTGGATGGAAAAGTTGAAGGGTTGGAGAGCCAGGCTCCACCGCAACAGGCGGCCGTTCTCCCCCGCCACTCGGTTGAGCCATACCAAGGGGTTATGGTCGGTCATCACGGTGAAGGACCGACCGTAGACGTAGGGTTGGAGCTTCCGTAGGGCCCAGACCAGGGCCAGGCACTCCTTTTCCACTGCAGCATACCCCACCTCTCGTGGCAACAACTTCCGGCTAATAAACGCCACCGGATGGTCCCCCCCGTCGTCCCCCACTTGACTCAGGACAGCTCCCAGTCCGAACATGGACGCGTCTGTGTGGACAATAAAACGTTTATTATAGTTGGGAGCTGCCAACAGGGGCGCTTGGGTCAGGGCGGCCTTCAGCTGCCGGAAGGCCTGTTCGCACTCCGGGGACCACAGGACTTGGCGGGGCAGGGATTTCTTGGTCAGATCAGTCAGGGGTTTGGCCAGGTCACTGTAATGGGGTACAAATTTTCTGTAGTACCCCGCGGTACCCAGAAAGGCGAGGACCTGAGTCTTGGTCACCGGGGTGGGCCAATCCAGGATAGCCTCTATCTTAGCGGGCTCCGGCCGCTGTATCCCGCACCCCACCCGGTGGCCCAGATACTGCACCTCGGCCATCCCCACCTTACACTTCTCCGGCTTTAGGGTCAGGTTGGCGTCCCTAATCCGGCCCAGGACAGTCCCTACATGCTCCAGATGTTCCTCCCAGGTCTGGCTATAGATGGCTATATCATCCAGGTACGCGCAAGCGAACCCCTGGAGGCCATCGAGGAGGCGATCGATTAACCGCTGGAAGGTAGCAGGGGCGTTCTTCATCCCGAACGGCATGACTCGAAACTGGTACAGGCTGAACGGGGTGATGAAGGCCGACTTCGGGGTCGCCTCCTCGGCAAGGGGAATCTGCCAATACCCCTTGCACAGATCCACCGTGGTCAGAAAATGACCCCCGGAGATCTGGTCTAGCAACTCGTCGACTCGGGGCATCGGATAAGCGTCCGTAACAGTACAGTCGTTTATCCGCCGATAGTCGACGCAGAACCTGGTGGTACCGTCCTTTTTGGGCACCAGGACCACGGGCGACGCCCATGGGCTGGCCGACGGCTCAATGACCCCCAGCTCCAACATCTCCCGGATCTCGGCCCGCATAGACTCGCGGACTGCTTCCGGGATCCGGTAGGCGGGCTGTCGGAGTGGTCTCTGACCGGGTGTGTCCACCTGATGGACGGCCTGGTCCGTATATCCCGGGAGGGCCGAGAAAACCCCCGGATAGGCGAGAAGCAGCTGCCGCGCCTGCGCCTGTTTCTCGGGCCCTAGCTCCTCCCCCAGCTGCACCTGCTCCACCCCGGAAGGCTGCTTGGCTACCCCCGGGAGTTCCTCCAAGGGAAAAGGTTCCATCTCCTCGGCCGCCGGCGCGCATATGGCGTCCACCGTCTCTGGCCGCTCATGGAAGGCCTTCAGCATATTGACGTGGAACGTCCGCTGGATTCTGGTGTCCGCGCAGCTCACAACCACATAGGTGGTATCCCCCAGCTGGGTTACCACCTTGTAGGGACCTTGCCAGGCCGCCTGCAGCTTGTTCTGCCGCTGTGGTTTTAACACCAGAACCTTCTGTCCCACACAGAACGAGCGGCTGCACGCAGCGCGATCGTACCACGCCTTCTGCTGAGCCTGGGCCGTCTCCATGTTCTCCTGCACGAACCCCTGGAGGTCCGCCAAGCGCTCCCGCAGCTTCAGGACGTACTCCACCACGGGAACTCCGTCCTCCTCCGGCGGCCCCTCCCACTGAGCCCTAACCAGATCCAGGGGACCTCGCACCCGGCGTCCATATAGCAGCTCAAAGGGTGAGTACCCGGTGGATTCCTGCGGAACCTCCCGGTAGGCGAACAGCAAGTGGGGAAGATACTTCTCCCAGTCCCTGTTCTCATGCACAAAGGCCCGGATGAGCTGCTTCAGGGTCCCATTGAACCGCTCGCACAGCCCGTTGGTCTGGGGGTGATACGGGGCGCTGTGCAGCGCCTTAACGCCACAGAGACGCCAGAGCTGTTGGGTGAGCTCAGCGGTAAACTGGGTACCCTGATCGGATAGGATTTCTCGGGGAAACCCTACCCTCGTGAACACCCTGAGGAGCGCGTCTGCTACGGTGTCCGCCTGGATGTTGGCCAAGGCCACAGCCTCGGGGTACCGGGTGGCATAATCCACTACGGTAAGAATATACCTCTTACCGGTGGCACTGGCCGTGGCAACGGCCCTACGATGTCAACCGCCACCCGGCTAAAGGGCTCCTGGATGATGGGCATGGGGTGCAGGGGCGCCTTCGGATGGTCCCCAGCCTTCCCAGCTTTCTGGCAAACTGGGCAGGTGCGGCAATAGTCGCGGTGTCGTTGCTAAGGCGAGGCCAGTAAAACGCGCGCGCCAACCTGTGCCGGGTTTTCGACTGGCCTAAGTGACCTGAAAGGGTATGTCGTGGGCCAAGCGCAGAAGCTCCTGCCTGGGTCCCTGCGGCACCACCAGCTGCTTCTGCGGAATCTGCTTCTTCTTGGCCCCCTCCCTCACGGTGTAGCGGTACAGCAGCCCATCCTCCCACTCCACCTTGTCTTTCCCCTGACCGTCCAGGCCCTGACCAGCTCGGTCCCGGTAGCCCTGTAATGTGGGGTCGGTTTGCGTCTGGTGGCGCAGCGTCTCCGGGGTACTCCACGGGGAAGGGATGACAAGCGGAGGGGGAAGAATCGGGTCCCGTCGAGGTCGGGGAGGTGATGGCGGTCTGGGAGGTCGGGAAGGGCCTGGGGTTTTGGGCTGTCGGGGGGGTCGAGGAGGTCGGTAATGGTTGGGGGGTCGCGGAGGTCGGGGAGGTTTGGGAGGTTTGGGAGGTTTGGGAGGTTTGGGAGGTCGGGATGGTGTTGGTGGAGGTCTCACCTGGGTCCCATTCGGAGTGCCCTGGTCGTGACGTCAGCTCTGTTGCCTAGTGGTAACCGGGGTAGCTGCATCTGTGGAGTAAGCGGAAATGAGCTGCCCCAAATCATTCCCCAGGAGCACCTCGGCCGGCAGGTGTCTCAGCAACCCCACCCGCACCTCCTTCTCCCCGTTCCCCCAGTCCAGGTGCACCCGGGCCGTCTCGAGCCGGAGCACTTTTCCTCCCGCCACCCGTACTGCTACAGTGCTCTGCAGGCGGTCGCTTGGCGGGACCAAGTGAGGCCGGACCAGGGTGATGGTAGCCCCTGAGTCTCGCAGCCCCTCAGCGGGCCGCCCGTTTATCCACACCGCCTGGCGGTGGTGTCGGCGGTTGTCATCCGCGGCGGCTTGCACGGGGTCGGCTTCGTGCAACTGCTCCCACCATTCCTCCGGGGCCTCCGGCCACGGAGCTCCGGCGTCGCAACAATGGGCCGCCGGCGATGGCCTGCCGGCCGGCCGGGTCAATTCCGGGCGGTTGGGGCAATGTTGTTTGTAGTGCCCCTCCTGGTTGCACCCGTAACAGCGGACGTTAGCCATGTTGGTGGGCCGGCTGGTTTCATTGATAAGAAACCAAACCTCTAATGGTGTTTAGTTTCACACGGTATAATTGGAGTAAGCGCAGATGACATTTTTTTCTTTGTTATGTTTTACACATGTTGTTGGGCTGGATGCATTTGGTGGTTGCAGCCGCCCCATCGGGGAATAGGCGCGACCCCACCCCTCCTGCACTACATCTGCAAACTGCTGTAAGTCCTACACCGTTCACCTGAGTTGGATGTACATAGCCTCAAATTAAAGCTGACAGTCTGCAGTTAAAGCACATTGTGTTTGTTTCATTCCAACTCCATTGTGGTGGTGTATAGAGCCAAAGATGTTACAATTGTGTCCATGTCCCAATATTTCTGCACCTGACTGTATATATGCGTTATCTATGGAATTTAATGCTATGGTGATATTAATATAATAGGGACACTGGTGGATAAGTTATAGTAATATTTAGTTTGGAAACCAGCAATTTTTGGATAGTGCAGGAAACATGTATACAGGGATTCTTGCAAAAAATGTTTTTAGTAAAAATGAATAAACTCTCCCTGGGATTCTTGCACCAGGGCCCTGAGGTTTCTAGTTACGCCTCTGGTCTGCGGCAGAAATACACGTATAACCTAAGCACCTGCTATCAAATATTAATTTAAGGTTACGGGATTGAAAGATAAACGTAACTTAACTGTGATGGCCTTACCGGATGGAGCCACGTACCCCCTGTAATACCCACACAGGGACTGGGTCTCCCTATAATACCCACACGGGGGCTGGGTCCCCCTATAATACCCATACGGGGCAGGGTCCCCCCCTATAATACCCACACGGGGCAGGGTCCCCCCCTATAATACCCACACGGGGCAGGGTCCCCCCTATAATACCCACACGGGGCAGGGTCCCCCCCTATAATACCCACACGGGGCAGGGTCCCCCCCTATAATACCCACACGGAGCAGGGTCCTCCCCTATAATACCCACACGGAGCAGGGTCCCCCTATAATACCCACACGGGGCAGGGTCCCCCTATAATACCCACACGGGGCAGGGTCCCCCTATAATACCCACACGGAGCAGGGTCCCCCTATAATATCCACACGGAGCAGAATCCCCCTATAATACCCACACGGGGCAGGGTCCCCCTATAATACCCACACGGGGCAGGGTCCCCCCTATAATACCCACACGGAGCAGGGTCCCCCTATAATACCCACACGGGGCAGGGTCCCCCCTATAATACCCACACGGGCAGGGTCCCCCCTATAATACCCACACGGGGCAGGGTCCCCCTATAATACCCACACGGGGCAGGGTCCCCCCCTATAATACCCACACGGGGCAGGGTCCCCCTATAATACCCACACGGGGCAGGGTCCCCCCTATAATACCACACGGGGCAGGGTCCCCCCTATAATACCCACACGGGGCAGGGTCCCCCCTATAATACCCACACAGGGCAGGGTCCCCCTATAATACCCACACGGGGCAGGGTCCCCCTATAATACCCACACGGGGCAGGGTCCCCCTATAATACCCACACGGAGCAGGGTCCCCCTATAATACCCACACGGGGCAGGGTCCCCCCTATAATACCCACACGGGCAGGGTCCCCCCTATAATACCCACACGGGGCAGGGTCCCCCTATAATACCCACACGGGGCAGGGTCCCCCCTATAATACCCACACGGGGCAGGGTCCCCCTATAATACCCACACGGGGCAGGGTCCCCCCTATAATACCCACACGGAGCAGGGTCCCCCTATAATACCCACACGGGGCAGGGTCCCCCCCTATAATACCCACACGGGCAGGGTCCCCCCTATAATACCCACACGGGCAGGGTCCCCCTATAATACCCACACGGGGCAGGGTCCCCCCCTATAATACCCACACGGGGCAGGTCCCCCTATAATACCCACACGGGGCAGGGTCCCCCCTATAATACCCACACGGGCAGGGTCCCCCCTATAATACCCACACGGGGCAGGGTCCCCCCTATAATACCCACACAGGGCAGGGTCCCCCTATAATACCCACACGGGGCAGGTCCCCCTATAATACCCACACGGGGCAGGGTCCCCCTATAATACCCACACGGAGCAGGGTCCCCCTATAATACCCACACGGGGCAGGTCCCCCTATAATACCCACACGGCAGGGTCCCCCCTAATACCCACACGGGCAGGGTCCCCCTATAATACCCACACGGGCAGGGTCCCCCCTATAATACCCACACGGGGCAGGGTCCCCCCTATAATACCCACACGGGGCAGGGTCCCCTGCACTTTCCCGGTAGTAATAGATTATATTTGTGTGATCTCTGTCCTCTGGTTTCAGTTTTTTTATCTGTTCTTTATCCAAAAACGTGCCGGAGTTTCTAAATGTGCTGCAGCAATAACAGACACCCCCGCGGGCATTCAGAGCACCCCCAGGATAAACACATACTATTTCCCGCAGAGGTTTAATGTAAATTTTTGCTTATTATATCAGTGATTAACCCTCTCACCGTGTGAACGATCATGTTTTAGAGTTTGTGATCTTGTTCTTTGTGTTCCGCTGATGAAGCTGGATTAATGGGCAGTTTACTTCTATTCCAGCACTCACCTTTCCATCGTGTCGTCCTCGATCGGCCGCTTTGAAGTAAGTGCTAAATGTTGCCTTCGATCGGCTGCTCCGATATGTTACATGTCGTCCTCGATCGGCTGCTTTGATGTGTTACATGTCGTCCTCGATCGGCTGCTTTGATGTGTTACATGTTGTCCTCGATCGGCTGCTCCGATATGTTACATGTTGTCCTCGATCGGCTGCTTCGATGTGTTACATGTCGTCCTCGATCGGCTGCTTTGATGTGTTACATGTTGTCCTCGATCGGCTGCTTTCATGTGTTACATGTTGTCCTCGATCGGCTGCTTCGATGTGTTACATGTTGTCCTCGATCGGCTGCTCCGATATGTTACATGTTGTCCTCGATCGGCTGCTCCGATATGTTACATGTTGTCCTCGATCGGCTGCTCCGATATGTTACATGTTGTCCTCGATCTGCTGCTTTATTGTGTTACATGTTGCCTTCGATCGGCTGCTTCGATGTGTTACATGTTGTCCTCGATCTGCTGCTTTATTGTGTTACATGTTGCCTTCGATCGGCTGCTTCGATGTGTTACATGTTGTCCTCGATCGGCTGCTTCGATGTGTTACATGTTGTCCTCGATCGGCTGCTCCGATATGTTACATGTTGTCCTCGATCGGCTGCTCCGATATGTTACATGTTGTCCTCGATCGGCTGCTCCGATATGTTACATGTTGTCCTCGATCTGCTGCTTTATTGTGTTACATGTTGTCCTCGATCTGCTGCTTTCATGTGTTACATGTTGTCCTCGATTGGCTGCTTTCATGTGTTACATGTTGTCCTCGATCGGCTGCTTCGATGTTTACATGTTGTCCTCGATCGGCTGCTGCTCGATGTGTTACATGTGTCCTCGATCGGCTGCTTTCATGTGTTACATGTTGTCCTCGATCTGCTGCTTTATTGTGTTACATGTTGTCCTCGATCTGCTGCTTTGATGTGTTACATGTTGCCCTTGATCGGCTGCTTCGATGTGTTACATGTTGTCCTCGATCGGCTGCTTCGATGTGTTACATGTTGTCCTCGATCGGCTGCTTCGATGTGTTACATGTTGTCCTCGATCGGCTGCTTCGATGTGTAACATGTTGCCTTCGATCTGCTGCTCTCATGTGTTACATGTTGTCCTCGATCGGCTGCTTCGATGTGTTACATGTTGTCCTCGATCGGCTGCTTCGATGTGTTACATGTTGTCCTCGATCGGCTGCTCTCATGTGTTACATGTTGTCCTCGATCGGCTGCTTCGATGTGTTACATGTTGCCCTCGATCGGCTGCTTCGATGTGTTACATGTTGTCCTCGATCGGCTGCTCTCATGTGTTACATGTTGTCCTCGATCGGCTGCTTTGATGTGTTACATGTTGTCCTCGATTGGCTGCTTCGATGTGTTACATGTTGTCCTCGATCGGCTGCTTCGATGTGTTACATGTTGCCTTCGATCTGCTGCTTTCATGTGTTACATGTTGTCCTCGATCGGCTGCTTTCACGTGTTACATGTTGTCCTCGATTGGCTGCTTCTATGTGTTACATGTTGTCCTCGATCGGCTGCTTCGATGTGTTACATGTTGTCCTCGATCGGCTGCTCCGATATGTTACATGTTGTCCTCGATCGGCTGCTCCGATATGTTACATGTTGTCCTCGATCGGCTGCTCCGATATGTTACATGTTGTCCTCGATCTGCTGCTTTATTGTGTTACATGTTGTCCTCGATCTGCTGCTTTCATGTGTTACATGTTGTCCTCGATTGGCTGCTTTCATGTGTTACATGTTGTCCTCGATCGGCTGCTTCGATGTGTTACATGTTGTCCTCGATCGGCTGCTTCGATGTGTTACATGTTGTCCTCGATCGGCTGCTTTCATGTGTTACATGTTGTCCTCGATCTGCTGCTTTATTGTGTTACATGTTGTCCTCGATCTGCTGCTTTGATGTGTTACATGTTGCCCTCGATCGGCTGCTTCGATGTGTTACATGTTGTCCTCGATCGGCTGCTTCGATGTGTTACATGTTGTCCTCGATCGGCTGCTTCGATGTGTTACATGTTGTCCTCGATCGGCTGCTTCGATGTGTAACATGTTGCCTTCGATCTGCTGCTCTCATGTGTTACATGTTGCCCTCGATCGGCTGCTTCGATGTGTTACATGTTGTCCTCGATCGGCTGCTCTCATGTGTTACATGTTGTCCTCGATCGGCTGCTTCGATGTGTTACATGTTGCCCTCGATCGGCTGCTTCGATGTGTTACATGTTGTCCTCGATCGGCTGCTCTCATGTGTTACATGTTGTCCTCGATCGGCTGCTTTGATGTGTTACATGTTGTCCTCGATTGGCTGCTTCGATGTGTTACATGTTGTCCTCGATCGGCTGCTTCGATGTGTTACATGTTGCCTTCGATCTGCTGCTTTCATGTGTTACATGTTGTCCTCGATCGGCTGCTTTCATGTGTTACATGTTGTCCTCGATCTGCTGCTTTCACGTGTTACATGTTGTCCTCGATTGGCTGCTTCGATGTGTTACATGTTGTCCTCGATCGGCTGCTTCGATGTGTTACATGTTGCCTTCGATCTGCTGCTTTCATGTGTTACATGTTGTCCTCGATCGGCTGCTTTCATGTGTTACATGTTGTCCTCGATCTGCTGCTTTCACGTGTTACATGTTGTCCTCGATCGGCTGCTTCGATGTGTTACATGTTGTCCTCGATCGGCTGCTTCGATGTGTTACATGTTGTCCTCGATCTGCTGCTTTCATGTGTTACATGTTGTCCTCGATCTGCTGCTTTCATGTGTTACATGTTGTCCTCGATCTGCTGCTTTCATGTGTTACATGTTGTCCTCGATCGGCTGCTTTGATGTGTTACATGTTGTCCTCGATTGGCTGCTTCGATATGTTACATGTTGTCCTCGATCGGCTGCTTCGATGTGTTACATGTTGTCCTCGATCGGCTGCTTCAATGTGTAACATGTTGCCTTCGATCTGCTGCTTTAATGTGTTACATGTTGTCCTCGATCGGCTGCTTCGATGTGTTACATGTTGTCCTCGATCGGCTGCTTCGATGTGTTACATGTTGCCTTCGATCTGCTGCTTTCATGTGTTACATGTTGTCCTCGATCGGCTGCTTTCATGTGTTACATGTTGTCCTCGATCTGCTGCTTTCACGTGTTACATGTTGTCCTCGATCGGCTGCTTTGATGTGTTACATGTTGTCCTCGATCGGCTGCTTTGATGTGTTACATGTTGTCCTCGATCGGCTGCTTCGATGTGTTACATGTTGTCCTCGATCGCTGTGTTTAATGGCAGCGCCGATGTGCTTTAATGATCCGGTTAATCTCATGACCATATTTCCTTGCAGGTGTCGGTACTGGAAGGACTGGTTGGAAACATTTTCAGAGTGGCCTTCTTACCGGCCGTTAACAGTAAGTCTTAGGGCTGAGGTGAACGTCGAGATATTGCTCTATAAAGCTAGAGACGCTATAAGCAACCATAACCAAAAGGTCCCCAATACGACCAGGCATAGCAAAGGTGGCCACGAGAGTGTCAGGACCTAAAGAGTATGAGCCAGAATCACTAGAAATACAGCACCGGCCCTGCCAGCGGCCGGAATAATACAGGAACTAAAGCCGGTGAGGCAGATAAATCACACGGAAACCCCAAACCGGGCCTTGTAACGGCCGGATAAGGAGGAGACCGGAGCGGTCAAAAGACATCTGGGTCTGAACCAGTAACACAAAACTGATACACTGCACGAACGGGTTAGTACAGAACCTCCATAGAACGAGTGAAACCTTCGAGAGGGAGGGAGGTGGTCATTGCTTGGTGTCGTCCATATAGGTCACAATGAGCACGTGTGGAATGAGGCCGGTCTCCCGGCATCACCACAATGACACGCACGGCATGACGCTCAGTGCCGCTGTGTGCAAGTGTTCTACATCAAAAACATCAGCAAGTGGTGGAGACAAAAAGGGGGACTCACCATCACGACGTGCATGCGCGGCAGCAGCAATACGCTGGGGCTGAGCGCCAGTGAAAGGGTTAAGACAACAAGAACAGCAGGAAAGTGTGATGGAACACGTTGTGTTTAAGGGGTTAACGAGAGCTGGCATGTTTAATCAGCCCATGATGCATAACACACGTGGACACAGAGCCAAGTGGCTGCCGGCCTGTAGGGATCGGTGCGGACGTCTGAGCGGGTCCCAGATTCTGGGTTTGAGCCAGGGCTTGATTGTGCTCAGACTTTCTGAATGGCTCCAGAGCTTCTTGTAAGAGGACTACGCGGACTACACGGGACACAGAGAGATGTGCGCACCCTCTGGAAGGGCTGCGCACAGCAGAGTGTCATCGTGTACATGATAGCGATATACAACTTCACTGCACACACGAATCACAGCAAAATGACACAACCCTAGAGCGTCCAGTCACCTGCTCAAAAACAATAGCTTGTTGCACTCTGCCACCATACAGGGCACACCATATGGCACACGCCATACACAGGCACGCCATACGACACAACGCCCATACATAGGTTGGTGCCATGCTGCCCAGCGCTGAAGTATACAGTCAGGTGCAGAAATATTGGGACATGGACACAATTGTAACATCTTTGGCTCTATACACCACCACAATGGAGTTGGAATGAAACAAACACAATGTGCTTTAACTGCAGCCTGACATCTTTAATTTGAGGGTATGTACATCCAACTCAGGTGAACGGTGTAGGACTTACAGCAGTTTGCAGATGTGCCTCCCACTTGTTAAGGGACCAAAGGTAATGGGACAATTGGCTTCTCAGCTGTTCCATGGCCAGGTGTGTGATATTCCCTCATTACCCCAATTACAATGTGCAGATAAAAGGCCCAGAGTTAATTTCAAGTCTGCTATTTGCATTTGGAATCTGTTGCTGCCAACTCTCAAGATGAGATCCAAAGAGCTGTCACTATCAGTGAAGCAAGCCATCATTAGGCTGAAGAAACAAAACAAACCCATCAGAGAGATAGCAAGAACATTAGGTGTGGCCAAAACAACTGTTTGGAACATTCTCAAAAAGAAGGAACGCACCAGTGAGCTCAGCAACACCAAAAGACCCGGGAGACCACGGAAAACAACTGTGGTGGATGAATGAAGAATTCTTTCCCTGGTGAAGAAAACACCCTTCACAACAGTTGGCCAGATCAAGAACACTCTCCAGGAGGTAGGTATATGTGTGTCAAAGTCAACAATCAAGAGAAGACTTCACCAGAGTGAATACAGAGGGTTCACCACAAGATGTAAACCATTGGTGAGCCTCAAAAACAGGAAGGCCAGATTAGAGTTTGCCAAACAACACCTAACAAAGCCTTCACAGTTCTGGAACAAGATCCTATGGACAGATGAGACCAAGATCAACTTGTACCAGAGTGATGGGAAGAGAAGAGTATGGAGAAGGAAAGGAACTGCTCATGATCCTAAGCATACCACCTCATCAGTGAAGCATGGTGGTGGTAGTGTCATGGCGTGGGCATGTATGGCGGCAATGGAACTGGTTCTCTTGTATTTATTGATGATGTGACGCTGACAAAAGCAGCAGGATGAATTCTGAAGTGTTTCGGGCAATATTATCTGCTCACATTCAGCCAAATGCTGCAGAACTCATTGGACGGCGCTTCACGGTGGGGATGGACAATAACCCAAAGCATACTGCAAAAGCAAGCAAAGAGTTTCTGAAGGGACAGAAGTGGAATGTTATGCAATGGCCAAGTCAATCACCTGACCTGAATCCCATTGAGCTGCATTTCACTTACTGAAGACAAAACTGAAGGGAAAATGCCCCAAGAACAAGCAGGAACTGAAGACAGTTGCAGTAGAGGCCTGGCAGAGCATCACCAGGGATGAAACCCAGCGTCTGGTGATGTCTATGCGTTCCAGACTTCAGGCTGTGATTGACTGTAAAGGATTTGTAACCAAGTATTAAGAAGGAAAGTGTGATTTATGATTATTATTCTGTCCCATTACCTTTGGTCCCTTAACAAGTGGGGGCACATCTGCAAACTGCTATAAGTCCTACACGTTCACCTGAGTTGGATGTACATACCCTCAAATTAAAGCTGACAGTCTGCAGTTAAAGCACATTGTGTTTGTTTCATTCCAACTCCATTGTGGTGGTGTATAGAGCCAAAGATGTTACAATTGTGTCGCTGTCCCAATATTTCTGCACCTGACTGTACATGAAGTACCTGATTATAAAGTGTTTGTTTATGCAAACACTTGTAACGTTTCGTATCTTTTCTGCGCAGCCGTGGTTGGACAAGGAATCGCACTTCCAAAGCTGATGAATATCGACTTTAATGACGCCAACATTGACATTTTGGATGTGAGTATCTCAGCGGATCAGCCGTTAATTCAAGCTTGTTGTATTGTGCCAGACACACTGTGTTACGGTTTGTGTTGTGCGTTTTATTTGCGCCGGTTTGTGTTTTATACACCGCCCCATCATTATCACGGGGCTGGTCACAGCAGGCAGTAACAGCACTCAGCATCCCCCCACCATCTTGGAACTACACATCCCATGATGCAAAGCCTGCTCAAAGAGTTGGCCCTCGAACATTGCACGTACATGGCAGCCACAAACAGCAAAGAGCTTTTCACCTGTTGGGTGTTTGTGCATCAACTCCTTCTTTACTGAGCACAGAAACCATTAACTTTGTGGTTACCACAATGGCCAAAAGGAAAATGCTGAATGTGTACCTTGTGGGCAACCGACCTCCCAGAAGTCACGGCGAACGTTTGCTTTCAGGGTAACCGGTGTTGTGTCAGATCTGGTTCCTCGTCGGTTCCAAGCAGCCTTTGTATGAGGGTTTATACAAATTATATACAGTTTTACAGTGAATAAACAAAGTATGCTCTTAATAAATACGGCATAACATTAAATAGGCTTAAACCAAAGCCACCCTTTAAACTGGTATATATAAAAACAAACGAGAAGGTCCTAATGCCTAAATAATAAACCAAATAATTATTAAATATATTTTACATTAACCGTTTCTCAGTGTAAAATAAAAAAAAAAAATCATACAAAATGTCTCCGCAACAATTACAAACCCCAAAAACTGAGTGTCAAATGGGTGAGAAATGGCTGCTTGGAACAGCTCTCGACGAGGAACCAGATCCGACACAACACCGGCCTCCCCCAACACCCGGCGACAGTCTGCCTTCTGCGTAACCGGTCTTGCACGGTCGGCAACCGTGAGTCTTCAGGGTAACAAGTCTCCCCCAGCGCCCAGCGAATGTGGGCCTTCTTGGTAACCGGCCTCCCCCAGCGCCCGGCACCACACCTGGAAGAGATGCACACTGAATGACATGGTAAATGTTTCATGTTTGTTGCTGAAATGCAGGTTCGAGGGGGTAAGGCTTCAGGTGTCACTTATAAAGAGATAAATGCATCTTAACATGAATGAAAAGCAAAAAAAACCCACAAGACGTCCTGTAAATACGATGTGACACAAATGGTGATAACCAATACTCCCGTTTATTCCCCAGGATCTGGTGGTGCTGACTACGTGACCTCAGCAGGTACGTGACATGACGTTATCATCGCAGCGTCAGTCGTACCAATGCACGCCTCGTCGGCCGCGCTGACGCACGCCATGTCGGCCGCACTGACACACGCCGCGTCGGCCGCACTGACACACGCCGCATCGGCCGCGCTGACACAAGCCGCATCGGCCGCGCTGACACACGCCGCGTCGGCCGCGCTGACACACGCCGCGTCGGTCGCGCTGACACACGCCGGTCGGCCGCGCTGACACACGCCTGTCGGCCACGCTGACACACGCTGCGTTGGCCGCTCTGACACACACCGCGTTGGCCGCTCTGACACAGACCGCGTTGGCCGCTCTGACACACGCAGCCCAGTACATTTATTAAATCAATACTTAGCTTTAGTAGATTTTGCACAAAATGCACATTTTTCATGTGAAGGCAGCGAAAAAGGAGCTCCTCATCCAACATTAGGGTGTACCTGGTCATGCTATGCACAACCCCTGTACATGCCTATGTCTGCAGCAAAGCTAGATATTCCATTACGGCATTAGATGTGCGACGGCCAAATTGTCAGGCTGTATGTATGGATGGCGTGTTACCCAACATGTGCACAGTCACCCCAAAGAAAGCCTATCACTGCCGTCCTGAGTGCCCAGGATCTTCTGCCGCGTCTAACCTGCTTCTGTCTCTTCCCTGTTGCCGTGAGAAAGGCTGCTCTGCCGAGATACCGTGTGAATACACGAGTCCTATAGCCATGAAATGCCACCTGCCGAGTGAAGAAAACATACCAAGCCCTGAGATCCCTTCAATGCGATGGACTGGGAGCAATACAGCGGGGGAAGCGGTGAATTCAGCGTGTTCTTCCCATCTATTCCCTCCAATAAAGGCCGGCACAGTCTGTAAATACACCTGTTAATGGAGTCTTATTCTCTGTATGGAAGAGCATCCTGCTCACATGATGAGGAAAAAGTCCAGAGCCACGACCAGAGATTTACCTAAAGCGCCACTTTCTGTATAAAAAGCAACAAACTTTATTCATATATCAAACAGACAAACACCTATATCAACACACCCCTCAACAGACCAACACGTATATCAAAAACATCCCTCAACAA
This sequence comes from Leptobrachium leishanense, assembly GCA_009667805.1. Taxonomy (NCBI): domain Eukaryota; kingdom Metazoa; phylum Chordata; class Amphibia; order Anura; family Megophryidae; genus Leptobrachium; species Leptobrachium leishanense. Next base: position 107,820,238 of record CM019074.1, read on the forward strand.
ACAAACATATATCTGTATTGGCTAATCAATCAGCAATTAATTTATTATTCAATCAACAAGACACAAGACCGATTAATAAAGTTTTCCCCTTTACTTTCACCAAACAGTTAGTGAAAACAATATATATTTATATGTTCAATTAAATATTAGGCAAATACAGTACATCAATAACCCAAGGACATTCTTCAAACCAATTTATCACAGAAACTAACACACATGTAGATCTAAATCAATTCATCAGTTACTCAACGTAAATGTGTCAATCAATCAATTAACACATCAACCTGAAACATCACGGTGTTTAAAACAAGTATTGATCAAAGATCACATGCGACAACCTGGAACATTACACATATTAAAGAACATCACTGTAGTTCATTAATTAAGATGGTCAATTAATTCATTGAGCTTCAAATGCTGAGTCTGGCTGAGAATAATGAGACACATATAGATGACATTAAACAATGGCAAATGACAACAAATGAACCCTGCTACAAATTTGTTAGTAGATAAACACATGACACTGATATTATTGAAATAAATGACTAATGAATATAAGCTGATAGCAATTAGTACATCAATTATTAGGCCAGAATAATACCAAAAGCTAAATAATTAGGATGTTAATAAGTTACCGAAAAAGGCTTTGGGCCCTATTACAATCTTCGCGGAAAAATGCACGCACAACGCGTGAATTTTTGAGTGAAGCGTTAAACGTTAACACGCAAAAAATAACGTGTAATACAATCCGCGTGCATTTTTTTCATCCGTCAAAAAGTAACGTGTGCAAAAATGCGTGCGCAGAAATCGGTGTGCGGACTGTTTTTTAACGTGATTCAGCCAATTAAGAACCAATTAAGAATTAAGAACCACAATTGTCTCGCGTTAGATTGATTTTGGCAGGTGCAAAAACTGAGTATATATGCTGCAGCAATAATAAAAAGACGCATAACCTCTCAATTTAATTGTTTGGGTATGCGTAGAATGTGCAACTATACTTTGCTTTTTTTTTTTCTGCTGGTGTATTTGGGTTCGGCCAGGACGTTCAGATTTGGCGTTACCACCAGCTTTTCAAAGATGTTAAAATTATGCGTGCAAACGGTGTGCGTTAAAAACTGCACATAGATTGTAATACCATCCGCGTACCAGCGCACAAGCGCATTTGCGCTCACAATGTTAAGAATAGGATGCGCGCAGTAAATTGCGCTTGCAAAGGGTTCGCGCAGGTTCACCCGCGTTAGAAGTTAACGTGCACTTTGTGAGCGAACATTGTAATGCGACGTTCAGCGCAAAGGGTTTTGCCCCTCGCGTTAATGCGTTTTTGCGCCGGCGCAAAATTGTGCGCCAAGAATGTAATAGGGCCCTTCATCTTTTATATCGCTCTGAATCAAAGGCCGGACAGAACTTCCATTTCAATTTCATCCTGAGAAGGAGCTTGGTTTCTCAGGTAGGAACCTTCCTTCTCCTCTGCCTTTTTCCACTAAAAATCTCTTGACTTTTTATAGAATTCCAAACATATAAGAATTTATCACAAATGCTATGAGAAAATGCTGGCCGGACAAATCCCAGGCACAATGAATACTCTCATGCATGGAAGCTATAAATTGTTTTGCAATCAGATAACAGTTATTTACAGGGTTATTCAAAGAGAATCGAAAAGTCACAGCACGTTCGGTGACTTTTCGTTCTCTTCAATTCAGTATGATTTGGTGATCCCATTTCGGCGACCCTGCGGAGTATTCAGCAAGCAGCACAGGACCATCGTAGTGCAGGGAAAAGCCGGCACAAATCCGACGAACACTCACCACAAAACCCGACGTACGCACACCGAAACCCACAAAAACATCTGGATTAACCCGCCGAACATGGAGAAACCCGAGCAGCCGCCAATCACAGCGCAGAGCAGCCGCCGGAAAAACCTGACACCGCAGACGAATGGAGTGAAAAAAAAAAGAAAACTGGATCGCTAAACCAACTTATCTGTCTCAAAGTGCGAACCCCGCAATTAGACCTGAATTTTGGATTTATTTTAGAAAAAACACTTCATACGACTGAACTAATTATGTGCTTAAGTCTTAAAAGAGAAATACAGTATAAAGAAGATGAATATATTGGCCCCAGATCACACATGGATATAATTGGCCCAAGCTCACATTTATATATTGCCCCAAGCTCACACATTATTATTATTATTATTCTTTATTTATAAAGCGCCAGCATATTCCGCAGCGCTGTACAATAAGCACAGTATAGACAGGGTTACAATACATTGAACAACATTTGACAAACAGTACAGGAGGAGATGAGGGCCCTATTCCCGTAGGAACTCACAATCTAGGAGGGTTGGGGTTGGAAACAGGAGGAGAGGACTGTAAGGTGAGAGTGATTGATGGTTGTGTCAGTGAGTCGGGGGGGGGTCGGCTTCCCTAAATAGGAATGTTTTAAGGGAGCGTTTGAAGGAAGAGAAGTTAGGGGAAAGTCTGACAGTACGAGGGAGAGCGTTCCAGAGAGTGGGGGCTGCGCGTGAGAAATCCTGCAGTCTATCATGGGAAGAGGTGATGCGGGGAGAAGCTAGGCGCAGGTCACTGTTTGACCTTAGGGAGCGGGCTGGGGTGTATTTGGTGATTAGTGAGGACAGGTAGTGGGGCGCTGAGTTAGTGAGGGTTTTGTAGGTAAGGATAAGGATTTTGAACTTAATTCTGCAGTGGATGGGGAGCCAGTGAAGGGACTCGCAGAGGGGAGCGGCAGAGACAGAGCGGCGGGTGAGGTGAATTAGTCTGGCGGAGGCGTTCAGGATGGATTGTAGGGGGGAGAGGCGGGACAGAGGGAGGCCAGATAAGAGATTATTGCAATAGTCGAGTCGGGAGATTACCAGGGCGTGTATGAGTTGTTTTGTGGTGACAGCGGTAAGAAATGGCCGAATTCTGGAAATATTACGCAGTTGGTATCGGCAGGAGGAGGAAAGAGACTTGATGTGGGGGATGAAGGAAAGAGCAGAGTCAAGTGTAACTCCAAGACAGCGAACTTGGTTTGATGGGGAGATGGTGATACCCTCCACCGTGATAGAGAAGTCAGGAGGTGGGGAGGCATTGGAGGGAGGAATAAGTAGGAGCTCAGTCTTTGACATGTTTATCTTTAGGTGGTGGGAGGCCATCCAGGAGGAGATGCCAGATAAACAGTCACTGACTTTTGAAAGGACAGGGGGAGAGAGATCAGGGGTAGAGAGGTAGATCTGAGTGTCATCAGCGTAGAGGTGGTAATTAAAGCCAAAGCTGTTGATGATTTTGCCCAGGGAGGAGGTGTAGATGGAAAAGAGCAGAGGACCAAGGACAGAGCCTTGAGGTACACCAACAGATAGAGGCAATGAAGAGGAGGAGTTACCAGCAAAGGACACACAGAAGGACCTGTTGGATAAATAGGAGTCAACCCAAGCAAGTGCAGTGTCACCGAGACCCAGAGAGTTGAGGGTCTGTAGAAGGAGGGGGTGGTCAACAGTGTCAAAAGCAGCCGAGAGGTCAAGCAGGATGAGAATAGAATAGTGGCCGTGTTTTTTAGCAGTTAGGAGGTCGTTGGTGACTTTGGTGAGGGCAGTTTCAGTTGAGTGTAGGGGACGGAAGCCAGATTGCAGGGGGTCAAGTAGGGAATTGGAGGACAGGAAGAGGGAGAGGCGGTTGAAGACTAGTTTTTCTAAGAGCTTAGAGGTAAAGGGAAGCAGGGATACAGGACGGTAGTTGGATGGAGAGTTGGGATTGAGGGATGGTTTCTTTAGTAAAGGGGTAACTAGCGCGTGTTTGAAGGCGGATGGAAAGGAGCCAGTGGAGAGAGATAGGTTGAAGATGTGTGTGAGAGCAGGGGTGAGGGAGGAGGAGAGGGGAGGAATTAGATGTGAGGGAATGGGGTCGAGCGGGCATGTGGTGAGATGTGAGGAGGACAATAAGGAATTGACTTCCTCCTCAGTGGCTGGGAGGAAGCGGCAGAGGGTGACAGAGGGGACCTGTGGGAGTGGAGGTGGCAGATAACTATCTTGTGTTGGGATGTTGCTTCTGATAGTTAAAGTTTTACTGAGGAAGTAGTCTGCCAGGTCTTGAGCGCTGAAGGCAGCTGAGGGGGGAGGTGCAGGTGGGTAGAGGAGGGTGTTGAAGGTGGACCAGAGTCGTTTAGGGTTGGAGGACAGCGTAGATATAAGAGATGAGAAGAAGGATTGTTTGGCCAAGTGGAGGGCAGAGGTGTATGACCGAAGAATAAACTTGAAGTGAACAAAATCAGCTTCCTCCAGGCACGCTCTGCAGTGCGGGAGCATCTTTGCAGGTAGCGTGTCTGGAGGGTGTGCCATGGCTGAAGCTGGCGGCGTGGGGCCTTACAGAGTCGAAGAGGAGCAAGAGTGTCTAGAGCAGAGATAAGAGTAGTGTTGTAGTGATTAGTGGCAGCATCAGGGCAGGTGAAGGATGAGGTATGAGGGAGGTGGTGAAGTAGGTTGGAGAATTGATGGGGTCCACAGCATGTAGATTTCTGCGAGTGTGTGTGCGGGGTGGGGGAGCAGGGTGTTTAGGAAGTCCAGATAGGTTGAAAGAGAGAAGGTGGTGGTCAGAGACGGGGAAAGGGCGACAGTTGAACTCAGAAATGGAGCAGAGGTTGGAAAAAACAAGGTCAATAGCATGACCATTGCGGTGGGTAGGGAGGAGGGAGGATTGTGTGAGTCCAAGGGAGGACGTGAGTGAAAAAAGTTTGGAGGCAGCAGGGGCGGAAGGATCATCAATGGGAATGTTGAAGTCCCCGAGAATTAGGCATGGAAGATTAGAAGACAGGAAGTGAGAAAGCCAGGTAGCAAAGTGGTCAAAGAACTGGGAGGTTGGTCCCGGTGGGCGGTAGATGACTGCCACCCTGAGAGCCAGAGGAGAGAACAGGCGGATACAGTGTGTCTCGAAGGAGGAGAAGGAGAGGGATGGGGGTGGAGGGAGATGCTGGTAGGTGCAGGTGGGAGAGAGCAGGATTCCGACCCCGCCACCATTTCTCTCACCCGATCTGGGGGTATGGCTCAAGTGTAGACCGCCATGTGAGAGAGCAGCAACGGAGGCCGTGTCAGAGGGAGTTAGCCAGGTTTCAGTTAAAGCTAGGAGGTTGAAGGAGTTTGAAAGGAAGAGGTCATGGACGGCTGTGAGTTTGTTGCACACAAAGCGAGCGTTCCAGAGGGCGCAGGAGAAAGGGGACAGGCGCTGAGGGATTACGGGAATGAGGTTGCTGGGCTTGTAGGGAGGTGATTTAATTGGCCCCAGCTCACATTTATATATTTATATATTGCCCCAAGCTCACACATGGATATAATTAGCCCCAGCTCACATTTATATATTGCCTCAAGCTCACACATGGATATAATTGGCCCCAGCTCACATGGATATAATTGGCGCCAAGCTCACACATGGATATAATTGGCCCCAAGCTCACACATGGATATAATTGGCCCCAGCTCACATTTATATATTGCCCCAAGCTCACCTCACACATGGATATAATTGGCCCCAGCTCACATTTATATATCGCCCCAAGCTCACACATGGATATAATTAGCCCCAGCTCACATTTATATATTGCCCCAAGCTCACACATGGATATAATTGGCCCCAGCTCACATGGATATAATTGGCCCCAAGCTCACACATGGATATAATTGGCCCCAAGCTCACACATGGATATAATTGGCCCCAGCTCACATTTATATATTGCCCCAAGCTCACCTCACACATGGATATAATTGGCCCCAGCTCACATGGATATAATTGGCCCCAAGCTCACACATGGATATAATTGGCCCCAGCTCACATTTATATAATTGCCCCAAGCTCACACATGGATATAATTAGCCCCAGCTCACATTTATATATTGCCCCAAGCTCACACATGGATATAATTGGCCCCAGCTCACATTTATATATTGCCCGAAGATCACACATGGATATAATTGCCCCAAGCTCACACTGGGCTCCTCGCATGGAAAGGGTTCGCAGGGCTCAGGAGCCACATGAGGACAGACCCTGTGCAATGTTCTGGGGAGAGTGAGTGTAATTAGCACAGCTTGCGATTAGGCGCGTCTCGCCTGTCACTGCGAACCCAACACCATCTCTTAACCAAAACTGATAGCGTGCCCCCCCAGAAACCTGTGTCTGGATCCGCCCCTGCTTGTTAGTATTATCCTCGTTACCGGCTGTGTCATGTTAGCTGCTCCTGCTACCGGCTACATCATGATTGAGCGGTTATGTTAGCCGCCTCCTGTTAGCCGCCCCCTGTTAGCCGCCCCCTGTTAGCCGCTGGATTATGTGTGCAGGACACTGAATTGGGGTGTTGTGGGGGATTCATGGTCTGTTCAGGTGACAAGTTTTCAGCCTTGTTATCCCTTGTGAATATGGAGGCTTCCAGGACACCCCAATTTTCCCCTGATAAACTGCACCCCAATGTCTTCAGCTCACCTCTGGTCGCTGCAGCAACCACAATCCCTTTATGTGGGGGTCATAAATCCCAGACCCCTCGCCTTGGGGGCCCCAAGCTAATAAGAATCAATCCGCTTGGAGACCAATCCGGCCTCACGTTTTATCACGGGACAAGTCCTAAAAAAGGCATGTGGGAACCCCCAAAGATGTCTGCCCCCCAATCATCTCACACTGAAAGAAAACACATGTGTGTGCGTGTGTGTGTATCCAGTATGACAAATCCTTTATTATGATCCAATAGGGAGAGAAATGACTGAATCCACGATTTATAGCATGTGGGACCAGTGGGAGCTCCTCAGCTCCCTCTGCAGAAATGGTGACCACTGGGTTTTAGCTCGTAGAGCAGCGATCATGACGGGCGCCACTATAACATGTGAGTACAGGTCCAGTCTGGGTCTCACGAGGAGGACAGTCGCTCCTCATCGTCCATGGCGTTTGTCGGTGACCATATTTTATTGATTTGGTTTATTTTCCGTTGCGTCTTTCAGGACGTCCTCACAAAACACTGCCAGGTCTTCTATAACCAAAGCCGAGCCCTCGCAGAGCCGGGTCCGGCAGCTCAGCGGCGGGAATGTGTTTAAATTACAACTGATATCTTTAGCCAGGAAATCTAACCGAGTTATTCAGAGAGAGGTGAAAACCAGGAGAATAACTGGAGAAGTGAAAACTCTAGGTCAAAATGGCCAAACCAGAAAAATTCTCCCACTGGGCCTAGATTGTTCTCACCTCCTGCCAATTCTCCTGGTTTTCACCTCTCTCTGTATAACCCCCTAAGTATATTAACACAAACACGCAATCCGCCCCGAATGGTCTTTTGGTTTGTCGCTTGGCCTGTTTTATCGATGGGATTAACCCTTGCTTTATGTCTCCCACTTGGAGTCTACAGCCAGTTTCTGCCGTCCGGTTCCAGAATACCAAAGGACTTGCCACGTGCAGGACTTGAGGCACGTCACCCCTTGCGATCTCAGTGAAGATTTGCATGTTTTGTGATTTACAGAAACCTAATCCTTCCAGGAAGTAATGAGCACCCAGATACACCGCGTCATGCGCCAGTCGGAATATTTGCTGATAAACATACAGCTTAATTTCCGCAAAGGCTCTTTCCGTGGAGCGCGTGACAATGATTCAAGGAAATGGCAAGCTTTGGCATTTGTGCCATTCTGTAACGCCAGCCATGCCAAGTACCTTCCAGCACATCCACCGGTGGCATCCAGCACATCCTGACTGAAAGCTGGCACAGACACTAACCACACACAATGTCTGAATTAATCCCGGCCATTCACCCATTCGGGGTCCTTTTTCCTATTGGTGCCGCTTGCAGATGCACAGCCGCGCTCAACCCCAATAAGTCCATGCACAGGTATCAAAAGAGCCAAACCGTGGAGCCCAGAGCACACAGTAATGCATGTGAATAGATGCCGGCTAATAAACTGTAGTATAGCAAGCGCTCGGGATCCTTGGTTCCAGCCAAACAACACGATCCTCTAGGGAAGAAACCGCTGCAGACCTGAAGCTTGTGCAAATAGGAGGTCTTTTATTCCAGCATAAAAAGCAAACACCTCACTTGGCTTGGGAATCACTATTGCAGGTGATTTCAGAAAAAAAAAACTACAAAAGAAAACCTAACTCAAATGAGAGCACTAACTATACATCCAGCGCTCCTAACTATCACAAAACCATACTCTAATAACCAAAAAACACAGCATCTCTTTAGACGTGTCACTGCTCCACACCCTGCTGAGCCGTCTGATTGAACACACGTCTATCTAGCAGTCAGCAGCCTAAGGACTTTACCGGGGGCTTTGATTAATTGGCAACACGTGTGTGAGAGGGTAGAGGCTGTGCAGAATTCTGGGTCCTATATACCTTCCCTCAATTACTCTCCCAGACATCCTGTTACTAGGGATGAGCCGAACACACCCTTGTTCTGTTCGCATTCGAACTCTAACAATTTCAAAAGGAACGCGAACACGAACCAAACTCAATGTAAGTCAACGGGACAGAAAAGTTTGATTTTTAAAGTGCCCTCCAAGAGGGCATATATGCTAGATATTTGCCATAAAAGGTGTATGGGGGTCCGGGTAGTGCCCTGGGGGGACAGGAAACAAGGACAAAAAGTTAAAAAAAAAGTTTTTAAAAGGGACAGTGAGTTTTCCATGAAATAAGGGTTAAAAATAAAAATGAAAAATTCCTTCAAATATCGTGCCTAGGAGGTCCCCATAACCTGCTCGTGAAGTGGCGGATTTGTAGGATGTATAGAAACATTTAAAAATAAACAAATGACGTTTCAAATGACGGTAAACGGTTTTCCTTTAATCTATTCATAAACAACTGCTTAGGGCAGCGGTCTGTATTAAAAAAGGAGACGTTTTAGGACACGCAGAACAAGTTTAGTGATTTTTTGGCTAAATTATGGTGAAACATGTGCAGGCTTTGGATGAAAGTAACAATAGGTGCTTTAAAATTGGACCTTTAGTGTCGGCAACAGTGCCGTCACACCGTAACCCCTCTGTGCTTTTGTGGAAGAGTGCAGGGTTGGACCCTGCGGTCCAAAGATTAAAATGATATAAATCTGGTAATATAGTCGTCAGTGGCATTGCACCCAAATATTGTGCCTTTGGTGGCAGCAAGTGCCTTCACATCGTAACCCTTTTGTGGTATTGTGGAAGAGTGCAGTGGTGGAGGTTTTGTGAATGCAGAAGAGATCCCCAATCTATTCCTTTACGTCAGCATCAGGGGATTGATAGCTGCTGATCCAGGACTGATTCATTTTTATAAATGTCAGCCGGTCTACAGAGTCGGTGGACAGACGCACTCTTTTGTCTGTGACAAAACCTCCAGTAGCACTGAACGTCCTTTCAGAAAGCACGCCGGATGAAGGGCAACCTAGTAGCTGCATAGCATATTGGCTAAGTTCTGGCCAGTGATCCAATCTCAACACCCAGTAAGCCAGTGGATCATCTGCTGGAAAGGTATCCAGGTCTGCCCTTGCACCTAGGTAGTCCTGCACCATACTGTCAGGACCCCTGTCTGGAGCCCCCCAGCACCCCACGTAAAGCCCGCCGTAAAAGGAAGAAAGGCAAACCTGGTGCTGCGTTGTCCTGAATGCAGGGCAGCACTTCCACAAGACGGCGTATCCTATGTCCCACCCTGCTCTCAGACTGCAGGCATAACAGGTGCCTCTAATCTACACAGAGACTAATCCCTACTTAAGGGTGGAGCACCCAGAAGACAAGGCTTCTGCATTATGGTTCCAGAGCCAGCAAGCCAAGCACATTGACCCAGAACTATCCTGTGCTTACCCTCTGCATCCAGAGACTATTCTGTCAAACCCCTGTATCCCGTGACCTCCAGAGGTTTCATCCGAGACCCCTGCATCCTGGTTTCCCGCTGTTTCATCTGCCTCCTGAAATACCAGCATTCAAGAAACCATCCAGCCCTTTTCCTGTCCTGTCTCGTATCCCCAGTAAGTCTCCTCTGTGTGTCTGCCCTCTGTGTCTTCTTGTATTGTTTCCAGCATCCCTTCGTGCCCACCTAAGATTGCTTATTCCATTGGTCCCTCTCATTAAGTGCTGCCCTTCATCCTGCATAACCTGGACTTATTATTTATCTGAAACCTGACAATAAACCCCTGTTTTCCTTAACCTGGTCTCCGTGTGTCACTGCATCCTGGGTTCGGAACCTTGCCTGTCACGCTGGTACCTTACAGAATGCAGAAGCCTAAACCCACCGATCCCGCAGTGACACAGGCTATAATGGAGCTATTTCAAAAATCATTCCAAGAGTTAATCGCCCACCTGATAGAATTCCTTTCAAGTCTGCTGCAAAGAAAAGGGGCCCCTTCTGCTAAAGTGTGCGTTCCTGAAGCAAGAAAAATGCAAGGACCCTTATCCGCAGAGGAGCGTGCCCGAAGAATAGCGGCAGACCTCTGTATCTATTGTGGAAATTCCGGCCACTGGCTCCCCATTTGCCCAGTGCGGCCCCCCAAAAGATTTACTCCTGAGTCATTGCCAAAATCAACTTCGGCAAGAAGGTATGCTCCAAAAAAATCCTCGGTGCCTAAAACCACTCCGGCATCAAGGACTGCTCCCCTATCAAAGACTGATCAGGCACTCCTACCCCATGTCCAATCGATGCCAACACCGGTGCCCTCACCAACACCGGTAACTGAGCCCTTTGGACCCCAGGTAAATGGATCTGAGGACGTTACTGAACTCATGGACGTCGAGCAAGTATATCCAGAGCCTACGGCGTTCATAGAGAATGATCCAGCTGAACCGATGGATATAATGTCTATCTGTGCAAAGACCGTGAACCCGTTGCCGGACTTCACTGCAGGTAGTGCCCAGTGCCCCGCTCATGTTCTCTGGGACTAGGTGTCTCTGCTGATCAGGACACTTGTGACGCCAGCTCCCCCCACAGAAACCCCGGGGGTCGAGCGAGGAGACCTTGAGGTGCCCACTACCAAAACAGAAGTGCCGCTCACCACGGAAGCCGCGGTTCAGACTGATGAGATTGTCTTGAACCAGTCTACAGTATCTGCAGAGACTGCCCACACCATTGCCACCCTCCAACTGTCACGGATCCCTCTGACTAACAAAATAGTGGTCCCTTTACGTAGACCGCTCTCTACCCTTCCGATCCTTGAATGGTCGGCAAAACTAGATAGACAATAAACCAGACAATAGATAAACAAGGGATAACACCAGACAGAGGTATAGAATAGAGTATTATCACGAATCCCTCTGACTGCCAAGATAGTGGTCCCTTTTCGTAGACCGCTCTCTACCCTTCCGATCCTTGAATGGTCGGTAAAGCTAGATAGATAATTAATCAGGCAATAGATAAACAAAGGGAAACACCAGACAGAGGTACAGACTAGAGTATATGTTCTCCCTAGGACCTTAGTTATAGCAGAGGTAATCTGATGTGTGCTTAGGGTGCCACATAGACTGACCTCGGTACCAACGTTAAGGGCAGAACCAAGAGCAGAGTAAATGCCAATACCAGGAGTTATACACAGAATGGTTCGTTTGCCAATGCCAGGGGTCATACACAGAATGGTTCGTTTGCCAATGCCAGGAGTCATACACAGAATGGTTCGTTTGCCAATGCCAGGGGTCATACACAGAATGGTTCGTTTACCAATGCCAGGAGTCATACACAGAATGGTTCGTTTGCCAATGCCAGGAGTCATACACAGAATGGTTCGTTTGCCAATGCCAGGAGTCATACACAGAATGGTTCGTTTCCAGAAGCAAGGTCAGACACAGATATTAGCCAAAAACACAAGAGCTCTGCGGGAAGTGAATACCACGTCAGGGCACCGGCGAACTAGTGAAGCCGGGTTTTAAACCCGGCGGTTCCGCGTCACAACGCCAGGCTCCGCCCCCCGGCGTCCCACGTGAGCGCACCCGGTAGCGTTATCATTCGGCGCCTGGCCAGCGAGCAGCGAGGAATCTGCTGCCAGGCGCCCCAGTACTGGCCCATCCGTGACAGAACCCCCCTCCACGGGCGGCCACTGGACGACCCCCAGGGGCACGGGGGTGCGCCAAATAGAATGCCTTCACCAAGCGAGGGGCATGGACCTCTGCAGCCGGAATCCAAGAACGATCTTCTGGACCGTAACCCACCCAATCGACCAAGTACTGTAAGGAACCCCTAGACATCCTGGCACCCAGAATGGCTTCAACCTCAAACTCCTCCTCGCCCTCCACAGAAACAGGAGGCGGTGGAGCATGGACCTTGGTGTACCGGTTACATAACAATGGCTTCAAAAGGCTTACGTGGAACACATTGTGTATCCTAATATGGGGAGGTAATGCCAAAGCATAGGAGACAGGGTTGAGTCGCCGCAGAATCTTATAGGGGCCGATATATCTAGGTGCCAACTTCATGGAAGGCACTAAGAGCTTGATATTTCGTGAAGACAGCCAAACCCTATCCCCAACTTGATACACGGGTGCCTGCCTCCTGTGTCTGTCGGCCTTGGTTTTCTGGATGGCACTACTCTCCTCCAGTGCCCGTTTCACTCTCTCCCAAGTCTCTTTCAATGATGCCAGTTGCTCATCCAAAGCAGGAATCGTGGTATCAGGAAACGTAGCGGGGAGCACGGGAGGATCAAAACCATAAACAGTGAAAAAAGGAGAATGTCCTGTGGATTCACTCACTGCACTGTTCAGAGCATACTCTGCCCATGGTAACAGGTCAGACCAGTTATTTTGTTGTTCTGATATAAAGCACCTCAGATATTTCTCTATGTTTTGGTTGGCTCGTTCTGCTGCTCCGTTGGTCTGGGGGTGATAGGCCGAAGAGAATGATAGGTCTATCCCCACGTTCTTACAAAACCTCTCCAGAATCTGGAGATGAATTGGGTCCCCCTATCAGAGACGATCTCCAGAGGAACACCGTGTATGCGGACCACATTGGAAATGAATATGGGCACCAGTTCGGCTGCCGAAGGTAGTTTCCGAAGAGGAACATAGTGACCCATCTTGGAAAATCGATCTATGACCGTAAGTATCACTGTATTCCCTCTTGACTCAGGTAAATCTACTATGAAATCCATGGCTACATGTGACCATGGTCGTTCGGGGATCGGCAAAGGCTGGAGTAACCCAATGGGTGCTGTTTTGGGACTTTTCTGCCTTGTGCACACCTCGCACACAGCTATGTAATCTTTAACATCTCGGCGCAATGTGGGCCACCAGAGGAGTTTACTGATACTAGACACTGTCTTGGTGATACCCATATGCCCAGAAGTTTTATTGTCATGATAGATGTTAAGTACTTCCTCTCTTTCGTTCTCAGGTACAAAGAGTTTCGCAGGAGGTTTTCCCCCAGGAGCTGCACCCTGGACGGTCTGCAACCTTTTCACCAGAGGAGACGAGACACTAATCGTGGTAGAGGCTATAATCCTTTCCTGGGGTACAATGGGATGCTGATCTTGGATATTGTGTTCATAAGATTCATACTGTCTCGATAAAGCGTCTGCTTTAATGTTTCTGGACCCGGGTCTATAGGTAAGCACGAAATTAAAACTTGAAAGAAACAATGACCATCTCGCTTGTCTGGAATTTAAACGTTTAGCATCTCCAATGTACGTGAGATTCTTATGATCGGTTATGATAACGACGGGGTCCCTAGACCCCTCTAATAAGTATCTCCATTCGGCCAAGGCCGAGATGACTGCTAACAACTCTCTATTTCCAATGTCATAGTTCTTCTCTGCCGGGGACAATTTCCGAGAATAGAACCCACATGGATGCAAGGGTTTGTCGGGTGCCTCCTTTGGGACAAGACTGCGCCAAGACCTAGTTCGGAGGCGTCAACTTCTACTTGGAAAGGCAGAGCCGGATATGGATGTCGGAGAACAGGGGCAGTAGTGAATGCTTGCTTAAGTGCCTCAAAGGCTTGAGTGGCTTGAGGTGTCCATTTCTGATTTCCCACTCCTTTCTTTGTCATAGCCGTGAGGGGAGCTATCAAGGCCGAAAAGTCTTTAATGAATCTTCGATAGTAGTTCGTAAACCCCAGAAACCTCTGAATGGCTTTAAGCCCTTGGGGTAGAGGCCAGTCAAGAATAGCTGAGAGCTTTTTAGGATCCATTTGAAAACCCTCAGGGGTTATTATATAACCCAGGAATTGCACAGTTACTATGTCGAATAGACATTTTTCTAATTTACAATACAATCCAGCCTTCAATAGTTTTTTCAATACTTGTTTCACGTGGGCGTGATGAGTGTCCACATCAGGAGAGTATATCAGGATGTCATCCAGATATACTATGACGAATTCTTGCAGAAAATCCCTTAAAGTGTCGTTTATAAGGTCCTGAAAAACGGCTGGCGCATTACATAATCCAAAGGGCATCACCAGGTATTCATAATGCCCGCTACGTGTATTAAAAGCCGTTTTCCATTCATGCCCCTTTTTAACCCTAACCAGGTTGTACGCTCCGCGTAAATCAAGCTTCGTATATATACGGGCCCCTTTTAATCGATCGAACAATTCTGTTATGAGAGGTATGGGATATGCATTTCTTATGGTTATCCTATTCAAACCCCTATAATCGATGCAAGGTCGCAGATCTCCTTCTTTTTTGGAGACAAAGAAGAAACCTGCTCCTGCTGGAGAGGAGGACCTTCTAATGAATCCTCGCTCCAGATTCTCCCTTATGTATTCCTCCATAATGTCGTTTTCTTTTTGTGATAAAGGGTATACGTGTCCCTAGGAGGCATCGTACCGGGGAGTAAATCAATAGCACAGTCATATGGACGATGTGGTGGTAGGACCTCAGTCCTGGCTTTGGAGAACACCTCCTTTAATGCCAAGTAACATTCAGGGACCTCTGTGGACAAAGGAGGGGCTGTGGCAATATTGAGACTACCAATCACATTGACTCTGCCTAGGCACTTAGACTGACAACCAAGACCCCAACTTTTTACGTCTCTCTGGACCCAATCGATAACCGGGTTGTGCTCTGTTAGCCATGGAAACCCAAGAACTACAGGACATGAGGGAGATTCGATAATTTGAAATCTTATTGTTTCATGGTGCAAAATCCCTGTTTTCATACTGTCGATGTATGTATCGTGAGTGATATGTGGGCAAGACAGGGGTTTACCGTCTATGGCCTCCACCATTAGAGGCTTCTCCTTCAGAACCAGAGGTAAGAGGTTTTTGGCAGCAAAATTCTTATCCATGAAATTTCCTGAGGCCCCAGAGTCTAAGAACGCCTCAGTCTTGAGGTGAACCCCCTCCCAGGTTAGGGAGATTGGTAACAGAATCCTGGATTTTTTTTTTTTCATTATCCACAAAGGAGGCATACAGAGAACCGATAACCTGGGTATTGGCTGTTCTTTGACCCAGTTTGCCACATTCACCTCTGCTAACCCTGGGTCTCTGAGGACATTGAAGGCGGAAGTGATCTGCCCCTGCACAATAGAAGCAGAGCCCCTTTCTCTTCTGTGCGCTCTTTCTGCTTCTGAAATACCCGTTTTTCCTATTTGCATGGGTTCAATGACTGGCATATCTGTTTTAGCATTCTCCGGGTTACCTGACGTACTGGTGTGTCTGGGTAATAGGGTAAAGGAGGCAAGACCCTTCTGGGTCTGTCTCTGGGATGTCTCCTTTCCCTAATTTGATCGTCCATGGCTATACAAAAATCTATCAGGTGGTCCAGATTCTCTGGTAACTTTAAGGGAGCCAGCTCAAACATAAAAGCCTCGTTCAAACCTTCGGTAAAGGCTAAGGTTAAAACGTTGTTCGGCCAAAGCACCTCTGAAATCAAAGTTTTAAACTCTATGGCATAGTCGGCGACCCTCTTATTACCTTGTTTAATGTGAAACAAAGATCTACCCGCATTGGTAGCCCTTCTAGAGGGATCAAAGGTACGTTTTAACTCGGAGGTAAAACCCTCATAATCATAGATGATGGGTTTCTTATTTTCCCACAACGGCGTAGCCCACAATAAAGCTTTTTCTGTTAAATGATTAATCAGATATCCTACTTTGGCTTTATCAGATATACAAGACCCTGGGTTGTTCTCAAACAGATCTCAAGCTGAGTCAGAAAACCCCGGCATAGGCTTGGTGTACCATCATAGCGTAGGGGTGCCTTCATACTAAGCCTATGTCCTTCAGGGGAGACCGGACTGACCCTAGGTAATACTGGATCTGGAGGGTTTGTGGTACCTGTATTGGAGCGATTTAACAGGGTTTGCAGAGCGAGAGAAATCTGGTCCATCCTATGGTCCTGTTCCTCTTGTCTGGCTGCGATACGTGCCAACTGGTTAGAGAGGTCTGCGGGATCCATTGGCCCTGACGTAATGTCACGGATCCCTCTGACTAACAAAATAGTGGTCCCTTACGTAGACCGCTCTCTACCCTTCCGATCCTTGAATGGTCGGCAAAACTAGATAGACAATAAACCAGACAATAGATAAACAAGGGATAACACCAGACAGAGGTATAGAATAGAGTATTATCACGAATCCCTCTGACTGCCAAGATAGTGATCCCTTTTCGTAGACCGCTCTCTACCCTTCCGATCCTTGAATGGTCGGTAAAGCTAGATAGATAATTAATCAGGCAATAGATAAACAAAGGGAACACCAGACAGAGGTACAGACTAGAGTATATGTTCTCCCTAGGACCTTAGTTATAACAGAGGTAATCTGATGTGTGCTTAGGGTGCCACATAGACTGACCTCGGTACCAACGTTAAGGGCAGAACCAAGAGCAGAGTAAATGCCAATACCAGGGGTTATACACAGAATGGTTCGTTTGCCAATGCCAGGGGTCATACACAGAATGGTTCGTTTGCCAATGCCAGGAGTCATACACAGAATGGTTCGTTTGCCAATGCCAGGAGTCATACACAGAATGGTTCGTTTGCCAATGCCAGGAGTCATACACAGAATGGTTCGTTTGCCAATGCCAGGAGTCATACACAGAATGGTTCGTTTCCAGAAGCAAGGTCAGACACAGATATTAGCCAAAAACACAAGAGCTCTGCGGGAAGTGAATACCACGTCAGGGCACCGGCGAACTAGTGAAGCCGGGTTTTAAACCCGGCGGTTCCGCGTCACAACGCCAGGCTCCGCCCCCCGGCGTCCCACGTGAGCGCACCCGGTAGCGTTATCATTCGGCGCCTGGCCAGCGAGCAGCGAGGAATCTGCTGCCAGGCGCCCCAGTACTGGCCCATCCGTGACACCAACGGCAGGTGAGGACCTTTGCTCAAGCGATGGAAGGAATCCGGCGCAACGTGGCATCTCAGCAGAACAACATGGTGCCAACATCGGATCCCACAGAATGCCATACCTGTGAACCCACCATTGCCAGGTACGACATACCCAACAAAGCCAGTAGCGCCGCAACTGTGGTCCCTGTATGCAGCAACTCGGATGTTGGTTGGGAAACCACGGACTCTGAGGCTGACTTCCAACCACAGACTGCACGGCGTAGTCAAGGGCCACCTGGTCAACGTCGTACCCACCTGGATGCCTTGTTGCCTGAACCATCCAAGAATCCAGCGACCTATCTTTGTGCCTCAATCACGTCCAAAGGTGTCCCTGGAATGTCAAAAGTGGACTTTCCAATTCCACACAGCAAGAACGTGACTCCTGTACCGGACCCCACTACCGGCAGAACCACCACGAATAGGAAGGTAACCCAGTTCCCTCAGGGCTCTCCGGGTCACTGTGCCATAGCCTCCGATACCCCTGACCCGGTTCCCTCCTTATTCATGGAGGAGGTTGAACCAGGAAGCCCCGAGGTACCCAATCCCGGCCAACCGCCACTGGGTAAGAGCATGGTTATTGAAGACCACCGTAAGATTGACTCCTTGCCATCAGGTTGTATCCTTGCCTCTAACGGGACTTTGGTGCGTAGAGAGGATGTTAAGAGATTTGAGGAGGCCCTGCTGCAAAGGAAGGCTGCAGATGTACCTGCAGAATCTATTTTGGCATCAACCGCTACAGCGCCTATCACTCTCAGCCAGCAATCAGCTCCTCCCTACCAACCAGAGCTGGACTTAATTCCCCTGGAATCCAGTGAGGAGGAAGCTGGGTGTATGACCACCCCGTACACCGTTCAAGGAACCATTGTCAGGTGCCCTGATCGTGACCTAACCCATAGGAAGGGTATCATTGACCAGTTTCCTACTGTGGATTTTTCAGCTGGTGGTCAAGCCTGGGCCACTCGGAGCGTGGCTTTAAAGGGGAGGATCTGTCAGGACCCCTGTCTGGAGCCCCCCCAGCACCCCACGTAAAGCCCGCCGTAAAAGGAAGAAAGGCAAACCTGGTGCTGCGTTGTCCTGAATGCAGGGCAGCACTTCCACAAGACGGCGTATCCTATGTCCCACCCTGCTCTCAGACTGCAGGCATAACAGGTGCCTCTAATCTACACAGAGACTAATCCCTACTTAAGGGTGGAGCACCCAGAAGACAAGGCTTCTGCATTATGGTTCCAGAGCCAGCAAGCGAAGCACACTGAGACCCAGAACTATCCTGTGCTTACCCTCTGCATCCAGAGACTATTCTGTCAAACCCCTGTATCCCCTGACCTCCAGAGGTTTCACCCGAGACCCCTGCATCCTGGTTTCCCGCTGTTTCATCTGCCTCCTGAAATACCAGCATTCAAGAAACCATCCAGCCCTTTTCCTGTCCTGTCTCGTATCCCCAGTAAGTCTCCTCCGTGTGTCTGCCCTCTGTGTCTTCTTGTATTGTTTCCAGCATCCCTTCGTGCCCACCTAAGATTGCTTATTCCATTGGTCCCTCTCCTTAAATGCTGCCCTTCATCCTGCATAACCTGGACTTATTATTTATCTGAAACCTGACAATAAACCCCTGTTTTCCTTAACCTGGTCTCCGTGTGTCACTGCATCCTGGGTTCGGAACCTTGCCTGTCACGCTGGTACCTTACAGAACCCTTACACATACGGTGAAGACGCTGGCAATGGGTGCCTTCATTTGACGTCCCTGGGTGTCGTGGACTAAAACAAATTAAAAAGGCTTCAGTCAAGCGGCCCCGGCCTTCACCACTATTCCTCTGATCATCCGCAGCCTCAGAAGCACCTGTGTCATCACTTGGTAACCTACCAGTGCCTGGAAAGGTGTTACACAAGTGTCGCTTTAGAGCGTTCTCAAGTTTTTTCATCCTGCCCCCCTCTGTGCGGGCAGGATGAGCTCTGCAACTTTACCCTTGTATCGTTGATCAAGAAGGGTTGCCAACCAGTAATGATCCCTCTCCTTGATAGCACGAATCCTGGGGTCCTTTAGCAGGCTTTGCATTATAAGGGAGCCCATGCAGCGTAGGTTGGAGGTGGCATTAGCTTCTGAGTCTTCCTGGTCAATGAGGATGACCCCATCGTGCACTTCCACCTCCCAGCCACGCACTAGCCCTTGTGTTTCTGGACACACAAAACCCTCCCTTGAGGAATCCCCACCTTCAATGCCCCCACTACTTAAATATTCCTTCTCCACATCCTCCTCCTGTCTGATCTGAGTAGGACCTGCTGGAATGCTGTCTGCGGAAACACTGGGGCCTTCGGAGCTAGGGAAGGCCTCCTCTTCCTCCCGCTGCTCTGCCTCTAGAGCCAGATCTATAATTCCCCGCAGAGTGTGCTCCAGCAGGAACACTAAAGGAATTGGGTCACTGATGCATGCACTGTCCCTGCTCACCATCCTCGTTGCCTCCTCAAATGGTGACAGTACAGTGCATGCATCCTTGATCATCAGCCACTGCAGGGGGGGAAAACAAATTGACCTGAAGCTGTCCTCGTGCCATACACACACAGGTACTCATTGATGGCCCACTGCTGCTTGTGCAGACGCTGCAGCATTGCTAATGTCGAGTTCCACCTGGTGGGCATGTCACAGATCAGACGGTTTGTGGGAAGGTGGAATTCTCTTAGAATTTCTGCCAGGCGAACGCTTGCTGGGAATGACTGTCTGAAGTGGCTGCAGACTTTTCTGGCCTGGCTGAGAAGCTCCGCCAGCCCTGGGTACCTGGTTAGGAAATGCTGTACCACTAGATTTAGGACGTGTGCTATGCATGGTACATGCGTCAACTTACCCTGGCGTAGGGCGGAGAGAAGGTTGCTGCCATTATCACAGACGACCATTCCCAGCTGAAGCTGGCGTGGTGTTAACCATCTCTGCACCTGCCACTGCAGAGCTGACAGAATTTCTGGCCCGGTGTGGCTCCTGTCCCCTAAACAAACCAGCTCAAGCACAGTATAGCATCTTTGTGCTTGAGCCATTGCGTAGCCCCTGTCATGCGTCGGTTTAACTGCCACTTCGCCAGAGACAGAGAAGAAGGCGGAGGAGGAAGAGGGAGAGGTGGTTGTGGAGCAGACAGACCTCATACAAGCAGCTTTCTGGAGGCGTGGTGGATGAACAAGCTCCAGCACAGAGCCCCATCTAGGATCCCTCCCAGCTGCAATCAGAGTTACACAGTGTGCCGTGCAGGGGCGGATCCAGGGGGGGGGGCAACGGGGCAATTACCCCCCCTGAGATTTGAGCCGGGGACCCAGATGCCGCCGGGCAGCGCGGGAGTGCCTGCCCGGTCCTGAAGAGTCCGTCCTGTTAAAGGGGAGGCAGCTGCGTGCAGGCGCAGCCGGTCACGTGGTCCGGCTAATCAGGTGGTACTGAGTCTCTGTACCACCTGACTGGCCGGACCGCGTGACCTGCGCACGCACGCAGCCGCATGCCTTTAACAGGACGGACTCTTCAGGACCGGGCAGGCACTCCCACGCTGCCCGGCGGCATCTGGGTCCCCTCAACCCCTGAACACGAGCTGGAGGCCTGGAGCAATATCCAGGTGAGAGCTGGGCAAATCCATGAGCTGGGGGGCATCCATAAGCTGGGGGCAAATCCATGAGCTGGGTCATATCCATGAGCTGGGGGCAAATCCATGAGCTGGGGCAAATCCATGTGTGAGCTGGGGCAAATCCATGAGCTGGGGGCAAATCCATGTGTGAGCTGGGGGCTCTCTGCTCCTCTAGATTGTAAGCTCCTGGGTGCCCTATGCTCCTCTAGATTGTAAGCTCCTGGGTGCCCTCTGCTCCTCTAGATTGTAAACTCCTGGGTGCCCTCTGCTCCTCTAGATTGTAAGCTCCTGGGTGCCCTCTGCTTTTCTAGATTGTAAGCTCCTGTGAGCCGGGCCCTCTGCTCCTCTAGATTGTAAGCTCCTGTGAGCCGGACCCTCTGCTCCTCTAGATTGTAAGCTCCTGTGAGCCGGACCCTCTGCTCCTCTAGATTGTAAACTCCTATGAGCCGGGCCCTCTGCTCCTCTAGATTGTAAGCTCCTGTGAGCCGGGCCCTCTGTAAATTCTCGTGAGTCGGGCTCTCTGCTAAAACACCTTATTTTCTGTCAGTGCCCCTCCCGAGACTAGTCTCTGGATCCGCCCCTGGTGCTGTGAAGGAAATGTAATGGCCCTGTCCATGCTTGCTGGTCCACGTGTCTAAAATCATGTGCACCTTGCTGCTGACTGCCTTTCCCAATGACTCCATAACATTGTCTTCCACGTGCTGGAATGGCCTTCTGTGAAAAGAAATGGCGTTTTGGAACCTGCCACTGTGGTACAGCACATTCAGCAAATTCACGGAAGGAAGCAGAGTCCACCAGCTGGAAAGGCAGAAGCTGCAATGTGAGTAATTTTGCTAAGCTGGCATTTAGACGCTGTGCTTGGGGATGGTTGGGACTATATTTTTTCTTACGCTGCAGCAGCTGGGGCAACGTAATCTGACTGCGTAAATCTTCAACTGATGGGATGCTGTCACATTGAGAGGAAGGACCTGGTACATCCATTACTGTAGCATCATCCCTATCAGTGGAGGTTGTAGGCAATGACATGGTAGGACATATAGTGGGGGTAGAGACAGGTGAGGAGGACCTACACAAAGTTTTGCGCCAACAGGATGTGTGGCAGGTGGTCATATGTCGCCTCAAGCACGTGCTACCCAAGCGTCCGGTGTCTTTCCCACGCTTGATCCTCATCTGACATAGATTTCAAATAGCAACGGTGCGGTCTGCTGCACATTTCTTAAAGAACTCCCAGACAGCAGAGTTCCTGGATGTGTGCTTTGAGACAACAGCCCTCTGCACCTGAGCAGCTCTGACATCTGATGCCTTGGACTGGCTAGTGCTATGGTTGGTCATAGAGGACATTGTGCCTCGTGTTTGTTGTACCTCCTCCTCCTCACTTGACTCCTCTGTTTGATCAGGCACCCAGGTGGTGTCAGTGACCTCATCATTGTCATCACCCCCTATCTCCTCATCACTGGAGCCAACTTGGCAGTATGCTGCAGCTGCTGGGGCAACATGAGTGCCAGTTATTTGTGTGTCATCACTGGCACCCACTTCCTCTAGGTTGATTATACTCCCTTCCTCAACCTCAGAGATTGAATCAGAGCACTGTAGTTGCTGCGCATCCTAAAGCAGCATGTCACTGTCAGTGTAGTCAAACAATCCAGCTGACTCCGTGTGTGATAGTGAGGCTACGGCAGGAGTAGATGTGGACATGGAGGCTGCATTAGATGCTTTGGCAGCTGAGGTGGACTGTAAAGCACTACAAGCCTGGCTGGCAGAGGATGAGGAGGATGAAGATGGCCTGGTTAGCCAATCCACCAAATCCTCTGTATGATGCTGCTGCTTAAGACGGCCAGCACCAGTTAGAAAGGATAAGCATGCCCCTGCAGAGGATGCACCACGTCCACGACGAACAGGGGCACAGCCTTCCGACACAGAGGCTGCTTGCCCTCTTATCTGTGTCTGGGAGCGTCTGCCTGTCCTTTTTGGTCTTTCTGACATAGTGAGTGATATATAGATTAAAGATATGCAGAACTCCGATTCAACGGTGTTATCTAGATTAAAGATTTCCAGAACTCTGGTATAACTCACTCAGTGAGACACCCTGGTAGCTGGCAACAGTGACAAGACACAGATTACAATTCGCAGAAATCTGCTAGAAGTATGTGGGACCCCCTGATAACTGGCAGTGAGAAGACACAGATTACAATTCCCAGAAACCTCCTATAAATCAGTGAGACCCCCTGATGGGTTGCAGTGAGAACACAAAGATTAGAACAATTCCCGGATATTTTGTAGAAATGAGACCCCCCCCCCAATAGCTGCTGGCAGTGCGAACACTCTAACACAACAATCTCCTCTCAAAATACACTTGCTGAAGGCTGTGTGAAGCCTTAGTGTGCTGCGGGACTTAGCTCTGTGAGCCCATGATTGGGCAAAATTTGCCCAATCAGGACTCTGAGCCGTGATTGACATAGTCTTGCACCTGTCTTGCACCTAAACTGTGGTCAGGTGCAGGCTGTAGCCAATTACAAGCTTCAGGCCAGTGGAAAAGTGCATTGTGGTCCATTGTGGGCAAACATGCTGCGAACACGCGGAAATGTTCGAAGTTCGCATCGAACTCCGAACACATCGAACCGAACAGCTCATCCCTACCTATTACCCAACCCTTGCACACCATCACAAAACGTATGTCCCTCCAAGAAAGCGATCCTGCTGCATCACCTGCAGGTGGATCTCTGTTAGACATGTGCTCGACCAAACGACTTGGAGTGGCTGATGTTGGGGAAATATTGGGAAGATTTCTGGTCACCCATTTCAACATCACAAAAATTCAGATACATTCGATTTATATTTTGATGTTTCCAATATTCAGACGTGCAGTATTATTACAATATGTAATAACACACCTTACACAAAACAATTCACACACTGTATGAAATAATATACACAGGGCAGCCCTTTTCATGTCTATTTCTGCCTGTTTTATGGTTAAAGGCCACACATTGTTTTATGGTTGGTTACGGTTTCTGTTTTATCATTGGAGTTACTGTGACAGAACGCAATGTCACTGTGCAACTTGGAGGGGGCTGTGCGCTAGCCTCCTGCCCAGCGACTATGGCCCGTGAAAGAGACTATTGGGGAACTGGTGGACCTTTTAAATATATTTGGTTTTCACTGTTTTTTATATATCCGCCAGTTAACTAAAGATTTCTGCTGTCTGTGCGTTATTCCCTTGTGTATTTATTGTATAGTAGGGATGTGCGTTTCGGAATTTTCACGACGGATCCGAAAACGGCAGATCCGAACAAATTTCTGAGCCGAAACGAAAACTTTTCGAATGGACTAGAAATGTGTAAAATTGAAAATCATTTTCGTTCCATTCTTGATTTCAGCTCCATTCCTGATTTCGGTTCCATTTCAGTAATTTCGGACAACGTATTTTTCGGTTATATCGCCGATTCTGTAATTTTCGTAGTATCATTCCCATCTCAACATATTTATACACAAGGCATATATAGGAGCCAATTGTTAGACTCTTCAAAGCATTGATACCTTACACAGTCTATCAGGGTTATTCAGAGAGCATGAAAAGCAGGAGAATGACTGGAGAATGGAAAATTCTAGGTCAAAATAGCCGATTTAGAAAGTGAGATGAAAGGGAGAATTTTTCTGGTTTGGCTATTTTGACCTAGAATTTTTCATTCTCCAGTCATTCTCCTGCTTTTCACCGCTCTCTGAATAACCCTGTATATAATATCTTGCTACTTTATGCGCATAATTATTCACATATCGGTCGACCTCTATACCCATTTAAGGTGGTCCTCCGAAGATTATGAATTATTCAATGCTTTTTGATTTGATTGTATGAATGCCTGGCATATTGCTAACTGCCGCCCAGTAGCCTACATTAGCTAGACTGTGTTACTCAGGTTCACTTTGATTTGAATGCACAGACCAACAGAAACATAAACATAGAAAAATGTCGGCAGATAAGAACCTTTCGGCCCATCTAGTCGCCCAATTACATGGATACTTTACCTGGATTTATCTTTTGTTTAGGATAGCCTTATGCCTATCCCATGCCTGCTTAAATTCAATTACTGTTTTGGCCTCTACCACTTCTACTGGAAGACTGTTCCATGTATCCACCACCCTCTCAGTAAAATAATGCTTCCTGATGTTACTTTTAAACCTTTGCCCCTCTAATCTAATACTATGTCCTCTTGTTTTGCTATTTTGTTTCCGTTTAAATATACTCCCTTCCTCTACCTTGTGGATTCCCTTTACGTATTTAAATGTTTCTATCATATCTCCTCTGTCTCGTCTTTTTTCCAAGCTGTACATGTTAAAATCATTAAGCCTTTCCTGGTAACTTTTCTCCTTCAAGCCGTACACCATTTTAGTAGCCCTTCTCTGAACTCTCTCTAAGGTGTCTATATCCTTCTGGAGATACGGTCTCCAGTACTGCACACAGTACTCCAAGTGAGGTCTCACCAGTGCTCTGTACAGTGGCATGAGCACTTCCCTTTTCCTACTACTAATACCTCTACCTACTCAACCAAGCATTCTGCCAGCATTTCCAAGCATTCTGCCAGCAATTCCTGCTGCTCTATTACATTGATTACTTACCCTTAGATCCTCTGAAATAATGACCCCTAAATCCCTTTCCTCAGATGTTGAGGTTAGGACTGTATCAAATATTCTATATTCAGCCCTTGGGTTTTTACGTCCCAGGTGCATTATCTTGCACTTATCCACATTAAAACTCAATTGCCACAGCTCCGACCATTTTTTTAGTTTACCTAAATCATTTGTCATTTGGCTGATCCCTCCAGGAACGTCAACCCTGTTGCAAATCTTTGTGTCATCAGCAAAAAGACATACTTTACCATTAATACCTTCTGCAATATCACTAATAAAAATATTAAAGAGAATGGGTCCAAGTACTGACCCCGGAGGTACCCCACTGGTAACAAGACCTTGCGCCAAATAAACTCCATTTACCACAACCCTCTGTTGCCTGTCACTCAGCCACTGCCTAATCCATTCAACAATATTGGAATCCAAGATCAAAGATTGCAATTTATTGATAAGCCTTCTATGCGGAACAGTATCAAAAGCCTTACTGAAATCTAAATAAGCAATGTCTACTGCACCACCTGTGTCTATTATTTTTGTTACCCAATCAAAAAAATCAATAAGATTAGTTTGGCATGATCTCCCTGAGGTAAACCCATGTTGTTTCTGATCCTGTAATCAATGTGTTTTTAGATGTTCAACAATCCTTTCCTTTAACATGGTTTCCATTAATTTCCCCACTACTGACGTAAGACTAAATGGCCTATAGTTCCCCGATTCCTCCCTACTACCCTTCTTGTAAATGGGCACAACATATGCTAATTTCCAGTCTTCTGGGACGACTCCTGTTAGCAAGGATTGGTTAAATAAATCTGTTAACGGTTTTGCTATTACATCACTGAGCTCTTTTAATAATTTAGGGTGGATCCCATCAGGCCCCATTGACTTATTTGTCTTTACTTTAGACAGCTGCTGTAGAACCTCCTCCTCTGTAAACTCATATGTAAATGTCTCTTTAGTGTTCTCTCCTAACTGAGGTCCCTTTCCTTCCTTTTCTTCTGCAAAGACTGAACAAAAATATTCATTGAGGCAGTCAGCGAGACTTTTATCCTCTTCTACATACCTTCCTTCCTTTGTTTTTAATCTAACTAATCCTTGTTTTACTTTTCTTTTCTCGTTTATGTATCTAAAAAATGTTTTGTCCCCCTTTACTGACTGAGCTATTTTCTCTTCTGCGTGTGCTTTGGAAGCCCTTATAAATTGCTTTGCCTCTTTCTGCCTAATCTTATAGGTTTGCCTATCCTCTTCACTCTGAGTTGTTTTATAATTATTGAATGCTGTCTTTTTGTTCTTCACTATTTTGGCCACTTCTGCAGAGTACCACAGTGGTTTCTTCCCTTTTTTGTTTTTGCTAACAAGTCGAATGCAATTGCCTGTGGCCTTCAATAATGCTTCCTTTAAATAATCCCATTTCTCCTGGACTCCCTTTAAACTCCTCCAGTCTGATAATGACTCCTTCACACAAAATCTCATTTTAGAAAAATCTGTTTTTTTAAAGTCTAAAACTTTTGTTTTTGTGTGGTGCGGCTCCATCCCTGTTCTTATATTAAACCATACTGACTGGTGATCACTAGATCCCAAATTTTCACCTACAACAACGTCCGATACCAAACCTCCATTTGGGTGGTTTCAATTCGTGAACTATGTTTTTTATGCGTTCGGTGATATGTTAGTTTTCTGTACACCTATTAAAATTTATATTGGGTAGTTGGTGTCTACCACTTTTTTTCTTCCATCTCAATATATACTTCCTGGAAAACCAGAGAAATCTCAATGTATCCTTCTTGTAAAACCAGAGAAATCTCAATGTATCCTTCCCGGGAAACCAGAGAAATCTCAATGTATCCTTCCCGGGAAACCAGAGAAATCTCAATGTATCCTTCCTGGGAAACCAGAGAAATTTCAATGTATCCTTCTTGTAAAACATGAGAAATCTCAATGTATCCTTGTAAACCATGAGAAATCTCAATGGCAGAATTATCGTATCGACAGCAATATCGGATCCGAAAAACCATTAGTTTACGTCAAAACAAATAGACACTTTGAAACGAGGAACAGACGTTCCGAAAAACACAAAAATTTCCGAAATCAGAAAAAAAGTCGGTACGAAAAAAGAACCGAACTGAAATGGAAATCGGCCGAAACGAAAATGTACAAAATCCGAACAAACCAAAAAAAATAAAAAATAATAATAATTGGTGCACAAGTCTATTGTATTGTCTCTTGTTGTGTATTTTGCGTACATTCCCTCAATCATCTAACCTTTCTCTGTATACTGTAGATCTCTGTATTAGTACCTGCTCTCTCTATTGGGTAAATTCTCTAAGGAATTCCTTTTGTTTTACCTGCCTTCTCCCTCCCCCTTCTCCTCCTAGGAAATCCCATTGTCAATTGTTTGAAGGTCCTGTGCAGCTATCTGCTTGATTGTATGCAAATGGGGTTGGTGGTGGACTGTATCTGTGATGATATCTGTTGGGTGTAAGCATGAAGGGGGTTGTTCTTGCCTGTGTATTTCTGTGCCTGTGTAATAAACAGTCAGTTCTATTCTGACCAAGCTTGAAGTCACGACTCATGATTTGGGGTACCAGGAATCTTCTGCCCGCTGTGCCAAGGAAAGGCTCCAGGTCTACAGCTTTGACTTATTTCTGGGGTTGCTAGCCAGGCTCTCTACATGCAACAGGCCTTAAGCTGCGGCTAAGGTACTAGAGAAAAGTGTGAGAGTCGCAAGGTGTCAGGTTTAATACCTTGCAGGTACTTGCCTTTCAGGTTATGAGCCCAATATGCAGGTCTCGGGGATGCACACAGTTCGTGGGAGAGGGGAAATCACACAGGAGGGCTGTGGGACAGGACACAATGGAACTCACAAGTTGGCTGAGGGTGATGGGGAAAGCAGTCCTTGTGTCCAGGTATGAAGATAGGATCGTTGCTTCTGGGAGAGCACGGTGGGATTAGGGAGGTTGGATGGGTGGTTGCTCCTGGGAGAACACAGCGGGTCTTGAGGGGAGACACGATGGGTATAGGAGCAGGGGAACACAGTGAGTAGGTAGGGCGATGGCAAGTTACTCTGGAGCTTGTATAGCTGGTCTTACTCATAGGAACAGGAGACAACAATGAAGCATTGGGCAGAGGGTGTGTTGAGCCTTTATTGATTAGGCACAGGGGTGTGTCATGTGACCAGTGGTGTGTGTGGTTTTAACTGTTTATACACTGGTGCTGAGCAGAAGGGCAGCATCTTTCATGCAGCTGCCACTTGCATGGAATATCACAGGAACGGACAGGTACGGTCCTGACACAAGGAGAACCTGGGTGTCCAGTGAGGAAGCAGCATTGGGCAGATGTTACCCTGTACGGGCACAGAGATCTGTTACAGTTACTGTTTCTGTTTTATGGTTGAGGTTACTGTCTGTTTTACGGTTGGTTACGGTTTCTGTTTTACGGTTGGTTACGGTTTCTGCTAGCTTTATGGTTAAGGTTACTCAGTGGCGTAGCGTGGGTTATCATCACCCAGGACAAAGAAAGAATTGTGCAGCCTCCCCCAACCTGCCTGGCACGGTAGCACACCATGATTCCCTTCTTCCAGTAGAGTATTGACCCCCATTATCCCACAAGCTCATGTATTGTATAGCAATAAAATACTGATAATAATCACTCTCAGTACCCCCACTCCCTCTCTCCCAGCAGTGGCGTCACAAGGGGGGGGGGTGCGGTCCACACCGGGTGACACCACCCCCTAGGGTGACACCCTGGAAAAAAAATTCTTAATACAATATTTTACCAGGAAGGCTACGTTGAGATTTCTCTCATTTTCAAGTATGTCCTGGGTAGGCAAGGCCTAGACTGGTACTTTCAAGGGGGCAGAAAAAAAAACCCACCACTAAGGGGGATATTCACAGAGCACCGAAATGACACAGACATTTCAGTGTTCTGTTGTTCCCCGCACTTTGGGGAATCAAATTTCCTCAGTGAATTCACCGCAGGGTCCCTGAAGTACAGGGAATAAGCCGCCGCAAACTCGTCACCCGCTGTTTTCAAAACTACTGAACGAAAATGTCTGGCATTAACCACTTCAATGCTAAGGACGCGCTCAGCGCGTCCTCAGCATTACCGCTGGTATGCGGAGGACGCGCTGAGCGCGTCCTCGCATTGGGGTCAGCGTTCGGCCGGGTTCCGGCCGATCGCTGGCCCCTCCGGTGCGGGCTGACATCCTGGATGTCAGCCCAGCATCCGGAGCAGCAGCCGCCATTATTAGGTGTCATCGCGCCCCGCGATGACACCTAATTCAGGCGCCCCCCCGCATGTGCGGAGGAGGCGCCTGAAAGGGAGGGGGGGAGGTCCTTCGGACCTCTCTCCCTCCCGATCGGCGGCACACAGGGGCTTAACCCAGGCATCATTTGGAAGGGCACAGCCTGCCCTTCCAAATGATGCCTGACATTAACCCCTGGGGAGCTGGATCGCAAATCGGCGCTGAAAAGCGCCGATTCGCGATCCTTCCCGGGAGCTGGCCGACATCTTGGATGTCGGCCAAGCTTCCGGGAACTCCCCCAGAGGACTGGCGTCATCGTGCGTAGCACGATGACGCCAGTCCTACAGTTAACCCTAACTGCCACGAACTGTGGAGATAGGGAGTTCATTGGAACTCCCTATCTCCCGATCCGTGGCAGTTAGGGGTTAAATTTTGATATGGTTGGATCGGCCAGAGCATGGCCGTTCCAACGATACCAAACATGAAAGTAAAACAATTTGTAAAAAAAAAAAAAAAAGAAAAATAAAAATAAAAAAAATTAAAAAAAAAAAAAATTAAAAAAAATAAACACTTTTTTTTTATTTGTTTTGGTTTGTTAATGCAGCAATATTGTTCCCATTTCAATTATAATGTGAACAATGATGCTGCATTAACGATTTTTGTATGCGGTGCGTTTGTTAAAAATGGTGTCATTTTCCCCAAAAAAAAATGTAACGAGACCCCATCTCTAATTTTTTTAACAAGCGCACCCCATACAAAATATAACCGCAATTGCTCGCATGTTAAAATGTGGAAAAAAACACTTTACACATTGTAAATTATTGAAAATACATATTTTATTGCATTTTTTGTTATAATATACAAACATGACATAACGTATACATATAATAATGACATATTATGAATCTACCGAGTCTGACGGAAAGAACGATATATAATATGTCGGTGTCATATACTAAAATAAGCCTTCAAAACAGGTTTAAACATGATGCGCAAAACAGGTAAAAAATGACCTCAGCACAGGGGCGGGAAAAGCCTCAGCAGCGAAAGGGTTAACATATAAGGTCCTATGCAGTGCTTTTTAAAAAATAAATAAATAGGTGGGGGTACTCTCACAATGTAAAATATATAACCTGAATGGCGCAAACAATGCTTTCTGGGGTCCTGGGATCTCGCATGTACATAGGAGAAAATAGACAATAATAGTGTAATACCATAGGTATCAATTTGGTATATTAATACAAATAATCTCCCACTCACAAATCTAGAGCCTTATCACTGGCTCTAAGTGGGTCCAGACATGTGGGTAAATTGTCTTCCAACTTCTCAGGTGACCCCCACCTTATTTGGGCTGTTTCGACCAGGATCGTGTAATGGAAGACAAAGAAAAGAGAAACACTCCTTGCGCAGATCTGTGAGAATTGCAGCGTGGTGAATTTGAGATTTTGTACTCACATTTCCTCTCCAGAATAAGCGCTCATGGGATTTTTAGGTGTCAGGAAACCCAAAGGAAAACCACCTAGGATCCAGAAAAGATGGCACAGCTACAACAGGAGCAGGAATTCAAAAAGAATAAAATTTATTAAAAACAATAACTCCAGAACGCGTTTCCCCGCATAAAATTGCGGCTTCATCAGCTGGTATAGATACATTTAACCTATGGGTCCTTATATAGTGTCCACTGATGTTCTTAAGGGTCCCCAGGTGTCCTGTTCTGTGCCTTGATGCTTCCGGTATTCCTCCGATCGTCTGGCGTAGGGTGCCGCCATTTTGCGCATGCGCAGTCCATTTCCGCATTCTACTGCATTTCAACCGGAGTTGCATCACTTCCGGTTGGTGTTCACTCGCTTTACGAATACGCCGGTCCGGAGTGCGGGACTTCTAAGAATCTCTTTTATTCACAGCGCATCTCAAATTGAAAGATATATATGTTCAGAAATAAAAACAAAGGGGATTTCTTTTTTAAAAAATTGTCACCATGCATCTCGCAGGGTCCCATACCGCCCCATACCGCACATTATCATCTAATAATGAAAAAATAAAAATAAAATTTTTACACATTAGGAAATTAGGTAATATAAAATAGTAAGGATTAGGGATTGTATTCGTAAAATTATGGCACTTTAAATTTAATTATCATCAATAAATATTTAAATACACTTACTAATGAACAATAAACTGTATATGCCTTAGGGAAATCATACATTATTGAATATATAAACTGTGAGTTTTAGAATGTGACCATCGGCTCATAAATTAATGGCATAATGCACTTTAATAAATAACGACCAATTAGTTAATTGTATGCACTTTATAAAAATTGTATCTTTGCACAAGGATTTTACAAAATCTGTATTTTAGCACAAGTACTATATATTTTTAAAACGCATATGAAAGAAATTTATAGGGATCGTGTTTTAGTTTATAGGTATTGGTAAAAATGATGGCACTTAAAATTTGAATACACTTATTAATAAGTAATAAAATGTATGCACTTTAGAGAATTCATGCACCAGTTAATGCATAATCGTGAGCTTTAAAATACGACCATTGGCCCACAATTTTATAACATTATGCATTTTTGATAAATCACGATCATTTAGTAAGGGTTTATGCACTTTGAAGTAGCTGTATTATTTGCACAAGAAATGAGTTTCAGTCAATATGGATTTTTTTCCGGCCACGGGGCGGTATGGGACCCTGCGAGATGCATGGTGACAATTTTTTAAAAAAGAAATCCCCTTTGTTTTTATTTCTGAACATATATATCTTTCAATTTGAGATGCGCTGTGAATAAAAGAGATTCTTAGAAGTCCCGCACTCCGGACCGGCGTATTCGTAAAGCGAGTGAACACCAACCGGAAGTGATGCAACTCCAGTTGAAATGCAGTAGAACGCGGAAATGGACCGCGCATGCGCAAGATGGCGGCACCCTACGCCAGACGATCGGAGGAATACCGGAAGCATCAAGGCACAGAACAGGACACCTGGGGACCCTTAAGAACATCAGTGGACACTATATAAGGACCCATAGGTTAAATGTATCTATACCAGCTGATGAAGCCGCAATTTTATGCGGGGAAACGCGTTCTGGAGTTATTGTTTTTAATAAATTTTATTCTTTTTGAATTCCTGCTCCTGTTGTAGCTGTGCCATCTTTTCTGGATCCTAGGTGGTTTTCCTTTGGGTTTCCTGACACCTAAAAATCCCATGAGCGCTTATTCTGGAGAGGAAATGTGAGTACAAAATCTCAAATTCACCACGCTGCAATTCTCACAGATCTGCGCAAGGAGTGTTTCTCTTTTCTTTGTCTTCCATTACACGATCCTGGTCGAAACAGCCCAAATAAGGTGGGGGTCACCTGAGAAGTTGGAAGACAATTTACCCACATGTCTGGACCCACTTAGAGCCAGTGATAAGGCTCTAGATTTGTGAGTGGGAGATTATTTGTATTAATATACCAAATTGAAACCTATGGTATTACACTATTATTGTCTATTTTCTCCTATGTACATGCGAGATCCCAGGACCCCAGAAAGCATTGTTTGCGCCAATTTAGGTTATATATTTTACATTCTGTACGTATTGGTGTAGGGGAAGCCACTATATTCTGTTATTGGCTATCTGGGGTGCCGTGGTGGTGGATACATATTGTGTGGCGCTGCACCGTCCTTTGTCTACATTGTGGGGGTACTCTCACGCCCAGGGAAAAACTGATTATAATATTATTTTTCGTGTCCTAATAATACTCCTTTGTTCACACTGGATATATTGCCCCCAGTTCAAACATGGATATATTGCCCCAGACCAGCTCACCTCTGCCAGGCACCTCCGAGTCATTGTGGAGGCGCGGATCCAGCGGCCCCAGCATTCTTTCCTTCAACGAGCAGCCGCCTGCATGGATATCTGCCGCTCGCCTGGGATCCATCCTCCAGCCATCCGTGATCTAGCGAGAAAGCGGAGTTCACGTGAACTCCATGATCTCGATCGTGGCTGGCTGGAGGATGGATCCCAGGCGAGCGGCAGATATCCATGCAGGCGGCTGCTCGTTGAAGGAAAGAACGTGGCAGCCGCTGGATCTGCCCATGCGCCGACAAGACAGCTCCGGATTCGGACTCCGAGAGTCTGATACCGGAGCTGTCAAAAATTAAAGGGCGGCTGGCGATGAGGTGTCAGTACGGGGTACCGGTGGGAGCCGCCTCAAAAAAAAACCCTGGTACCAATGAATGATAATAAAAAGGTCTGTTAATAGAAAGAAAAAAAAAGCTGGAATTTGTTTTGAAAAATGCCTGAAAAGATACTAAAAAAATAAATAAAATCAATAAAGAGACTTTTTCCTGCAGATTAAAAGGAATAAACGGTTTTAGATACTGGATAAAAACGGGAATATTTTTAACATTGAAACCTATGGTGTTCGCCTGAATAAACCTGTCGAATGAAACCACTGAACATAAAGACATTTCTCTGCTGTTCGGTGTCTCTGAACAGATTAATATTACTTCTCTATGGAGACAGACACTGTACTTGCTGGCAGTTCGTCAAAATTTGTGTGTGAGCATATCACAGCTTCACAGCAATAAACCTCACAGTAATGTGCGCCGTGTATTAGGAGCGTTCAGTGTTATATGATTTATGAGTAAGAGTAGTAAAAAACCCCCCCAAAAAAACCATAAAACTTGGTGGGGGGGGTGGCACCATAGGTTACCGCACTGAGTGATGCCACTACCCCCCAGTCACCCCCTCTCACTCTGCCCCCAGTACCCCCTCACTGTGTGGTGATCATGAGGAGTCAGGACAGGACCAGAATTTTCTGCCCTGGTCGTCCCTTCTGGACGCTGAGTGCTAAGTTACCACCGGTGTGGCAAAACTGGCGGACACCTTGCTGTTCCCTGCTGGAAAATATTAGTGGTTCAAATTTCTTTTGAAATTTTGCGTCCCATAAGAAAATTGCACCCGGGACGACCGCGCTCGGCCCCCCCCCCCCACGGTACGCCATTGGGGTTACTGAGGTCTCTAAACACTGGTCTCCTGGTAACAAAGCTAAAAGGGGTGAAAACAAATCATGACGTTTTCCTGCAGTAAAATCGGCACATCCCCTAAATACAGGAGCAGAGGACAGGATTAAGAGACAAAAAAAAATAGAAGTTTTTATATTTTATTTAGTATTTTTCCAGGAAGGATACATTGAGATTTCTCCGGTTTTCAGTATGTCCTAGGGGGCGAGTATGTACGGTTAGGTGTCTCACCCAAGGACACTTACTGGAGAGGTGCTCTTGCTGGGATTTGAACCTGTGTCTCCATCCAGCTGGTATAAGTTTGCTATTTCTAGTGCTACACGTTTCACCATAACGGTGTCATCAGGAGCATCAAGCAGCGCATTGGCAGGCATAGAGAAAGACAAGAACATTACTGGGCAGAGTCTGTCAGCGGCTTCCGCCCAATTCTTTAAGGGGGCATTTATTTAATAGCGTTGCTTTAACGGAGAAACGTATGAACGCGCCCAGCATCACCGGCTGCGTCACCGGGTGCGTCACCGGGAGCAGTAACTCAGTACAGTCATTATTTTTCTGCTTTTTTTTTCACGCATATTGTTTAAATGAAGAGATTTGCATCTGCTCCAAATCAACGTGTAATTGCTCCGGATACTTCCCTGTCACTTGGAATCACAGACTCTGGCTGCCGTTCAATGTTCTGTTAAATGGCATGATTGGAGGAAAACATAAAGTTATAATTTAATGCAAAACAAGCAGCGCAGAATAAACAGGAGTGTCGAACATTGTGTCAGTGAATCAACAGCAGCATTGCTTCCTCCTGGGCCGTTTCCCCACAGGGCACCTCACTTCACCTTTGTTTCTTTTACCATTTTATACTTTATATCGTTTCCATATTCGAATAGCTTTCAGGACGGGTCACAGCCAGGGGTCCAGCAAGAACCTGTGGCAACGCAGTTCCTCCACTATTTCTGCAGGAGGAACAGCGTTCCCATTTAGCCCACACGTTCACTCTTTTTTAGTATAGAATTCATGTTTTCTCTAAATACATATTTTTTTGTAATTAACCTTTTTACACTAACCATGGTCATGTTTGGTATCATTGGATATCCTATAATACCAAACATGACTCATTAGCTGACACGGATCGGGAGATACAGGGGTCCAAAGGACCACCCTAAGTCCACTTGGCAGCTAGGGGGTTAACTGGCCAACTAACATCATCAATGATATGGCGGCAACGTCAGTGGGTGGGGGGGGGTGACCTCAGAGGCTTGACTGACATCCAAGAATCACGATCCAGCAGCTAAGGGGTTAAAGGCAGGCATAGCTGAAAAGGGACTGTGCCCTCTCCAGGGGTGCCTTTTTTTAATGTCATTTGGGAGGGAGAGGGGTCCAGAGGACTTAAACTGACGTCATTGTAACGGCCAGGGCCCATAAAGCCATCGGGAAGAGGTGAGTATAGGGAGAGAGGGGGTGGGCGGGCGGGGTAAAGGACCATGACATACATAGTATGTTCTTAAGGGGAATCAACCCCATAAGGACCACTGACTAACATACATAGTATGTGCAGCGCTCACCCCCGAAGGAGCCACTGAATAACCCCAGGATAGTCTCAACGCACTAACAATTCACTGTACCCCAGCACACCGTTAGAAAAATCCATAAGTTATACTTTACTGAAGCAATAAACGGCAATAGAAATATATATACTTTAGGCATGAAATCGATCAGGTTAGAATGACGTTATACGTAATGCGGGAATATGTGGCGAAGAAACGGTTAATAAAGCTCTCAGTTCTTTGGCTTAAATCCCCACTCAAATATGCTCTTTAATTTGTTTCCTAGGGTACCCGGGTACTACGTCCACTGGCCAGTTAATGGACGAAATATCTTCGACTAGTCAATGTTGGGGCCCTGCAATTTGAAGCAATCAATAAGTGCGCACTGTTATTAGAGCTGTAGGCCTGGGGCCTCTTACCCAACCGATGAACAGCTTGTCCCGGACCGATGTGCTCGGCCAGAAAGTCCCTCTCTGCTGTCTGGAATCCGGTGCTGCCGAAATCCAAGCTCCTGAGCCGAACCTCCTCAGCCAGGAAACGAATGCTGCCAGAACTCTGCTCAGTCCGCGGCCTCCTTACACGAGGTCCTTCTCCAACACTCTCTTGCCACTAGAACAGCTCAGCGGGACACACTGCAGTTCGATTACACACTCTCCCCGATCTTTCCAGCACAGGATGCCGCCGATTCTCAGCTCCAATCTAGCCTGGATCCCGGACAGTGTCTCTCTCGTGGCTGAACTCATGCACCGCTCGCCTCATTCTGCCCACGCTGCACTCAATGCTTCCTCTTCCTGCCGCCAGCTTGTTCACTTCCTTCCTCTACCCAGGGGTTTCTGGGGAATGAAGTCCATAGTCCAATACATTACATTGCGCTCTGGCTCCCTCTAGCGGCAATATTGTCTCAGTTCTCAGAGCCAAGTTAAATACAGTGCTACATACAGTATGTCCTGGGGAAAAGGGACCCTCTCCTGATGTTACCTAAGGCTCGCGTCAGACGAATGCGGTGATCACGTCCATGTTGCCGCACAGTTTAACGTCCATCGTAGCATAGAATCATGATCAATAGAGACCCACACATGAAGTACATGCTCACTGAACTGCGCACGCATGTGGCAAATGGATTCAAGTTAGGCAAGAATGTAAAACCGCTAGACGAACGCACAGGATGTGCCACGTCCGCGTTCTGTGTGAGTGAGATGTTAGACGCAGCGCATTTGCGACGTCCAGCACCTTGACGCACACAATGGATTTTCATATCCCAGATTGTGAGTTCCTACGGGAATAGGGCCTCATCTCCTCCTGTACTGTTTGTCAAATGTTGTTCAATGTATTGTAACCCTGTCTGTACTGTGCTTATTGTACAGCGCTGCGGAATATGCTGGCGCTTTATAAATAAAGAATAATAATAATAATAATATCCTTTTCAAATTTTTAATATTCATTTTAATTCCCATAGTTCCCTTTTTTTTTTCTACGTCCGCCAAAAAAATACAACCGCGTGGTGTCTACAGTATCTTCCGTCAGTACGTCTGTCCATTGTGCACGCACGCAGAGTGCGCTCAGACTGCGTTCCTCTGACATTGGCCTCAATTTTGAAACATTCTCTTTCAGTTTTCTGATATATGTAACAGTATATAGTTTGCCACACGGACATTAAAGCAAATAAACATGAGTGGAATTATTCCAGTTTATATGGGAATGGATTTTAAACTTTACAAGCTCTGCACTCAGGGAACACACCTGAAAAATCCTTATCCTGTCAAAATGCTTCTTAAATTCATCGGTCTTCTAAATGTCAGTCCTGGTCTGTCTGGTATTACCTTTCCCAAAATGTGGTCCTGTTTAAGAAGAAATTGAAATTTAAAAATTGGTTTATTCAACCCCAGGGGGATAGTTACATTGCAGCTGTGGATGGGGACTGTGGTTTCAATCTGTGTACCCTCTAGATGCTGGACAGTGGCCCTTATCACCAACCATTTTCCGAGGAGACACCGGCCACCCCAAATGCTCGCCAGCGTCTGATGGAACTAAAGGGAGAAGGCACTGGTGCCACATCTCCCCAGCGGCAGACACAATCGAAGGGAGATGACAGGGATGACTCGGTGAGTAACTTGCTGGCACCAGTATTTTGCCCTGACACTGGAAAGATGTCCCCATGCAGTGCTGCAAATACGGTTACCCCTGTGTGCTCCCGAACGAATATAAGGAGGAGGTGAGGGCTAGTGATGAGCTGTTCGGTTCGATCTGTTCGGAGCTCGCATCGAACATTGGCCGTTCGCCGAACTCCGAACATTTCTGCGTGTTCGGATCGAGTTCACCCACAATGGACCACAATGCACTTTTCCACTGGCCTGAAGCTTGTAATTGGCTACAGCCTTGTACCTGACCACAGGTCAGGTGCAAGACTATGGGCAAGTTTTGACCAATCATGGGCTCACAGAGCTAAGTCCCGCAGCACACTATATAAGGCTTCACACAGCCCCAGCACGTGTTTTTTGAGAGGAGATTGTTCTGTTAGTGTGTCTTCTCAGTGTCATCAGATTTTGGGGGGGGGGTCTCACTTCTACAAGATATCTGGGAATTGATGTAATCTGTGTCTTGTCACTGC
The DNA here is from genome assembly GCA_009667805.1 of Leptobrachium leishanense. Lineage (NCBI taxonomy): Eukaryota > Metazoa > Chordata > Amphibia > Anura > Megophryidae > Leptobrachium > Leptobrachium leishanense. The sequence continues at coordinate 107,859,077 of CM019074.1, forward strand.
CACCCATCAGGGGGTCTCACTGATTTATAGGAGGTTCCTGGGAATTTTAATCTGTGTCTTGTCACTGGCTGCCAGCTATCAGGGTGTCTCACTGAGTTATACCAGAGTCCTGGAAATCTTTAATCTAGATAGATTCTAAATTGAATCAGAGTTCTGCATATCTCCAATTTTTTATAACAGAGTTGAATCAGAGTTCTGTATATCTTTAATCTATATATCACTCACCATGTCAGAAAGACCAAAAAGGACAGGCAGACGCTCCCAGAAATAGATAAGAGGGCAAGCAGCCCCTGTGTCGGGAGGCTGTGCCTCTGGTCGTCGTGGACGTGGTGCATCCTCTGCAGGGGCACGCTTGTCCTTTCTAACTGGTGCTGGCCGTCTTAAGCAGCAGCAACATAGAGGATTTGGTGGATTGGCTAACCAGGCCATCCTCATCCTCCGAGTCCTCTACCAGCCAGGCTTGTAGTGGTTTACAGTCCACCTCAGCTGCCAAAACATCTAATTCAGCCTCCATGTCCACAGCTACTCCTGCCGTAGCCTCACCATCATACATGGATGAGTCAGCTGAATTGTTTGACTACAATGACAGTGACATGCTGCTTGAGGATGCGCAGCAACTACAGTGCTCTTATTCAATCTCTGAGGTTGAGGAAGGGAGTATAATCAACCTAGAGGAAGGGGGTGCCAGTGATGACACACAAATAACTGGCACTCATGTTGCCCCAGCAGCTGCAGCATACTGCCAAGTTGGCTCCAGTGATGAGGAGATAGGGGGTGATGACAATGATGAGGTCACTGACTCCACCTGGGTGCCTAATCGAACAGAGGAGTCAAGGGAGGAGGAGGAGGCACAACAAAAACGAGGCAGAACGTCCTCTATGACCAACCGCAGCCAGTCCAAGGCATCAGAAGTCACAGCTGCTCAGGTGCAGAGGGCTGTTGTCTCAAAGCACATGTACAGGAAATCTGCTGTCTGGGAGTTCTTTAAGAAATGTGCAGCAGACCGCACCATTGCTATTTGTAATCTATGTCAGATGAGGATCAAGTGTGGGAAAGACATCCCACGCTTGGGTACCACGTTCTTGAGGCAACATATAACCACCTGCCACGCATCCCGTTGGCACAACACTTTGCATAGGTCCTCCTCCTCATCTGTCTCTACCCCCTTTTTTTCCTTGTTTCTAGGGATGAGCTGTTAAGTTCGGAGTTCGATTCAAACATTGCCTATTTGCATGTTCGCTAACTTCGAACATTTCTGCGTGTTCGCCGCATGTTCGCCCACAATGGACCACAATGCACTTTTCCACTGGCCTGAAGCTTCTAATTGGCTACAGCCTGCACCTGACCACAGTTTAGGTGCAAGACTATGCCAATCACGGCTCAGAGTCCTGATTGGGCAAAATTTGCCCAAGCTTGGGCTCACAGAGCTAAGTCCCGCAGCACACTATATAAGGTGTCCCTTGCAGCCCCAGCACGTGTTATTTGAGAGGAGATTGTTAGTGTGTGTTCTCACTGCCAGTAGCTATTGGGGGGGGGGGTCTCATTTCTACAAAATATCTGGGAATTGTTGTAATCTTTGTGTTCTCACTGCCAGCAACTATTGTGGGGGTCTCATTTATACAAAATATCTGGGAATTGTTCTAATCTTTGTGTTCTCACTGCCACCAGCAATTTTAGGGGATCAGTCATTTATACAAAATATCTGGGAATTGTTGTAATCTTTGTGTTCTCACTGCCACCAACTATTTCGGGGGTCAGTCATTTATACAAAATTATTATTACCAGATTCATATCGTTTTAATTTTTTGGACCGCAGGGTCCAACCCTGCACTCTTCCACAATACCACAAAAGGGTTACGGTGTGAAAGCACTTGCTGCCACCAAAGGCACAATAATTGGGCGCACTGCCACTGACGCCTGTACCAGATTTATATAATTTAAATTTTTTGGATCGCAGGGTCCAACCCTGCACTTTTCCACAATACCACAGAGGGGTTACTTACGGTGTGAAGGCACTTGCTGCCACCAAAGACACAATATTTGGGTGCACTGACTCCTGTACCAGATTCATTTCATTTTAATATTGGACCGCAGGGTCCAACCCTGCACTCTTCCACAATACCATAGAGGGTTTACGGTGTGACGGCACTGTTGCCGACATTAAAGGCCCAATTTTAAAGCACCTATTGTTACTTTCATCCAAAGCCTGCATAAGTTTCACCATAATTTAGCCAAAAAATTACTAAACTTGTTCTGCGGATCCTAAAATGTCTCCTTTTTTAATACAGACTGCCGCCCCACGCAGTTGTTTATGAATAGAATAAAGGAAAACCGTTTACCGTCATTTGAAACGTCATTTTTTGTTATTAAATGCTTCTATCCATCCTACAAATCCACCACTTCACGGGCAGGTTATGTGGACCTCCTAGGCACGATATATGAAGGAATTTTTCATTTTTATTTTTAACCCTTAATTCATGGAAAACTCACTGTCCCTTTAAAAACGTTTTTTTTTTTAACTTTTTGTCCTGGTTTCCTGTCCCCCAGGGCACTACCCGGACCCCCATACACCTTTTATGGCAAATATCTTGCATATATGCCCTCTTGCAGGGCACTACAAAAATCTAACTTTTGAGCCCCATTGACTTGCATTGAGTTCGGTTCGTGTTCGAACTCGAACTTTTGAAATTGTTCTAGTTTGAATGCGAACCGAACACAGGAGTGTTCGGCTCATCCCTACTTGTTTCCTGTCCCCCAGGGCGCTACCAGGACCCCCCATACACCTTTTATGGCCAATATCTTGCATATATGCCCATTGACTTGCATTGAGTTCGAATAGTGTTCGCGTTCGAATCCGAACTTTTTCAAATGTTCGTGTTCGAATGCGAACCGAACACGGGGGTGTCCGGCTCATCACTAGTGAGGGCATCTGTGGTTGTGGACTGGACCTCCATGTCAATGGAAAGAAACAAACCTTTTGGGTCTTGGGTTTAGACTAATACACTCACAGACCCATTTGGGATCTGGTGTCTGGTTAGTCTATTGGAAAGGGGGGAAGATATGTGATGGGCGTCACTTTAAACTTGAGGTACATGGGCCTAGAGATGTATTTGGGAGGTGCATGCCTCATGTTCTTTATTCTGTCCTTGGCCTCTCCATAAATTGAAGTCACCCTGTGGCATGTAGGGTGAGTGCAGGGTGTTTGTTTAATCTCTGGTATGTATGAATAATGTTATTGTCGGTCTATCATTATGGTCTATGTGTATCTGTTGCAATCTGCTGATGACATTACTTGGTGGGTTATCATAGTCTTTTTCAGCACCCCCCTCTCAGGAATGTGTTAATTATCTTTTGTATGCTTGAGTGGTCTTGTTAATTAGGGATGAGCTGGTCGGATCGGACGGTTCGGAGTTCGGACCGAGCTTAGCCTGTTCGGTCTGCTCGCGAACTCCGAACATTTCCGGGTGTTCACCGCATGTTCGACCACAATGGACCACAATGCACTTTCCCACTAGCCTGAAGCCCGTAATTGGCTACAGCCTTGCACCTGACCACAGGTCTGGTGCAAGACAGGTTCAACACTATGGGCAAATTTTGCCCAATTATGGGCTCACAGAGCTAAGTCCCGCAGCACACTATATAAGGTTTCCACGCAGCGCTTCTGCACGCATTTGAGAGGAGATTTCATAGGAGATTGTTGTTGTGTGTTCTTACTGCCGGTCTGCCACGCTACTGGGGGGGTCTGGGGGGTCTCATTTCTACCAAATATCTGGGAATTGAGGTGATGTGTGTCTTGTCACTGCCAGCAAGTATTTTGGGGGTCACTAATTTCTACAAAACATTTGGGAATTGAGGTGATCTGTGTCTTGTCACACAGCCAGTGCCACGCAGTATTTTGGGGGTCACTAATTTTTACTAAATATCTGGGCATTGAGGTGATCTGTCTCTTGTCACTGCCAGCAAGTATTTTGGGGGTCACTAATTTTTACAAAATATTTGGGAATTGTTATAATCCGTGTGTTCTCACTGGCTGCCACCCATCAGGGGGTCTCACTGATTTATTGGAGGTTTCTGAGATTTGTAATTTGTGTCTCCTCACTGCCACCCATCAAGGGGTCATACTGATTTATAGGAGGTTTCTGAGACGTGTAATCTGTGGCTTCTCACTGCCACCCATCAGGGGGTGTCACTGATTTATAGGAGGTTTCTAAGATTTGTAATCTGTGGCTTCTCACTGCCACCCATCAGGGGGTCATACTGATTTATAGGAGGGAATTGTAATCTGTGTCTTGTCACTGGCTGCCAGCTATCAGGGTGTCTCACTGAGTTATACCAGAGTTCTGTAAATCTTTAATCTTTATACCAGAGCTGAATCAGAGTTCTGTATATATTTAATCTATATAATCACTCACCATGTCTGAAAGAACAAAAAGGACAGGCAGACGCTCCCAGACACAGAAAAGAGGGCAAGCAGCCCCTGTGTCGGGAGGCTGTGCCTCTGGTTGTGGTGGACGTGGTGCATCCTCTGCAGGGGCACGCTTGTCCTTTCTAACTGGTGCTGGCAGTCTTCTTAAGCAGCAGCAACATACAGAGGATTTGGTGGATTGGTTAACAAGGTCATCCTCATCCTCAGAGTCCTCTGCCAGCCAGGCTTGTAGTGCTTTACAGTCCACCTCAGCTGCCAAAGCAACTAATGCAGCCTCCATGTCCACAGCTACTCCTGCCGCAGCCTCGCTATCACACACGGAGGAGTCAGCTGAATTGTTTGACTACAATGAGAGTGACATGCTGCTTGAGGATGCGCAGCAACTACAGTGCTCTGATTCAATCTCTGGGGTTGAGGAAGGGAGTATAATCAACCTAGAGGAAGTGGGTGCCAGTGATGACACACAAATAACTGGCACTCATGTTGCCCCAGCAGCTGCAGCATACTGCCAAGTTGGCTCCAGTGACGAGGAGATAGGGGGTGAAGATGACATTGATGATGAGGTCACTGTGACGGATCGCCCGCCACAGGATTTATTTAGTTGAATTTCATTCTTATTTTGTTATATTTTGTTTACCCTTTATTTATAGGAACTAATTTCCTTTGTTAGATTTAGTGTAAAACTGTTGCTAGACTTCTAATTATTCATGTTTTCCCCAGCACCATCCTGCTAGTAACCACGGAGTACATGCGTGCTACAATGTATCCATCACTGATGTAGCGCACCACGCTTCAAACTCCAATATACTTTATGCTCAGTTATATTGTATGTTTTAAATGTATTGTCAATTGCTCATTTTTAGTTTTAAATAGACTTATATTTCTTTAGTTAAATGTGTTTTTTTTAAAGATACTACCTGCCGCTAGTGGCAAATGCTTTCCTTTGTATAGAATGTACAATAGGTTTGAGTAATTTGTGGATTATGCAAAAGTGCTTTCTCTTTGGGTATCTGTTATCTGTTTACCTGTCTGAAAGGTTGTGAGTCACATTGTCTCAGCCACCCACTATCTGATTCCCTTTACAATGGGTTATGTAAATCACTCTATGTGGTCACTGTGGGGTCAAGACTTCATCTGCATACAACCAGTGGACCAAAGTGAAGACTGAAGAGGACCTGAAAGAAGCCTGCAATGGTCTTGGAACCAACCAATCAGAACTGTTGGGGTGGGCGGGAAGTCTGAATGTGCATGGCTGTATTTTGTATATAAGCACTGTCTGTTCCCATTCTAAATACACTCTGATTTACCTACAACCTATACTGCATCTCGACGAGTATTTGGGAGGGCATAATCACTGAATCCTTCGCTTCCAGACCATCCAGGGACCGCTGCCAATTTCTCTCCCACCTTGCTAGCTCGCTACCTGGCTAAGCTCTCCAGCTAGACTCGGCGCCGCAGACGGAGCTACCCCAGCAGGGTAGCTGAGCCGTTACAGTCACTGACTCCACCTGGGTGCCAGATCGAACAGAGGAAACAAGTGAGGAGGAGGGGGAGGAGGAGGCACAGCAAACACGAGGCACAACATCCTCTATGACCAACCGTAGCACTAGCCAGTCCAAGGCATCAGGTGCCAGAGCTGCTCAGGTGCAGAGCGCTGTTGTCTCAAAGCACACATGCAGGAACTCTGCTGTCTGGGAGTTCTTTAAGAAATGTGCAGCAGACCCCACCGTTGCTATTTGTTATCTATGTAAGATGAGACTTAAGCGTGGGAAAGACACCGGACACTTGGGTACCACGTACTTGAGGCGACATATGACCTCCTGCCACACATCCCGTTGGTGCAATACTTTGCGTAGGTCATCCTCCTCCTCATCTGTCTCTACCCCCCACTGTATGTCCTGCTATGTCATTGCCTACAACCTCCACTGACAGGGATGATGCTACAGTAATGGATGTACCAGGTCCTTCCTCACAATGTGACATCATCCCATCAGCTGAAGATTTATGCAGTTAGATTGCGGTGCCCCAGCTGCTGTGGACTCTACTCCCTTCCGTGAATTTGCTGAATGTGCTGTACCACAGTGGCAGGTTCCAAAACGCCATTACTTTTCACGCAAGGCCATTCCAGAACTATACCAGGACGTGGAAGACAATGTTATCAAGTCATTGGGAAAGGCAGTCAGCAGCAAGGTGCACGTGACTTTAGACACATGGTCCAGCAAGCATGGACAGGGTTGTTACATTTCCTTCACGCCACACTGGGTAACTCTGATTGCAGCTGGGAGGGATCCAAGACGGGACTCTGTGCTGGAGCTTGTTCATCCACCACGTCTCCAGAAAGCTGCTTGTATGAGGTCTGTCTGCTCCACCACCACCTCTCCCTCTTCCTCCTCCTCCTCCTTCTCTGTCTCTGGCGAAGTGGCAGTTAAACCGACGCCTGACAGAGTCTACTCAATGGCTCAAGCAAAAAGAAGCCATACTGTGCTTGAGCTGGTTTGTTTAGGGGACAGGAGTCACACCGGGCCAGAAATTCTGTCAGCTCTGCAGGGCCAGGTGCAGAGATGGTTAACACCATGCCAGCTTCAGCTGGGAATGATCGTCTGTGATAATGGCAGCAACCTTCTCTCTGCCCTACGCAAGGTTAAATTGACGCATGTACCATGCCTAGCACACGTCCTAAATCTAGTGGTACAGCGTTTCCTAACCAAGTACCCAGGGCTGGCAGAGCTTCTCAGCCAGGCCAGAAAAGTCTGCAGCCAGTTCAGACGGTCATTCCCAGCAAGCGTTCGCCTGGCAGAAATTCAAAGAGAATTCCACCTTCCCACAAACCGTCTGATCTGTGACATGCCCACCAGGTGGAACTCGACATTCGCAATGCTGCAGTGTCTGCACAAGCAGCAGAGGGCCATCAATGAGTACCTGTGTGAGTATGGCACAAGGACAGGTTCAGGTCAACTTGGTTCCCCCCCGCAGTGGCTGATGATCAAGGATGCATGCACTGTACTGTCACCATTTGAGGAGGCAACGAGGATGGTGAGCAGGGACAGTGCATGCATCAGTGACACAATTCCTTTAGTGTTCCTGCTGGAGCACACTCTGCGGGGAATTATAGATGTGGCTCTAGAGGCAGAGCAGCGGGAGGAAGAGGAGACCTTCCCTAGCTCTCAAGGCCCCAGTGTTTCCGCAGACAGCATTCCAGCAGGTCCTACTCAGATCAGACAGGAGGAGGAGGAGGAGGAGGAATATTTAAGTAGTGGGGGCATTCCTCAAGGGAGGGTTGTGTGTGCCCAGAAACACAAGGGCTAGTGCATGGCTGGGAGGTGGAAGTGCACGATGGGGTCATCCTCATTGACCAGGAAGACTCGGAAGCTAATGCCACCTCCAACCTACGCTGCATGGGCTCCCTTATAATGCAAAGCCTGCTAAAGGACCCCAGGATTCGTGCTATCAAGGAGAGGGATCATTACTGTTTGGCAACCCTTTTTGATCCACGATACAAGGGTAAAGTTGCAGAGCTCATCCTGCCCGCACAGAGGGAGCACAGGATGAAAAAACTTGAGGACGCTCTAAAGCGACACTTGTGTAACACCTTTACAGGCACTGGTAGGTTATCAAAGTGATGACACACGTGCTTCTGAGGCTGCGGATGATCAGAGGAATAGTGGTGAAGGCCAGGGCCGCTTGACTGATAATTTTTAATTTTTTTTAGTCCACGTCAACCAGGGACGTCAAATGTTGGCACCCATTGCCAGCGTCTTCACCACATGGTGCAGGACTACCTAGGGGCAAGGGCAGACCTGGATACCTTTCCAGCAGATGATCCACTGGCTTACTGGGTGTTGAGATTGGATCACTGGCCAGAATTTAGCCAATATGCTATGCAGCTACCAGGTTGCCCTTCATCTAGCCGTGCTTTCTGAAAGGATGTTCAGTGCCGCTGGAGGTTTTTTCACAGACAAAAGAGTGCGTCTGTCCACCGACTCTATAGACCGGCTGACATTTATAAAAATGAATCAGTCCTGGATCAGCAGCTATCAATCCCCTGATGCTGACGTAACGGAATAGATCGGGGATGTCTTCTGCATTTACAAACCTCCAGCACTGAACTCTTCCACAATACCACAAAAGTGTTACGGTGTGAAGGCACTTGCTGGCATGAAAGGCACAATATTTGGCTGCACTGATGCCTGTGCCAGATTTATATCATTTTAATTTTTTGAACCGCAGGGTCCAACCCTGCACTCTTCCACAATACTACAGAGGGGTCACTGTATGATAGTACTTGCTGGCCTGGCAGTCTGGCACCAAAGGCACAATATCTGAGTGCACTGATGCCCATTACCAGATTCATATCTTTTTAATGTAGGACCGCAAGGTCCACCCCTGCATTCTTCCACAATACTACAGAGGGGTTACTGTATGATGGTACTTGTTGGCCTGGCACCAAAGGCACAATATTTGGGTGCACTGCCACTGACGCCTGTATCAGATTCATATCCTCAGAGGGGTTACGGTGTGACGGCACTGTTGCCGACGCTAAAGGCCCAATTTTAAAGCACCTATTGTTACTTTCATCCAAAGCCTGCATAAGTTTCACAATAATTTAGCCAAAAAAATCACTAAACTTTTTCTGTATGTCCGAAAAGGTCTCCTCTTTTCATACAGACTGCCGCCCCAAGCATTTGTTTATGGATAGATTAAAAAGGAAAAGCATTTACCGTCATATGAAACGTCATTTTTTGGTTTTTACATATTCCTATACATCCTAGAAATCCGCCACTTCACAGGAAGGTTATCAGGACCTCCTAGGCACGATATTTGAAGGAATTTTTAGTTTTTATTTTTAATGCTTATTTTATGGAAAACTCACTGTCCCTTTAAAAACTTTTTTTTTACTTTTTGTCCTTGTTTCCTGTCCCCCTGGGCACTACCCGAACCCCCATACACCTTTTATGGCAAATATCTAGCTTTTATGCCCTCTTGGAGGGCACTCTAAAATTCGAATTTTCAGCCCCATTGACTCGTATTGAGTTCGAGTTCGAGTTCGAATCCGAACATTTGAAAAGTTCGAATGCGAACCGAACTCGTAGGTGTTCGGCTCATCCCTAACTGTGGAGAGAGACTGTGGGGACACAGGTTGGAATCCCAGCAAGAGCACCTCGCCAGTAAGTGTCATTGGGTGAGACACCTAACGGTACATACTAACCACCCAGGAAATACTTGAAAACGAGAGAAATCTCAATGTATCCTTCCTGGTAAAATACTAAATTAAAAAAAAAATGTAGGGCAAACTCTGCCCCATTATCTGATTACTGTTACGATGGTTTATATAATTACTTTGTCTTCACTGTAGCCAAACTCAACTCTAAGTCATTGACATTTCAGTGCTTTCTCATTCCCTGCACTTCGGGGACTCAAATTCCTTGACCCTGCGGTGAATTCAGCATTTACCGCAGGGTCCCCGAAGTGCAGGAAAAAGCTGCCGCAGAATAAAAAAAAAAATGCTGCCAAACATCGGATTCGATTCGACAGGCCGCCAAATGTTTCTGGAAAAAAGAAAGCTGCTGTTGGCGACATTTCGGGGCTAGACCGCTCTCTCTGAATAAACACTTGTAACGGTAGGCCCCCTATAGGGTGATGGGGAGCCTTTAGGCTGTGTAGATTGAAGCCTTTAGGGCAGGTATATGGTTTGTTTGCAGACTCCAGCATACACTTGCAGCACTTGGAATACAAGAGGACAGTGCAGAATACAGACACACGAGGAAGCCCTGCACTGGGTATGATTTCTCATCTACAGACAGATCACAGGACTGGGGGAAAGACAATGAGTGCATCAGACTGCTAGGCAGAACTCGGTACTTGAAAACATAATGAATACAGCAAACTGCAGGGCAGAACTCGGTACTTGAAAACAATGAATACAGCAAACTGCAGGGCAGAACGCAGTACTTGAAAACACAATGAATGTGGCAAATTGAAAACCCCAAGGTGGAACTCAGTACTTGGAAACACAATGAATGCAGCAAACTGCTGATCCTAACACTCCCAGCCAGGGAGTACAAAACAAGGACCTGAGTATCACTCACACCAAATGGCTTCGTGGCCAAATGCCTGTTGAGTGAAAACACACTAAATCAACAGTGAGATAAATCCTAAACAGACAATGGACATACCAAAGAAGTTCCAGAAGCCAAGCCAGGTCATACACGAGATAATCAAAATACAGATATACTTCAGGGGACAGACAAGAGAATAATCCAGAAACCAGAGCAAGAAGTCATACACAAAATAGCCAGATACAGAACTTTAAATAACACAAGGAGCAGGCACTCAGAGGAAATCAGTCTTAGTCTCAAGTGCATGGTAGGCCCTATATATAGGGCTGAGCAGATCATGTGACTACAGACCATTAGCCCAGTGGAGATGGTCTACAGAACCTGAGCATGAAATCCAGCAACTGGCAAACCCTGCTCCCGCCACCAGGGGGCAGGGTCGAGAAGTAACACCACTTGTGAGTTTTATTGCTATGCAGCTCTGTGATACATACAAACATCGCTATGGAAGGTTTGTTTGAATTGTTTTATGTTAGGATACAGTTTCTTTGCGGTTTCTACAGTTACTTAACAGAAAAGTATACAAATTAAAATCCGGTTAGTGTTTAAAGCTTTACTTCTAGCAGTATTTATTCTGTTCTGGTTCCTCACTGTTGCTTTCAGCCAGATACTTAAGTTAAATGGCTGCTGTGACATCACGGATTGGGCTCTCATATCTTACACTTACAGGTCTATTCAAAGAAAGGTGAAACTCAGGAGAAGTGTGTGAAGAAACGGCTGCCCCAATGTTTATTTGTATTTATTTTTCCTTACATTTCATTGCTCTGTGTATATTGTAGAGTATTGTTTTCCCTCTGTATAGCTTAGCCTCTGTATTACGATCCAGTCTTTGTATAGTATACACCCACCTGTAAGTAATGGATTCCTTTTGTTTTCACATGCTTACAGTGTGTGTGTGTGTGTGTGTGTGTGTGTGTGTGTGTGTGTGTGTGTGTGTGTCTCCATTTTGGGTTGAAACTGCAAGAATCTCCTGTGTGTTATTGCCTACTTCTGGGCCAGAAGCGGTACTTCTGCGGAATACTGGCTTGAAGGTGAGCAGTCTGCACGTGGACAGAAACCCCCACGTTACACTGGCTGGCAGCTGCAGGATGTTATGCTCCCTGTAACTGGACCCAAAGGCAGAAGTGTGGTGCAACCTGGAGCAAGATGGAGACGATCGTGGAGGTAAAGAGATGCCTCAGTAAATATGGACCTGTTCCAGAGCGTGCGGCTGCTTATTGCAGCAAGAGAGAGCTGTGCGGGGTGAGGAAAAGATTGGCACTCAGGATGTAGAGTGCAACAAGGACCAGTTCTTGGTCTGGATGGAGCCAAAGGACATTTTCAGCCAGGAGGATTGTCTGGTGACGGTCAGAGACAGTGAAAGCTTCACAGGTGAGTTACTAGGAGGCTGGGCAGCCGGTCCTGATAGCCCAGTGTGCTCCAAGCCAAGGATGGCTGAGGGAGCTGGAAGGCCTGGAGTTGAATGGGCCAGCAAGGGACATAGAAAGTTTTCAGACTGCAGCCCAGTTAAAGTTTCCGAGACCACTGGAGGAAGCCTCCCCACACCAGTCAGCGGAAAGAGGAAGAAAAAGCGGGGCAGTCAAACCAAAGCAGAGCATAGCAGAGGGAAACACTGTTGCTACCCAGGGATTACAGCACTAAGCCATCTGCCAGTGGGCACTATAGGGGCACCAGAGAGACTGACACCCAGGCTGTTCCCTTCCCGAAAGATGGGGCCACACAGACCATGGACAGTCTGGTCAGCTCGTTACAGGCTGACTTGCGTGATGCTCGGGCAGAGCTATTGACCCTGACAGAGACATTACAGGACCATCAGGATAAAGTGCAAGCTGTCACAGAGGAGAGGTTTCCACTGTAATGAAGCACGAGAACAGGCGGCCACTATAAGACAACTGTCATCCAGGTTCGTGCCTGCGAGGACACTACCAACACCCTGCACACGGAGCTCAGTGGAACCCATGCGCAAATGAGGAAGCTGGAGCGTGGCTCCTGTATAATGATTGAGCAGCTGGAGGACCAGCTAGAGGCCACGTGGCGAACTGGAGCTGCTCTACACATAGAAAGGACTGCTTTTAAAATTCGCCAGGAGAACTGTGAGCAGAAATTACAGTGGACGCAGCTCTCCCGAGACACTATGCAGGCACGGGCCCATGAGCAGTAAGAGGAAATACAGCTGCTCCAGAACCAACTCCAGCTGTGCCAACACCAGCTGCAAGAAACTGATGCAGCGAAGAATGAGAGCCTCGCACAAGCCAAGGCAAGCGAGATGGAGGTGAGCCTCCTAGCACAGCAACTGGATGTATTGGTGCAGGAGCAACAGGGCACTGCCAGCCACCTGCAGGCTGAGCTCAAAGGGACACGAGCACAGTGCCAACAGCTCCAACATGAGTTGTCCCTGGCACGAGCTGCCAGCACCCATGTGCCCACCATGGAGGAGAGCAGCACAACAGGGGGTCGAGTCATTGCCCCTGTTATATTTTGCATAGAAGATGTGGTTGTACCCAGAGTTGCTGGAGCTGCATGCTGTCCTGGCATACGAGTATGCCTGGTCCGAGGAAAATGGGGACTCCCCAGTACACCACCCCTACCAACCAAGGTGCATAAAGAGAGGAGACCACTTCCCACTTGCCCAGGAGACCGGTGAGTGACCACCCATAGAGGCTGCCAGGTTCCTGGTCCCAGGAAGAATTGCACCCATTTGGGATTGTGGGCATTGCTGGGGGGTGGGCTCCTTTTTGAATGTTTGGGAGGGGGCAGCCACAGAAGGAGAGACTGGGGACTGCTGACTGTATTCTGGTCCTGGGTCCGCAGAGGTGCTCTGGAGAAAAATGTGGGGGGGGGGAATCCAGTGTGTCCACTAGTGAATGTTTTTCTGTGGACTATGGTTGCCTGGCGTACACTACTTCAGTGAGTCCTTGGGCGCACTGGACAAGAGGGATGGTTTGCCTCCTACCCCGGGACTATGGACCCACAACCAGGGATACACTGCAGCGACCGTCAGATCCTGCTGACGGTGTTTGTTTGCCAGCACCCTGGAACTTTGCAGTTGGCGCAAAAAGGGACAGGGTGAGAAGTCTTGTCAGTGGCAAGCGATCCGTTGGATCTAAGCTCGCCCTGACAATCTGGAAGGGGGGAGATATGTGAAGAAACGGTCACCCCAATGTTTATTTGTATTTATTTTTCGTTACATTTCATTACTCTGTGTATAATGTAGAGTATTGTATTCCCTCTGTATAGCGATCCAGTCTTTGTATAGTATACACCCCCCCCCCTTTAAGTAATGGATTCCTTTTGTTTTCACCTGCTTCCATCACCCTCTGCCCTTCCCCCAGCAACTAAGGTCACCCAGCTCACTGTTATCTGATCCATTGTTCCTAGCTGGGTGTGCGTGCACCTTGCAAAATGTAAATAAATTCATTCTCCATTTTGGGTTGAAACAGCAAGGATCTCCTGTGTGATATTTCCTGCGTCTGGGCCAGAAGCGGTACTTCTGCGGAATACTGACTTAAAGGGGAGCAGTCTGCACATGGACAGAAACCCCCACGTTACAAAGTGAAAATTCTAGGTCAAAATAGCCAAATCAGAAAAATTCTCCCATTTATCTCACTTTTCAAATTGGCTATTTGGTCTAGATTGTTCTCTTCTGCAAATTCTGAGTGTCACCTTTCTTTGAATAGACCTGTGTGTATCCTTTGTCGTTTGCACTTAATGCAATATAACGCTGCATTTATTCCCAGCCCTGCCTTGCACCCCGTATTCTGTCTATAAACCCCTATTTGATCGATGATCCATTAGGTGAACCAAGAGGGGGCGCTAGCTAGGGTTTCAGCGCAGCAAGAGTTCTGACTTGTCACCTACTCATTGCACAGAGACTGTGCTGCCAGGCTGGGGCGCCGGTCCTGGGGATGTGCAGTCAGGGTAGGCAGAGCAGCACCTGCCAATAAGCATTAAAATAATAACCTCCCCTGCTCTGCGCTCCCCGCTGTCAGCTCTGTCCTCTTCCTACGCAGTGCATGCAGTCTTTTTACAGCTAACGCAATTTGTGTACCGGTGGTATGCTTCCCTGCTACTCTAATAGCATATGCTGCACAGGAGGTCTGCACCGCACGCTTGTTCAAATGGGAACACATGGCGCTGCCTTCTTCCTGCACACTGCCCGTCAGAGAGGCCCTGACAGAGCAATGGGAAAGCACCACTGGATCAAGCCATTCAAAAAACCACCTGCGTTTGAGGCTGGCCTCTGACAGCAAGGAGGCCAGGCTGCTCTTCCTGCTGCCTCTAGTGGCGGATACGGAGTATGACAGACACAAGATGCTCCCCCTGCTGCTATCAGCCAGGTGAAAGCCCCCACCCTGTCCGGCTCACAGGAGCTTACAATCTAGAGGAGCAGAGGGTCCGGCTCACAGGAGCTTACAATCTAGAGGAGCAGAGGGTCCGGCTCACAGGAGCTTACAATCTAGAGGAGCAGAGGGTCCGGCTCACAGGAGCTTACAATCTAGAGGAGCAGAGGGTCCGGCTCACAGGAGCTTACAATCTAGAGGAGCAAAGGGTCCGGCTCACAGGAGCTTACAATCTAGAGGAGCAGAGGGTCCTGCTCACAGGAGCTTACAATCTAGAGGAGCAGAGGGTCCGGCTCACAGGAGCTTACAATCTAGAGGAGCAGAGGGCCCGGCTCACAGGAGCTTACAATCTAGAGGAGCAAAGGGTCCGGCTCACAGGAGCTTACAATCTAGAGGAGCAGAGGGTCCTGCTCACAGGAGCTTACAATCTAGAGGAGCAGAGGGTCCGGCTCACAGGAGCTTACAATCTAGAGGAGCAGAGGGCCGGGCTCACAGGAGCTTACAATCTAGAGGAGCAGAGGGTCCGGCTCACAGGAGTTTACAATCTAGAGGAGCAGAGGGTCCGGCTCACAGGAGCTTACAATCTAGAGGAGCAAAGGGTCCGGCTCACAGGAGCTTACAATCTAGAGGAGCAAAGGGTCCGGCTCACAGGAGCTTACAATCTAGAGGAGCAGAGGGTCCTGCTCACAGGAGCTTACAATCTAGAGGAGCAGAGGGTCCGGCTCACAGGAGCTTACAATCTAGAGGAGCAGAGGGCCCGGCTCACAGGAGCTTACAATCTAGAGGAGCAAAGGGTCCGGCTCACAGGAGCTTACAATCTAGAGGAGCAGAGGGTCCTGCTCACAGGAGCTTACAATCTAGAGGAGCAGAGGGTCCGGCTCACAGGAGCTTACAATCTAGAGGAGCAGAGGGCCGGCTCACAGGAGCTTACAATCTAGAGGAGCAGAGGGTCCGGCTCACAGGAGTTTACAATCTAGAGGAGCAGAGGGTCCGGCTCACAGGAGCTTACAATCTAGAGGAGCAGAGGGTCCGGCTCACAGGAGCTTACAATCTAGAGGAGCAGAGGGTCCGGCTCACAGGAGTTTACAATCTAGAGGAGCAGAGGGTCCGGCTCACAGGAGCTTACAATCTAGAGGAGCAGAGGGTCCGGCTCACAGGAGCTTACAATCTAGAGGAGCAGAGGGTCCGGCTCACAGGAGCTTACAATCTAGAGGAGCAGAGGGTCCGGCTCACAGGAGTTTACAATCTAGAGGAGCAGAGGGTCCGGCTCACAGGAGTTTACAATCTAGAGGAGCAGAGGGTCCGGCTCACAGGAGTTTACAATCTAGAGGAGCAGAGGGTCCGGCTCACAGGAGCTTACAATCTAGAGGAGCAGAGGGTCCGGCTCACAGGAGTTTACAATCTAGAGGAGCAGAGGGTCCGGCTCACAGGAGCTTACAATCTAGAGGAGCAGAGGGTCCGACTCACAGGAGCTTACAATCTAGAGGAGCAGAGGGTCCGGCTCACAGGAGCTTACAATCTAGAGGAGCAGAGGGTCCGGCTCACAGGAGCTTACAATCTAGAGGAGCAGAGGGTCCGGCTCACAGGAGTTTACAATCTAGAGGAGCAGAGGGTCCTGCTCACAGGAGGTTACAATCTAGAGGAGCAGAGGGTCCGGCTCACAGGAGCTTACAATCTAGAGGAGCAGAGGGTCCGGCTCACAGGAGCTTACAATCTAGAGGAGCAGAGGGTCCGGCTCACAGGAGTTTACAATCTAGAGGAGCAGAGGGCCCGGCTCACAGGAGTTTACAATCTAGAGGAGCAGAGGGTCCGGCTCACAGGAGCTTACAATCTAGAGGAGCAGAGGGCCCGGCTCACAGGAGCTTACAATCTAGAGGAGCAGAGGGCCCGGCTCACAGGAGCTTACAATCTAGAGGAGCAGAGGGTCCGGCTCACAGGAGTTACAATCTAGAGGAGCAGAGGGCCCGGCTCACAGGAGCTTACAATCTAGAGGAGCAGAGGGTCCGGCTCACAGGAGCTTACAATCTAGAGGAGCAGAGGGTCCGGCTCACAGGAGCTTACAATCTAGAGGAGCAGAGGGTCCGGCTCACAGGAGTTTACAATCTAGAGGAGCAGAGGGTCCGGCTCACAGGAGTTTACAATCTAGAGGAGCAGAGGGTCCGGCTCACAGGAGTTTACAATCTAGAGGAGCAGAGGGCCCGGCTCACAGGAGCTTACAATCTAGAGGGGCAGAGGGTCCGGCTCACAGGAGCTTACAATCTAGAGGAGCAGAGGGTCCGGCTCACAGGAGCTTACAATCTAGAGGAGCAGAGGGCCCGGCTCACAGGAGCTTACAATCTAGAGGAGCAGAGGGTCCTGCTCACAGGAGCTTACAATCTAGAGGAGCAGAGGGTCCGGCTCACAGGAGTTTACAATCTAGAGGAGCAGAGGGTCCGGCTCACAGGAGCTTACAATCTAGAGGAGCAGAGGGTCCTGCTCACAGGAGCTTACAATCTAGAGGAGCAGAGGGTCCGGCTCACAGGAGCTTACAATCTAGAGGAGCAGAGGGTCCGGCTCACAGGAGTTTACAATCTAGAGGAGCAGAGGGTCCGGCTCACAGGAGCTTACAATCTAGAGGAGCAGAGGGTCCGGCTCACAGGAGTTTACAATCTAGAGGAGCAGAGGGTCCGGCTCACAGGAGCTTACAATCTAGAGGAGCAGAGGTCCGTCTCACAGGAGCTTACAATCTAGAGGAGCAGAGGGTCCGGCTCACAGGAGCTTACAATCTAGAGGAGCAGAGGGCCCGGCTCACAGGAGCTTACAATCTAGAGGAGCAGAGGGCCCGGCTCACAGGAGTTTACAATCTAGAGGAGCAGAGGGTCCGGCTCACAGGAGTTTACAATCTAGAGGAGCAGAGGGTCCGGCTCACAGGAGCTTACAATCTAGAGGAGCAGAGGGCCCGGCTCACAGGAGTTTACAATCTAGAGGAGCAGAGGGTCCGGCTCACAGGAGTTTACAATCTAGAGGAGCAGAGGGTCCGGCTCACAGGAGCTTACAATCTAGAGGAGCAGAGGGTCCGGCTCACAGGAGTTTACAATCTAGAGGAGCAGAGGGTCCGGCTCACAGGAGTTTACAATCTAGAGGAGCAGAGGGTCCGGCTCACAGGAGTTTACAATCTAGAGGAGCAGAGGGTCCGGCTCACAGGAGTTTACAATCTAGAGGAGCAGAGGGTCCGGCTCACAGGAGCTTACAATCTAGAGGAGCAGAGGGTCCGGCTCACAGGATTTACAATCTAGAGGAGCAGAGGGTCCGGCTCACAGGAGTTTACAATCTAGAGGAGCAGAGGGTCCGGCTCACAGGAGTTTACAATCTAGAGGAGCAGAGGGTCCGGCTCACAGGAGCTTACAATCTAGAGGAGCAGAGGGTCCGGCTCACAGGAGGTTACAATCTAGAGGAGCAGAAGGCCCGGCTCACAGGAGCTTACAATCTAGAGGAGCAGAGGGCCCGGCTCACAGGAGCTTACAATCTAGAGGAGCAGAGGGTCCGGCTCACAGGAGTTTACAATCTAGAGGAGCAGAGGGTCCGGCTCACAGGAGTTTACAATCTAGAGGAGCAGAGGGTCCGGCTCACAGGAGTTACAATCTAGAGGAGCAGAGGGTCCGGCTCACAGGAGCTTACAATCTAGAGGAGCAGAGGGCCGGCTCACAGGAGTTTACAATCTAGAGGAGCAGAGGGTCCGGCTCACAGGAGTTTACAATCTAGAGGAGCAGAGGGTCCGCTCACAGGAGCTTACAATCTAGAGGAGCAGAGGGTCCGGCTCACAGGAGCTTACAATCTAGAGGAGCAGAGGCCCGGCTCACAGGAGTTTACAATCTAGAGGAGCAGAGGGTCCGGCTCACAGGAGCTTACAATCTAGAGGAGCAGAGGGTCCGGCTCACAGGAGTTTACAATCTAGAGGAGCAGAGGGTCCGGCTCACAGGAGTTTACAATCTAGAGGAGCAGAGGGTCCGGCTCACAGGAGTTTACAATCTAGAGGAGCAGAGGGTCCGGCTCACAGGAGCTTACAATCTAGAGGAGCAGAGGGTCCGGCTCACAGGAGCTTACAATCTAAAGCAGGGATGTGAAATTGCAGCCCCTACCAGATGTTGTTTGCCTGCAGTACCCAGAATTCATTGAATGCAATATAATGGCCAGAGAATCATGGGAGTTGTAGTTCAGAAACATCTGGGGGGGCTGGAGTTTGAGATCCAGGATTCTCGAGGATGAAATATGATATAAAAAGGTGCTCAGTGCAGCAGTGAAAGGGTTAAGGTAAAAATAAGAAACCTCTTACGTGACTCCAAGTTACATATTGAAATTCTGGCACCGGGAGCTTTTCCTTTTAATTGTATACACATTGACGGCACCGGGGGAGATGGATGCACCCAAATTGTAAAGATAAATATTCCGTGTAAGGAAAAGCAAAGATTCCTGTAATTAGCAGCCAAGAACCTGCAGCGCTTCTTCTGCCACGTCATGTCGCACCTTCACAAACAATCCGGTCATTGGACGCCGGCCACGGTCTGTCTGTCTGTCTGTCTGTCCTGCACATGGAGTTTGTACAGATTTACTGAGATTACCCAGCATCCCTTGTGCTGTGGGGTTTTTGTGACGATCTGGGGTCATATTACAAAGCTGTTGTAACTTCCCAGAGCCGTTAGTCTATGGAGGTTATAAGTTTACAACAGCTGTGGTTAAGGCTAAGGTCAGACGTGCGCAGTATTAACGTGCGTTTAGCCGAACTTAATCACGGCCGTGCTAGCAGCAAATGACGTCCAATGCCGGGCAGCACACGAAGAACGGCCGCACGAAAGTGCGGCCGCACAGCGCAAGTGCGTCAAACTGCTAGTACTGACGTACAGAGTGCGCTGCGTCCGCTAGCGGCGTGTGTGCGTGATTAGGAGACGTCAGACGCTGCTAATGTCCGGCCAACATAACGTCCAGACCCAAAAAGGGTTTTATTGATGATCCGTACAAAATCACGGACGCAAATGCGCATCGTATGACCGCTATCGCGTATTCCGTGAGAAAATACGTCCATTCGTTCAAACGCACTTTTTCACGGACGACTAAAAAAATGCGTTCGTCTGACCCTGGCCTAAGTTAGCACCAGCTTCGTAATATAGCCCCTGGTTGGCTAACCAGGCTGGTTGAAATGATCCTCTGTAGATCATGGATACGACTTTTTTAACCGAGAACAAACGCCAATTGGCGTGATGGCCCGGCGCCATATTAACTGAGGGCATATACTGATTGGTCTAAGGCGTGTCCATGATCTGAAGCAAAAACAATGGGACGCGATCTGTAACGGCTCTGTTGTATAACATTTATATACAATCCTCTAGGGACGCTCAGCTCAAATCATCCCCAAAACACCTCCCATTATTTATTTATAAAGTATGTTACCAGGAAGGATACATTGAGATTTCTCTGGTTTTCCAGGAAGGATACATTGAGATTTCTCTGGTTTTCCAGGAAGGATACATTGAGATTTCTCTGGTTTTCCAGGAAGGATACATTGAGATTTCTCTGGTTTTCCAGGAAGGATACATTGAGATTTCTCTGGTTTCCAGGAAGGATACATTGAGATTTCTCTGGTTTCCCAGGAAGGATACATTGAGATTTCTCTGGTTTTCCAGGAAGGACACATTGAGATTTCTCTGGTTTTCCAGGAAAGATACATTGAGATTTCTCTAGTTTTCCAAGAAGGACACATTGAGATTTCTCTGGTTTTCCAGGAAGGACACATTGAGATTTCTCTGGTTTTCCAAGAAGGACACATTGAGATTTCTCTGGTTTTCCAGGAAGGACACATTGAGATTTCCCTGGTTTTTCAGGAAGGACACATTGAGATTTCTCTGGTTTTCCAGGAAGGACACATTGAGATTTCTCTGGTTTTCCAGGAAGGATACATTGAGATTTCTCTGGTTTTCCAGGAAGGATACATTGAGATTTCTCTGGTTTTCCAGGAAGGACACATTGAGATTTCTCTGGTTTTCCAGGAAGGATACATTGAGATTTCTCTGGTTTTCCAGGAAGGATACATTGAGATTTCTCTGGTTTTCCAGGAAGGATACATTGAGATTTCTCTGGTTTTCCAGGAAGGATACATTGAGATTTCTCTGGTTTCCAGGAAGGATACATTGAGATTTCTCTGGTTTCCCAGGAAGGATACATTGAGATTTCTCTGGTTTTCCAGGAAGGACACATTGAGATTTCTCTGGTTTTCCAGGAAAGATACATTGAGATTTCTCTAGTTTTCCAAGAAGGACACATTGAGATTTCTCTGGTTTTCCAGGAAGGACACATTGAGATTTCTCTGGTTTTCCAAGAAGGACACATTGAGATTTCTCTGGTTTTCCAGGAAGGACACATTGAGATTTCCCTGGTTTTTCAGGAAGGACACATTGAGATTTCTCTGGTTTTCCAGGAAGGACACATTGAGATTTCTCTGGTTTTCCAGGAAGGATACATTGAGATTTCTCTGGTTTTCCAGGAAGGATACATTGAGATTTCTCTGGTTTTCCAGAAGACACACATTGAGATTTCTCTGGTTTTCCAGGAAGGATACATTGAGATTTCTCTGGTTTCCAGGAAGGATACATTGAGATTTCTCTGGTTTTCCAGGAAAGATACATTGAGATTTCTCTGGTTTTCCAGGAGGATACATTGAGATTTCTCTGGTTTCCAGGAAGGATACATTGAGATTTCTCTGGTTTCCCAGGAAGGATACATTGAGATTTCTCTGGTTTCCAGGAAGGACACATTGAGATTTCTCTGGTTTTCCAGGAAAGATACATTGAGATTTCTCTAGTTTTCCAAGAAGGACACATTGAGATTTCTCTCTGGTTTTCCAGGAAGGACACATTGAGATTTCTCTGGTTTTCCAAGAAGGACACATTGAGATTTCTCTGGTTTTCCAGGAAGGACACATTGAGATTCCCTGTTTTTCAGGAAGGACACATTGAGAATTCTCTGGTTTTCCAGGAAGGACACATTGAGAGATTTCTCTGGTTTTCCAGGAAGGATACATTGAGATTTCTCTGGTTTTCCAGGAAGGATACATTGAGATTTCTCTGGTTTTCCAGGAAGGACACATTGAGATTCTCTCTGGTTTTCCAGGAAAGATACATTGAGATTTCTCTGGTTTTCCAGGAAGGATACATTGAGATTTCTCTGGTTTTCCAAGAAGGACACATTGAGATTTCTCTGGTTTTCCAGGAAGGACACATTGAGATTTCCTGGTTTTCAGAAGGACACATTGAGATTTCCCTGGTTTTTCAGGAAGGACACATTGAGATTTCTCTGGTTTTCCAGGAAGGACACATTGAGATTTCTCTGGTTTTCCAGGAAGGATACATTGAGATTTCTCTGGTTTTCCAGGAAGGATACATTGAGATTTCTCTGGTTTCCCAGGAAGGACACATTGAGATTTCTCTGGTTTTCCAGGAAGGACACAATTGAGATTTCTCTGGTTTTCCAGGAAGGATACATTGAGATTTCTCTGGTTTTCCAGGAAGGACACATTGAGATTTCTCTGGTTTTCAGGAACGTCACATTGAGATTTCTCTGGTTTTCCAGGAAGGATACATTGAGATTTCTCTGGTTTTCCAGGAAGGATACATTGAGATTTCTCTGGTTTTCCAGGAAGGATACATTGAGATTTCTCTGGTTTCCAGGAAGGATACATTGAGATTTTCTGGTTTTCCAGGAAGGATACATTGAGATTTCTCTGGTTTCCAGGAAGGATACATTGAGATTCTCTGTTTCCCAGGAAGGATACATGAGATTTCTCTGGTTTTCCAGGAAGGACACATTGAGATTTCTCTGGTTTTCCAGGAAAGATACATTGAGATTTCTCTAGTTTTCCAAGAAGGACACATTGAGATTTCTCTGGTTTTCCAGGAAGGACACATTGAGATTTCTCTGGTTTTCCAAGAAGGACACATTGAGATTTCTCTGGTTTTCCAGGAAGGACACATTGAGATTTCCCTGGTTTTTCAGGAAGGACACATTGAGATTTCTCTGGTTTTCCAGGAAGGACACATTGAGATTTCTCTGGTTTTCCAGGAAGGATACATTGAGATTTCTCTGGTTTTCCAGGAAGGATACATTGAGATTTCTCTGGTTTTCCAGGAAGGACACATTGAGATTTCTCTGGTTTTCCAGGAAAGATACATTGAGATTTCTCTGGTTTTCCAGGAAGGATACATTGAGATTTCTCTGGTTTTCCAAGAAGGACACATTGAGATTTCTCTGGTTTTCCAGGAAGGACACATTGAGATTTCTCTGGTTTTCCAGGAAGGACACATTGAGATTTCCCTGGTTTTTCAGGAAGGACACATTGAGATTTCTCTGGTTTTCCAGGAAGGACACATTGAGATTTCTCTGGTTTTCCAGGAAGGATACATTGAGATTTCTCTGGTTTTCCAGGAAGGATACATTGAGATTTCTCTGGTTTCCCAGGAAGGACACATTGAGATTTCTCTGGTTTTCCAGGAAGGACACATTGAGATTTCTCTGGTTTTCCAGGAAGGATACATTGAGATTTCTCTGGTTTTCCAGGAAGGACACATTGAGATTTCTCTGGTTTTCAGGAACGTCACATTGAGATTTCTCTGGTTTTCCAGGAAGGATACATTGAGATTTCTCTGGTTTTCCAGGAAGGATACATTGAGATTTCTCTGGTTTTCCAGGAAGGATACATTGAGATTTCTCTGGTTTTCCAGGAAGGATACATTGAGATTTCTCTGGTTTTCCAGGAAGGACACATTGAGATTTCTCTGGTTTTCCAAGAAGGACACATTGAGATTTCTCTGGTTTTCTAGGAAAGATACATTGAGATTTTTCTGGTTTTCCAGGAAGGATACATTGAGATTTCTCTGGTTTTCCAGGAAGGACACATTGAGATTTCTCTGGTTTTCCAGGAAGGACACATTGAGATTTCTCTGGTTTTCCAGGAAGGACACATTGAGATTTCTCTGGTTTTCAGTTTGTCCTGGATTCAAGAACATTGAATTGTTTAAGAAAGACAAAGTAATAAAATGCAAGATATTAGAAACACAAATATACAGATAAACAGGTGCATTCTGTATATAGTCACTGTTACATGTTCACAGGTGCATTCTGTATATAGTCATTATGTTACATGTTTACAGGTGCATTCTGTATATAGTCACTGTTACATGTTCACAGGTGCATTCTGTATATAGTCACTGTGTTACATGTTTACAGGTGCATTCTGTATATAGTCACTGTGTTACATGTTTACAGGTGCATTCTGTATATAGTCACTGTGTTACATGTTTACAGGTGCATTCTGTATATAGTCACTGTTACATGTTCACAGGTGCATTCTGTATATAGTCACTGTGTTACATGTTTACAGGTGCATTCTGTATATAGTCACTGTGTTACATATTTACAGGTGCATTCTGTATATAGTCACTGTGTTACATGTTTACAGGCACATTCTGTATATAGTCACTGTGTTACAGGTTTACAGTTGCATTCTGTATATAGTCACTGTTACATGTTCACAGGTGCATTCTGTATATAGTCATTATGTTACATGTTTACAGGTGCATTCTGTATATAGTCACTGTTACATGTTCACAGGTGCATTCTGTATATAGTCACTGTGTTACATGTTTACAGGTGCATTCTGTATATAGTCACTGTGTTACATATTTACAGGTGCATTCTGTATATAGTCACTGTGTTACATGTTTACAGGTGCATTCTGTATATAGTCACTGTGTTACATGTTCACAGGTGCATTCTGTATATAGTCATTATGTTACATGTTTACAGGTGCATTCTGTATATAGTCACTGTTACATGTTCACAGGTGCATTCTGTATATAGTCACTGTGTTACATGTTTACAGGTGCATTCTGTATATAGTCACTGTGTTACATATTTACAGGTGCATTCTGTATATAGTCACTGTGTTACATGTTTACAGGCACATTCTGTATATAGTCACTGTGTTACAGGTTTACAGTTGCATTCTGTATATAGTCACTGTTACATGTTCACAGGTGCATTCTGTATATAGTCATTATGTTACATGTTTACAGGTGCATTCTGTATATAGTCACTGTTACATGTTCACAGGTGCATTCTGTATATAGTCACTGTGTTACATGTTTACAGGTGCATTCTGTATATAGTCATTATGTTACATGTTTACAGGTGCATTCTGTATATAGTCACTGTTACATGTTCACAGGTGCATTCTGTATATAGTCACTGTGTTACATGTTTACAGGTGCATTCTGTATATAGTCACTGTGTTACATATTTACAGGTGCATTCTGTATATAGTCACTGTGTTACATGTTTACAGGCACATTCTGTATATAGTCACTGTGTTACAGGTTTACAGTTGCATTCTGTATATAGTCACTGTTACATGTTCACAGGTGCATTCTGTATATAGTCATTATGTTACATGTTTACAGGTGCATTCTGTATATAGTCACTGTTACATGTTCACAGGTGCATTCTGTATATAGTCACTGTGTTACATGTTTACAGGTGCATTCTGTATATAGTCACTGTGTTACATATTTACAGGTGCATTCTGTATATAGTCACTGTGTTACATGTTTACAAGTGCATTCTGTATATAGTCACTGTGTTACATGTTTACAGGCGCATTCTGTATATAGTCACTGTGTTGCATGTTTACAGGTGCATTCTGTATATAGTCACTATGTTACATGTTTACAGGTGCATTCGGTATAAAGTCACTGTTACATGTTCACAGGTGCATTCTGTATATAGTCACTGTGTTACATGTTTACAGGTGCATTCTGTATATAGTAACTGTTACATGTTTACAGGTGCATTCTGTATATAGTCACTATGTTACATGTTCACAGGTGCATTCTGTATATAGTCACTGTGTTACATGTTTACAGGTGCACTCTGTATATAGTCACTGTGTTACATGTTTACTGGTGCATTCTGTATATAGTAACTGTTACATGTTCACAGGTGCATTCTGTATATAGTCACTGTGTTACATGTTTACTGGTGCATTCTGTATATAGTCACTGTGTTACATGTTTACTGGTGCATTCTGTATATAGTCACTGTGTTACATGTTTACAGGTGCATTCTGCATATAGTCACTGTGTTACATGTTTACAGGCGCATTCTGCATATAGTCACAGTGTTACATGTTTACAGGCGCATTCTGCATATAGTCACTGTGTTACATGTTTACAGGCGCATTCTGTATATAGTCACTGTGTTACATGTTTACAGGTGCATTCTGTATATAGTCACTGTATTACATGTTTACAGGTGCATTCTGTATATAGTCACTGTGTTATATGTTTACAAGTGCATTCTGTATATAGTCACTGTGTTACATGTTTACAGATGCATTCTGTATATAGTCACTATGTTACATGTTCACAGGTACATTCTGTATATAGTCACTGTGTTACATGTTTACAGGAGCATTCTGTATATAGTCACTGTGTTACATGTTTACAGGTACATTCTGTATATAGTCACTATGTTACATGTTTACAGGTGCATTCTGTATATAGTCACTATGTTACATGTTTACAGGTACATTCTGTATATAGTCACTGTGTTACATGTTTACAGGTGCATTCTGTATATAGTCACTGTGTTACATGTTTACAGGTGCATTCTGTATATAGTCACTATGTTACATGTTTACAGGTGCATTCTGTATATAGTCACTGTGTTACATGTTTACAGGCGTATTCTGTATATAGTCACTGTGTTACATGTTTACAGGCGCATTCTGTATTTAGTCACTGTGTTACATGTTTACAGGTGCATTCTGTATATAGTCACTGTGTTACATGTTTACAGGTACATTCTGTATATAGTCACTGTGTTACATGTTTACAGGTACATTCTGTATATAGTCACTGTGTTACATGTTTACAGGCGCATTCTGTATCTAGTCACTGTGTTACATGTTTACAGGTGCATTCTGTATATAGTCACTGTGTTACATGTTTACATGTTTACAGGTACATTCTGTATATAGTCACTGTGTTACATGTTTACAGGTGCATTCTGTATATAGTCACTGTATTACATGTTTACAGGTGCATTCTGTATATAGTCACTGTGTTATATGTTTACAAGTGCATTCTGTATATAGTCACTGTGTTACATGTTTACAGATGCATTCTGTATATAGTCACTATGTTACATGTTCACAGGTACATTCTGTATATAGTCACTGTGTTACATGTTTACAGGCGCATTCTGTATATAGTCACTGTGTTACATGTTTACAGGTGCATTCTGCATATAGTCACTGTGTTACATGTTTACAGGCGCATTCTGTATATAGTCACTGTGTTACATGTTTACAGGTGCATTCTGTATATAGTCACTGTGTTACATGTTTACAGGAGCATTCTGTATATAGTCACTGTGTTACATGTTTACAGGTGCATTCTGTATATAGTCACTATGTTACATGTTTACAGGCGCATTCTGTATATAGTCACTGTGTTACATGTTTACAGGTGCATTCTGTATATAGTCACTATGTTACATGTTTACAGGCGCATTCTGTATTTAGTCACTGTGTTACATGTTTACAGGCGCATTCTGTATATAGTCACTATGTTACATGTTTACAGGCGCATTCTGCATATAGTCACTGTGTTACATGTTTACAGGCGCATTCTGTATATAGTCACTATGTTACATGTTCACAGGTGCATTCTGCATATAGTCACTGTGTTACATGTTTACAGGCGCATTCTGTATATAGTCACTGTGTTACATGTTTACAGGCGCATTCTGTATATAGTCACTGTGTTACATGTTTACAGGCGCATTCTGTATATAGTCACTGTGTTACATGTTTACAGGTACATTTTGTATATAGTCACTGTGTTACATGTTTACAGGTGCATTCTGCATATAGTAACTGTTACATGTTTACAGGTGCATTCTGTATATAGTCACTGTGTTACATGTTTACAGGTGCATTCTGCATATAGTCACTATGTTACATGTTCACAGGTGCATTCTGTATATAGTCACTGTATTACATGTTTACTGGTGCATTCTGTATATAGTCACTGTGTTACATGTTTACAGGTGCATTCTGTATATATTCACTGTGTTACATGTTTACAGGTGCACTCTGTATATAGTCACTATGTTACATGTTTACAGGCGCATTCTGTATATAGTCACTGTGTTATATGTTTACAGGTGCATTCTGTATATAGTCACTGTGTTACATGTTTACAGGTGCATTCTGCATATAGTCACTATGTTACATGTTCACAGGTGCATTCTGTATATAGTCACTGTGTTACATGTTTACAGGTGCATTCTGTATATAGTCACTGTGTTACATATTTACAGGTGCATTCTGTATATAGTAACTGTTACATGTTTACAGGTGCATTCTGTATATATTCACTGTGTTACATGTTTACAGGTGCACTCTGTATATAGTCACTATGTTACATGTTTACAGGCGCATTCTGTATCTAGTCCCTGTTACATGTTTACAGGTGTATTCTGTATATAGTCACTGTGTTACATGTTTACAGGTGCATTCTGTATATAGTCACTGCGTTACATGTTTACAGGTGCATTCTGTATATAGTCACTGTGTTACATGTTTACAGGTGCATTCTGTATATAGTCACTGTGTTACATGTTTACAGGTGCATTCTGTATATAGTCACTGTGTTACATGTTTACAGGTGCATTCTGTATATAGTCACTGTGTTACATGTTTACAGGTGCATTCTGTATATAGTCACTGTGTTACATGTTTACAGGTGCATTCTGTATATAGTCACTGTGTTATGTTTGATCGTCCATTAGATGGGGAGAACTGAAAAGGGGTACTTGTCTCCATGGTAACCTCAATGAAGAGTCTTTAATGAGTATATAGAGAAAACCAGGCGATGTCCGGGCTGCGATGGATACGTGATCAAGTTGAATCCCGCAACCAGTATAATTATGATGGGTTTATAAAAGGTGATACTGGGAACTCTTTTCAGTATCTCTGAGGAGTCAGATAGCGAACCGTGTGTCGGATGCAGCTGGAGAGGGTTGTAGACAATGTATCAGAATCTTGCTACATTAGTAACCATTTAGGAACAGAGCACTTGATTGTTACATGTTTGAGGCCGGCGTTTAATCTCATGGGTAAAAGGAGATTTGGAAATGATTACATTGTGATCGATCGCAGATTGAGGCAGAAATGTTGATGGAGTTGATGGTGACCTCTTGCATGGTATTTGCTGCTTAATATCTGTGACCGACTCTCTCTGAGAAGATCTAATCCTTTGCTCATATTCTATGACATCATTTGGGATTTAAGGCAGTTTGAATGATTTTCTTCATGTTTTGTGATGTTTTTACATATATGTATCAAAAGTTAAGTTTAATTTTGAGTCCATATACCACGTCATTTACTATGGACTTAGGCAGGTAGCCTCCTCGCTTTCAGGTGGGTAGCCTCGGTAGCCTCGTCGCTTTCAGCCTCGTCACTTTCAGACGGGTAACCTCGTCGCTTTCAGCCTCGTCACTTTCAGGCGGGTAACCTCATCGCTCTCAGGCAGGTAGCCTCGTCGCTTTCAGGCAGGTAGCCTCGTCGCTTTCAGGCGGGTAGGCTCGTCACTTTCAGGCGGGTAGCCTCGGTAGCCTCGTCGCTTTCAGCCTTGTCACTTTCAGGCGGGTAACCTCATCGCCTTCAGGCGGGTAGCCTCGTCACTTTCAGCCTTATCGCTTTCAGGTGGGTAGCCTCACTGCTCTCAAGCGGGTAACCTCGTCGCTTATATATGGAGGAGCCCCTAAAAACACACCCACACACCCTAAATATATGGAGGAACCCCTAAACACACACCCACACACCCTGAATATATGGAGGACCCCTAAAAACACACCACACACCCTGAATATATGGAGGAGTCCTAAAAACACACCCACACACCCTGAATATATGGAGGACCCCTAAAAACACACTCACACACCCTGAATATATGGAGGAACCTAAAAACACACCCACACACCTGAATATATGGAGGAACCCCTAAAAACACACCCTGAATATATGGAGGAACCCCTAAAAACATACCCGCACACCTGAATATATGGAGGACCCCTAAAAAACACCCATACACCCTGAATATATGGAGGAGCCCCTAAAACACACCCGCACACCCTGAATATATGGAGGAACCCCTAAAAACACACCCACACACCCTGAATATATGGAGAAGCCCCTATAAACACACCCGCACACCCTGAATATATGGAGGAACCCCTAAAAACACACCCGTACACTCTGAATATATGGAGAACCCCTAAAAACACACCCTGAATATATGGAGGAACCCCTAAAAATACACCCACACACCCTGAATATATGGAGAAGCCCCTAAAAACACACCCGCACACCCTGAATATATGGAGGAACCCCTAAAAATACACCCGTACACTCTGAATATATGGAGGAGTCCCTAAAAAGACACACACCCTGAATATATGGAGGAACCCCTAAAAACACACCCGCACACCTTGAATATATGGAGGGAATCCCTAAAAACACACCCGCACACCCTGAATATATGGTGGAGCCCCTAAAAACACACCCGCACACCCTGAATATATGGAGGGAATCCCTAAAAACACACCCGCACACCTTGAATATATGGAGGGAACCCCTAAAAACACACCCACCCACCCTGAATATATGGAGGAACCCCTAAAAACACCCCCGCACACCCTGAATATATGGTGGAGCCCCTAAAAACACACCCACACACCCTGAATATATGGAGGAACCCCTAAAAACACACCCGCACACCCTGAATATATGGAGGGAATCCCTAAAAACACACCCGCACACCCTGAATATATGGAGGAACCCCTAAAAACACACCCACCCACCCTGAATATATGGAGGAACCCCTAAAAACACCCCCGCACACCCTGAATATATGGTGGAGCCCCTAAAAACACACCCACACACCCTGAATGTATGGAGGAACCCCTAAAAACACACCCGCACACCCTGAATATATGGAGGGAATCCCTAAAAACACACCCGCACACCCTGAATATATGGAGGAACCCCTAAAAACACACCCACACACCCTGAATATATGGAGGAACCCCAAAAAATACACCCGCAAACCCCGAATATAAAGACGAGCCCCTAAAAAGACACTTCCTTGAAGCCAACGCTTTTATGGGCGTCAGTCGTCACAATGATGTCATCACCAGGCACGATGATGTCACTGCAGGGGAGAACATGAAAGGGGAAGGTTCCTCCCCAAATGGCTACATATAAAATAAAAAGAGAAAAAGAAAGGGTTCTGGGCGCACCCTAGTGGTTATGTGTTGAAACATCATCTTACTTGTGTATTTGTGTATGTGCGTGTATATTTGTGTCTGTAATATACTATCAGGGTTATTCAGAGAGCGGTGAAAAGCAGGAGAATGACTGGAGAATGGAAAATTCTAGGTCAAAATAGCCGATTTGGAAAGTGAGATAAATGGGAGAATTTTTCTGGTTTGGCTATTTAGACCTAGAATTTTCACTTCTCCAGCCATTCTCCTGCTTTTCACCTCTCTCTGAATAACCCTGTATATATATATATTTAATCTATATCTCTCTATCAATTGCAAGGGAAAATCTACTATATACTGGATAATTCACGCAGAGGATAAAAGTACTGTAAGATTGGAATACTTCTATTTGGTTGGTTTCTTCTCTCTTCCTCTGTTCCGGTGATGTAATCCAGGTTCCAGGGTGGGAAGAACTGACAAGCGGTCTCAGAAAAAAAAAATATATTGGTGGAAAAAAAAATAGGCAGCAAGACATATGTAAATAAAATATATATAAAACCAACTTTTGCCCGCAGCTTCCTCGCGTGGATTTTGGGATTTGTTGCAATTGTTTTTAAAGTTTTTTTTCTCCAGTTTTAAATCTAATTTACAGGTTGATGTCATAAAGTAATACGTAATGTTTACTGCAGACGTTAGTCTGGGCCTATTAGCTAAAAACCAAAGTTCTTTCATTCATATGCGCCCATGAAGTTTCTTTTTGTGTTGTAATTACAAACCAACAAAGAGACATTTTTTTGTTTTGTGGTCTCAACACCGATTCCCCCGGCAAGATCTGGTTAGCACCATAGCCTCAATTACATTTCCCTGGAATGCTTTTTACTTGCAATCTGGTGCCATTACAGAGCTTAGGTGGGTTGAGGTTCTGCAATAATATCACAGGTTCTTCCACACTGCAGCATTAAGGGTGTGTGTTAGGCCTGGCTGTGAGAGGGAAACAGACATGCTGGAGCAGTGAGGGAATGTGTGAGCCTTGGCTGTGAGAGGGAAGCAGACATGCTGGAGCAGTGAGGGAATGTGTGAGCCTTGGCTGTGAGAGGGACACAGACATGCTGGAGCAGTGAGGGAATGTGTGAGCCTTGGCTGTGAGAGGGAAGCAGACATGCTGGGGCAGTGAGGGAGTGTGCGAGGCCTGGCTGGGAGAGGAGCTGCATAGAGACTTCATTCTGTGTGAAGTAACAGCATCCCTCTGATCTGCTCACCCGGTGTATGAACTGTTTTTTCGGAAAATGGCAAAATACGTGTTATTTATTTTTCGAGAAGATTCTAAATACCAGTTTTCATGACTGTAACATCTTCTGTTTTTGAGCTAAGTATCCTGTTTAAAATATTCACCCCCTTTTTCACCCCCTTACTTAGATTTTTGGAAAATTGCAAAACGTTTTATTTTGTTTTAAGAAGACTGTAAATACCAAATTTCACACCTGTAACATCTTTGGTTTTTGAACCATAGGTATACTGATAAAAGTATTCAACCCCCCTTTTTTGGCCCTCCCAATGGATTTTCGGAAAATGTTAAAACACATGCTTTTTTTTATTTTTCAAGACTAATCTAAATGCCAATTTTCCAGCCTGTAACAGCATTTTTTTTAAGCTGTAGGTATCCTGTTTAAAATATTCAACCCTCTTTTTCACCCCATTAGGGGCGGAGTTTCCCAAAATCCTTCCTTAGTGAATGCCTACATCATAAAAACAGTGCAACTCCAAAATTTCATGTTCCTAGGTTCAACGGTCTCAGCTGGCGTTGAGTCAGTCAGGACTTTCGTGTGTGTGTATACATGTATGTATGTATGTATGTATATGAACAGGGGGGGGGTCCGACAAGGAAGCAGCATTGACAGAAGTGACCCTATCAGGATACTGAGATCTGTTACACGTATATTGTATAAAAGAGAAGGTCTGATGACAGAAGAGGAATTCCACTCACAAATTTACGAGCCCCTTCCTGAGCGCGGAGCCCCATTGGCTGTGACAATCTACACATATGGATTGAAAACACAATGGACCCATCCTGGAAACCGCAGCAGAGGGAGGAATAGAAAAAACCTTTATGATCAAATAAAACACACATACCAGGCCATTGGCCAGTAGTTTAATAGTATCTAAGGGGTTAAAACAAGAGGGGGTGCAGAGGTGGTCAGGAGGGGTTAACGTTTAACCCTTCAGTCCCCCCCGGTGTTCCCTTTTAATAGGAGAGGAGCGGCCTGGCATGGCTGACCCTGCATTAATGAAGGGTTGGTTAAGGACAGTTTCTCCTGACTGTGTGAAGAGGTCGCGGTGCTTCCGGATTCCCTCGGGTTTTCTGTTGATATTTGCTTATTTAAGGTTCTGCAGTTTTTTGGACTTTTTGCTAAAAGATGTGAAACACATTCTCTGCTGCCTCTCTGTTTCCATGGTTACAGATCTCAGAGCTGCAGTCGATGCTCCTCAAGGGGTGAAGCTCTCCACGCAGAGATCCTTGCTCAATCTCCCACTGTCCCTCAGGGACCCGTCATCTCCAGTCCTGGTCTAGCCGCGAGTTTTAGAGGGTTATTCACTAAGGTCTGAATTGCCCCGGACAGTGAATTTCACCGTATCTGCAACCTCGAGGCAATTAATCTGTCAATTCACCAAATACAGGCAAAATACGGTGAATCTCTCCACAATGCCGTGTGATTCGGCAGCACCGAGATCATCCCATAGACAACGAGCGACTCATCTACTCACTAGAGATGTGCACGCGTTTTTTTGTTGTTGCTTGTTTTGTATCGTTCTGTTTTTAAATTTAGTTTTGGACCGTTTCGGCTCATTTTCGTATCGTTCCGTTTTTCCGATGTTTCAGATGGTTCGGCTCATTTTCGTATCGTTCCGTTTTTCCGATGTTTCGGACCGTTTCGGCTCATTTTCGTATCGTTCCGTTTTTCCGATGTTTCGGATGGTTTCAGCTCATTTTCGTATCGTTCCGTTTTTCCGATGTTTCAGATGGTTTCGGCTCATTTTCGTATCGTTCCGTTTTTTCCGATGTTTCGGACCGTTTCGGCTCATTTTCGTTTCATTCCATTTTGTGTTTTCGGTTCCCGTTATAAGGCGGGAATTTCGTTCTTTCGTGGTGTCTGTACTCTTCGTTATTTCCTTTAAAAGGATCCATTCTTCTTTGTTTTTCGTTTTGACTAGACGTATGGTATTTCGGATGATCCGATATTTTGGTCGATACTGTAATCCTGCCGATTCGTTCTGTCGGACAGATCTTCTTCTTTTTTTAGAAAAACAGATGCGTTTTTTTATTATGATGATTTGATTATTTAATTGCTTAAACAGTGAACAACATGCGTTGCACAACTTTATTTAATCATTATCTCAGACTGGGGATTTAGGGAAAAGCTAATTATAACAATATAATATTATATTGAAGCTGAGTTGTGCTGGGTGGAGTAGAGGTAACATCGCTGCTCTTCGAGGAGAGAGCCTGGGGAGACATGGGTTCGATCCCAGCAAGAGCACCTCTCCAGTAAGTGTCCTTGGGCAAGACACCTAACGGTACATACTCGCCACCCAGGACATACTGAAAACCAGAGAAATCTCAATGTATCCTTCCTGGTAAAATCCACTAGAGTGGAGACAAGTGAAAAAAGTAACCGACCGTGAAGCCAACCAATCATAGAGCTTTTCATACACTATCACTGTTGCAAACCTTGAACAACTTTATTTAATCATATTAAATATATCAATATCTTGTACTGTTAGACTGGGGTATTAGGGAAAAGCTAATGAACATTTAAAATAATATATTATTAATGCAGAAAGAATGCTGTCTTGGTCCGAAAAAAATAAAAGGTACACCCACTATTTATGTACTGCAGTGACAGTGTGTGTCTGTGCCAGCCTTCAGCAGCTGATTGGACTATGCACGCAGTAATCCAACCCCCAAAGATGATTCTAGAACATACAATTACAACAAAACCACACCCAAAACGAAAATAACAGAAATCAGAAATGAACCGAATCAATACGAAACAACGAAATCCGTATCGGATCCGAAACGATCTGAAAATACGTAATCACCAATGAAACGAAATGGACCCGAATCACGAATGGAACGAAAATGACTTGTAAAATTCTACAGTTTAAATGTCTATATGAAATAACGAAAATGTTTTGTTTTCGTATCGACAACTATTTCGTATATCGTGTTTTTCTTTGCCGATCCGGTTCGTTATTTCAGACGCAACCGAAGCAACGAATCAGGCCGTTTCGTACGAAAATTGATTAGTTACGAAACAAAATGCACATCCCTACTACTCACAGAACAATGAATTACACCGAAATCATCCCATAGAGAACCAACGACTCGTCTATTCCCAGAACACCGAATTACACTGAAATCCTCCCATAGAGAACCAACGACTCGTCTATTCACAGAACCCGAATTACACCTAAATCATCCCATAGAGAACCAACGACTCGTCTATTCCCAGAACAATGAATTACACCGAAATCATCCCATAACGAACCAACGACTCGTCTATTCCCAGAACAATGAATTACACCGAAATCATCCCATAACGAACCAACGACTCGTCTATTCTCAGAACACCGAATTACACTGAAATCATCCCATAAAGAACCAACGACTCGTCTATTCACAGAACACCGAATTACACCGAAATCATCCCATAGAGAACCAACGACTCGTCTATTCACAGAACCCGAATTACACCGAAATCATCCCATAGAGAACCAACGACTCGTCTATTCCCAGAACCCGAATTACACTGAAATCATCCCATAGAGAACCAACGACTCGTCTATTCACAGAACCCGAATTACACTGAAATCCTCCCATAGAGAACCAACGACTCGTCTATTCCCAGAACCCGAATTACACTGAAATCTCCCATAGAGAACCAACGACTCGTCTATTCCCAGAACACCGAATTACACCGAAATCATCCCATAGAGAACCAACGACTCGTCTATTCCCAGAACAATGAATTACACCGAAATCCTCCCATAGAGAACCAACGACTCGTCTATTCCCAGAACAATGAATTACACCGAAATCATCCCATAACGAACCAACGACTCGTCTATTCTCAGAACACCGAATTACACTGAAATCATCCCATAAAGAACCAACGACTCGTCTATTCACAGAACACCGAATTACACCGAAATCATCCCATAGAGAATCAACGACTCGTCTATTCACAGAACACCGAATTACACCGAAATCATCCCATAGAGAACCAACGACTCGTCTATTCACAGAACCCGAATTACACTGAAATCCTCCCATAGAGAACCAACGACTCGTCTATTCCCAGAACCCGAATTACACTGAAATCATCCCATAGAGAACCAACGACTCGTCTATTCACAGAACCCGAATTACACTGAAATCCTCCCATAGAGAACCAACGACTCGTCTATTCACAGAACCCGAATTACACTGAAATCCTCCCATAGAGAACCAACGACTCGTCTATTCCCAGAACCCGAATTACACTGAAATCATCCCATAGAGAACCAACGACTCGTCTATTCCCAGAACACCGAATTACACCGAAATCATCCCATAGAGAACCAACGACTCGTCTATTCACAGAACCCGAATTACACCAAAATCATCCCATAGAGAACCAACGACTCGTCTATTCACAGAACACCGAATTACACCGAAATCATCCCATAGAGAATCAACGACTCGTCTATTCCCAGAACAATGAATTACACCGAAATCATCCCATAACGAACCAACGACTCGTCTATTCCCAGAACACCGAATTACACCGAAATCCTCCCATAGAGAACCGACGACTCGTCTATTCCCAGAACACCGAATTGCGATGAAATCACCTGATTTCTGTGATTTAAATTCCACAGCTTTAAAACGGGTGAATTTATTTAGAATTCAGTTAATTTACTTTTTTAAAGAACATTTATTTTTTACAAAAAGCTTTTTTATTTACAGGGTTATTCAAAGAGAATCGAAAAGTCACTGAACGTTCGGTGACTTTTCGTTCTCTTCAATTTGGGCCGATTCGGCGATCCCACAGCAAGCACCACAGGGCCGTCGTAGTGCAGGGAAAAGCTGCCGAAAACCTGCCGAACACTCCCGGTGAATGCCCCCCTGAAAACCCGCAAAAACATCTGGATTAACCCTGCCGAACACAACGGAGAAACCCGAGCAGTAGCCGATCAGAGCACAGAGCAGCCGTCGGAAAAACCCAACACCGCAGACGAATAGAGTGAAAAAAAACCCCAGTATGTTTGAAAAGTGAAACGCTGTTTGCAAAGAAACTACTGAACGAAAATGTCTGGAATTTACATATAAAATCCAATGAATGATAATAAAAAGGGCTGTTACAGAAAAAAGAAAAAACGATAAAATTTTTTTTAAAAAATAGGCAAAAAATATTTTGGCAACAAAATCCCGAAAAATGCTTAAACTATCCAAAAAAATCTAAAAATAAAGAGACTCTTTACTGCAGAATTTTATAATGAACGGTTTATTAGATATTGAATTAAAATGGGAATATTTTTAACATTGAAGCCTATGGGATTCGCCTGAATAAATCTGCCGCATGAAGCCACCGAACAGCAGGGCAATTCGGCAACTTTTCACTGCTGGTTTGTGTTCTCTGAATAGACGAAGCAGTGCTTTATCATGGGGATTTCACTGCCCTCGAACAGGCACCGAACAGGCACCGTATGTGCAGGCAATTCGCCAACATTTGGTGAATTGCCTGCTCTCTGAATA
Organism: Leptobrachium leishanense; assembly: GCA_009667805.1. NCBI lineage: Eukaryota > Metazoa > Chordata > Amphibia > Anura > Megophryidae > Leptobrachium > Leptobrachium leishanense. The sequence goes on from CM019074.1 coordinate 107,897,105, forward strand.
GCCAAATGGCCAAGAAAGGTAACCGAATGCTGATTTTCAGCGTTCGGTTACCTTTCGGCAGCAATTCGGATCTCTTTGAATAACCCTGTTAGACTTTTTTTGTATTTTTAAACAGACTTTTGTTTATTATTTGATCCTTTTTTATTATTGAGACACATTTTACTCCATTTTTATTGATTTATTTTTCTATTATTTATTTTTTTGGTGGAATTTCTCGTGGTCAGTTCGGTGTTTTTCACCATCGTCCAGTAACTGCTTCGGCCGCTCCATTTCCGGCACAATACAGTGACCGTTTGGTGGAAAGTGAACGCTTGGAATTTTCACCGTAATGAAAAGCCGGGAAATTGAGTTAAAACACGGAAAATCTATTCTTTTACATTAAACGAAGATTCTGAATTAATAAAGTAAAGGAGGAAGCTTCGTCGCTGCCAAGGAAGCTCCCGGGTGCCAGCTTGTGTTTGGCTTGGAAGACGCAGCAGCTTTGGATCCGCCCTCATGATGATGCTCTTAGGTGACATTTCAGGACATCTCCTTCATTCAGCCTGGATTTTGGATATAAAGAGGGACGCGCTGTTCTGTCAGTGTATCAGGAGATCAGACGAGAGCAATACCCAGCATTCCCTCTGCTAATCCAGGTAAGAAAGCAGATCCTCCAATCAGAATCTCGCTGCACCTCTACAAACCTTCTTATCATTTCATTAAAATCATTTTATATTGATTAATCATACGGCTTAGATACCCCTTATCAACCAAAAACAACCCCTCTCAAAGCTTCCAGTGCTGACCCCTGACCCCATGCAGCCGGTGCTGACCCCTGACCTCATGCAGCCAGTGCTGACCCCTGACCTCATGCAGCCAGTGTTGACCCCTGACCCCATGCAGCCAGTGCTGACCCCATGCAGCCGGTGCTGACCCCTGACCTCATGCAGCTGGTGCTGACCCATGCAGCCGGTGCTGTCCCCTGACCTCAAGCAGCCGGTGCTGACCCCATGCAGTCGGTGTTGACCCCTGACCCCATGCAGTCGGTGTTGCAAACACTGGTGAAAATGGCCATTATTGTAATGGGGTTAAATGTCAGGGATCACGAAAAGGAAATGCAAACAGTGGCAGCAGAAGCTTCACTGTGTTTGTTTCTCCCCTTTGTGAAATGCCAGCGTTTTTCTCGGTTGTGACCTCGGTAAACACCGCGGCTCATTAAATAATCCCCTAAATGTAAAAGCTGGGCTTTATTCCCGTCCCCAGATCTTTCTGTTCTTCCCCGTCCTTTCCGCTAATAATCTCCGGCTTATTGTGTCGCTTTTATTTTCCACCAGAAGCCAAGATGCTGAACCTGTGGCTCGTGGTCCTGCTCGGCTTTGTGGCCAGCGCTCGAGGAAACTACAATACATGCTATTCCTCTAACGGTGCTGAGAAACGTAAGTCGTATAATGTGTTTGGGAATGATCGTCCTTGGCGCTGGATGTAACGGAGCCCTGACGGGGAGCGGGATGGGGGGGCGATGCTCACAATTCACACGGGACGGGATAAGTTCCTGATGTGAAGCTTGAAATACACAATAAGAAGCTGTTACAGGAGCGAACAAAGGGGCGTCACGTTAAAATGATGAGGCTGCTCCGGGGTCACAGAAATGAACTCATAATAACACAGGCTTTAGCTGCACGGGGGGGGGGGGGTGCTGTTAACTCCCGGAGTGAAAGGGTTAACTCGATTTTTCATGGTAATACATTGCAAAAGCTATTATTCACAAATCAAACCCCGTTATCAGATTTTTAAAGCGAGGTTAATGTTCCCCTGTGGAAAGAAAATAATCCACTGTCTGATCTCTCACCTTTTCACCCTCACTGTAACAAAGCTACGAGGAGCAGCCCCCATCCTCACTGTAACAAAGCTACGAGGAGCAGCCCCCATCCTCACTGTAACAATGCTACGAGGAGCAGCCCCCACCCTCACTGTAACAAAGCTACAAGGAGCAGCCCCCACCCTCACTGTAACAATGCTACAAAGAGCAGCCCCCACCCTACCTGTAACAAAGCTATGAGGAGCAGCCCCCACCCTCACTGTAACAATGCTACAAGAACCAGCCCCCATCCTCACTGTAACAAAGCTATGAGGAGCAGCCCCACGCTCACTGTAACAAAGCTACAAGGGGCAGCCCCCACCCTCACAATGCCACAAGAACCTGCCCCCACCCTCCCTGTCAAAAGCTATGATTAGCAGCCCCCATCCTTACTGTAATAAATGTTACTGCACAATGTGAATGAGTGGTGTGTGTGTATATATATATATGTGCTGTATGTATGTATACGTATGTTTGTTGTGCATGTATCTTTGCATGTGTTGTGTATCTGTGTGTGTTTGTGTATATACTGTATATCTTTGAGTGTGAATGTGTCTCAAGGAAATGTAAAGTAAATTTCCCCAGTACCCCTAATCCCCACGACCCCTGTCACGGACCTAACATGGCGCTGCCATGCTGATTGCTGAATGGACTCATTCCCCATAAATGGCATTTATTTAATTCCCCAATGCAATCTTTATGCCCAGTGTAAATGTGTTTTTATTACTGTGTTTTAATTTAAATTGGGAGATGCAGGCCTGAGTTTCGTCATTATTTACTATAAAGCTTATTTCTTTGTTAAAACAGAATGTAATTAGGTTTGTATGCTCTGTGATTATGCAAGAATGCTGTATTTGTTTATCTGTTTGCATGTCTGAGTCATGAATCACCCTTGTCAGTCAAACACTGTCCCAATGAATTATAGACATGTGCACAGCACAAAATTTTGTTTTGAACTAATGGATTAATCCTAAAATGCAATTTATTTAGTTGCTAAAGAAATTCGTTTTCAGTTCTTTAGTATGAAAACTAATTTCATTTATCCGAAAACCAGTGGATACAATTACTATTGTAGTGGCTCCTCAGAGGGCTGAGATCGCTGCTTGTTACAGTATCTCTCACTCTCAGCACAATGTGTCAGGCAAAGCTGTTACAGTAACTGACTGCTGCTCATCACAGCGCTCAGAGTTTCAGTAAAACTAGTAAATAATATTTTTATATATAAGAGGTTAGAACAATATTTCCTTGTTTTTACTGAAACTCTGAGCGCTCTTACAGTCAGTTACTGTAACAGCTGAGCCTGATGCATTGTACTGAGAGATAATATAACAAGCAGCCGATCTCAGCGCTCACAGCCACTGGATTTAAAGGGATAAAAAAGGCTCCTCTCTGTATAATGTATAGCACATCCTCCTGCATTAATTAATACCCCTCTCTGTATAATGTAGATAACATCCTCCGGCATTAATTAATACCCCTCTCTGTATAATGTATACAATATCCACCTGCATTAATTAATACCCCTCTCTGTATAATGTATAGAACATCCTCCTGAATTAATTAATGTCCCTCTCTATATAGAACATCCTCCTCAATTTATACCTTTCTCTGTATAATGTATATAACATCCTCCTGCATTAATACCCCTCTCTGTATAATGTATAGAACATCCTCCTGCATTAATTAATGCCCCTCTCTGTATAGAACATCCTACTGCATTGGCATGTGAAGGGTGCAGAATGCAATGCTTATCCAGCACAGCAGAGGGAACGTTTACTTAAACTTTGTATCTCTGTGGGGGAGACACAGGAGTATAAAAGCAGGGGAGAGGGAAAATATTAAAGTAAATCGGTCTGAAAGCTCAGAGAAGAGATGACTGGTGCAAATTTATTTTTATAATAAAATAAAGCACTTTAAATCCAGGGAAAACATTCAAATAAATCACACTGAAGGCTCATAATGACAGAATAACTGCGAGAGCTGGATACTAAATGTATCAGATGTAAAAAACCCTTTATAACAAGCAGCACTGGGAGAGGAGAGGGACTTTATATAAAACGTGTATTATAGATGAGGAAAGGGGGATAGTGCTCCTGGATAATATAAAATGTATCAGACCTAAGCCCCTATTATGCAGAGCGGGAGGGGAGATAACACACGTTTTATAAAGTCCCTCTCTTCTCCCAGTGCTGCTTGTTATAAAGGGTTTTTTACTATCCAGCCCTCCTCTATCATTAGCTTTCAGTGTGATTTATTTGAATGTTTTCCTTCTCCAGCTGCTTTTATCATCTTGTCTGCCTCATAGACATGCAAGGGTTAAGTAAAGGTTTCCTCTCCTGTGCTGGCTGTCTGTGCTGCAAATGAGTATTCTGGAGCTCTATCACTGTCAGAGTTTGGGGTAGGGGTCTGGAAGGATTACGCATACAAACCTTTTCTGTAGCTTTGCGATGTTGCGCTCTTCATTGCTGGTCTCCTTCACTCAATGTAATATCACAAAAAGGACTGAAACTAAAATGTAGTGCATTTTATTTTAGTTTCTTTCGTTTTTTTGTACTGAGCAGTTTCGTATCTCTTGAGTCATACAAAAGCTAAATTATCCCAAAATTCGGACTAAATCGCTTTAGTACTAAAACGAATGCACATGTCTAATGGATTATGTAAATGGTGTGTGATAACTGAATGCTAGGGAATGTTTACTGGTTACTGACTAATCTAATTGACCTAATGTAATCAGAGTTAATCTTCCAGTGGAATTATGGTCCGGTGGTTTCCAGTGCTTTGGTTTATGTTGGACCTGAGCATAAATACTGGTGCATAGAACAGGAGGGGTGGGGTCGCACCTATTCCCTGATGGGGCGGCTGCAACCACCAAATGTAACCAGCCCTGCTGCAACATGTATAAAACATAACAAGGAGAAAAATGTAATCTGCGTTTATTCCCATTATACCGTGTGAAACAAAACACAATTAGAGGCTTTGGTTTCTATTAGTTGCCATTAAAAGAGTAAGCTCACCCACCAATGTCACGGCACCTCTAGTGCAGGGACGTGCAGTCAGGGGTGGCAGGGAAGACAGCCATTCCTCCCCAGCCAGTCCAGTAAAGCATGTGCTCATTGTGCTGTAATGACATGCATCTATATTTAATCTGTAAATAAAATGTTATTCATTGAAAAAGTTTTCATACTCACCTCTCCACGATCCCTCGCTGTGCTTCTCTGTCCTCCGCTTTTTTTTCCCACCGTACTTTCAGTTTGCCGGCTGTTGTGTGTGTGATTCACTACACAGACAGCAGGGGCAGCACTGAGCCAACCTAGCCTACGCAATTTGCGCAGCTGTATGCTACGCTAATTGCGTAGCTCTAGATGACTTCCTGGTTCTATGCTCCTCAGTGTCCACAGTGTGTGGAATCATCTGCTGCCCGGCAGTGTGCAGAATCAGATTCATATGCTGCATTAATTATTTTATTCTTTTCCGTTTTTTAAATCATTTATTTTGTTCTGGGTTTTTTTTTTTTTTTTCGTTTCAGATAATTATGTTCAGCTTTTTTCTGTTTTAAAACATTTTGTTCTGGTTTTTAAATTTTTATTTTTAAAGTCAGACCATTTGGGTCAATATTTTTGCGTTTTTTTAAATAGTTTTGTTCATTTTTTTTCCTTTCATACCATTTAAATCTGATTAAATAAAGTTGTGCAATGCATATTCATAAGAAAAAAGGATCTTTCATAAAAAACAATAGTATCGGCAGAATTACTGTATCGACTGAAATATCGGAGCATCCAAAATACCATTAGTTTAAGTCAAATGAATAGACACTTTGAAACGAAGAGAACAGATGATCCGAAAACACCGAAAATTTCCAATATCACGAAAAAAAAGTCGATACGAAAAAACGAGCTGAAACTAATCGAAAAAAAAAAGTGCACATCCCTATTTTTCTCCTTGTTATGTTTTATAAATACTGGTGCGTTTTTTCAATAATAGTCAGAGAGAATCCTGTTTGAACATACAGTTTGTCTGGTGTCTCAATCAGGGTACTCACGATCACCCTCAGAAGGCACAGAGCGGCCTTCTGGAAATTCAAAGAGGCTCCAAGTCAGAGGATTAGACCAAGTGGGTCTGGAGCTACAGATTAGGCTGCTCGAGGCACTGAGACCCTAAGCAACTCAGTGGCCTGCTGATCTTGGTAAGGGGGTGTCTGGAGAACCAGGACAGATAGACAAGCGAGGTCTGTGACAACCGCTAATCCCCATGACCCCTAATCTCCAGTACCCCTACTTCCCGCCTGCCTTGACTGTCCTGCAAGATATACAGTCAGGTCCAGAAATATTGGGACATCAACACAATTCTAACATCTTTGGCTCTATACACCACCACAATGGAGTTGGAATGAAACAAACACAATGTGCTTTAACTGCAGACTGTCAGCTTTACATAGTTACATAGTTACATAGGCTGAAAAAAGACATGCGTCCATCGGGTTCAGACTCTCCCACAACACCTACTGCTGTTGGTCCAAAAGAAGGCAAAAAACCCAGTCTGAAATGCTCGCCAATATGCAACATACTGGGAAAAAATTCCTTCTTGACCCCAGAATGGCGTCAGATTCTCCTTGGATCAAGAAGCTTTTACTCACATATTAAATATTATAACCCTTAATATTCTGTGTCTGCAGGAAGTCATCCAGTCGCTTTTTAAAAGTCTGTACAGACTCTGACCCAACCACCTCAACAGGCAGAGAATTCCACAGCTTTATTGTTCTCACCGTAAAATAACCCTTCCTATGCTTTAGGCTGAATTTTCTTTCTTCCAGTCTAAATTGATGACCCCTTGTCCTATGTATAGTCCTGTTAATGAATAGGTTATCAGACAATGGTTGATAATGGCCCCGTATATATTTATATAAGGTTATCAGATCCCCTCTAAGGCGTCGTTTCTCTAAACTAAACAGGTTTAAGCTTGTTAGTCTTTCCTCATAACTTAACCCTTCCATTCCCCTTATTAATTTAGTTGCCCGTCTCTGCACTTTTTCTAGCGCTATAATATCTTTTTTTAAGACAGGTGCCCAAAATCGCACGGCATATTCAAGGTGCGGCCTGACCATTGATTTATACAGAGGCAAAATTATGTTTTCATCCCGTGAGTGAACTCCCCTTTTAATGCATGCCAATACTTTGCTGGCCTTGGCGGCTGCTGTTTGACATTGCACATTGTTACTTAGTTTGAAGTCTATGATTATTCCCAAATCCTTCTCCTGCTTGGATTTCCCTAACTCCGTACCATTTAGGGTATAAATTACTTGTGTGTTCTTCACTCCAAAGTGCATAACTTTACATTTATCTAGATTAAATTTCATCTGCCATTTAAGTGCCCAGTCCCCCAATCTATCTAAATCCCTCTGCAGCGAAGTAACATCCTGCTCACATTGTATTAATTTTTCTAGTTTTGTGTCATCTGCAAACACTGATACATGACTTTCAATGCCTATCTCAAGGTCATTTATAAATAAATTGAATAGTATTGGTCCTATAACAGACCCCTGAGGGACACCACTTACCACTGGTGTCCATCTTGAAAATGTACCATTTATGACCACTCTCCGTACCCTATCATTTAGCCAGTTTTCTATCCAAGAACAAGTATTTTCATCTAGACCATTTTTTCTCAATTTAAATAGTAACCTTTTGTGTGGAACTGTGTCGAAAGCTTTGGCAAAATCTAAGTAAATCACATCCACTGCGACCCCCTGATCTATACTTCTACTTACTTCCTCATTAGAACGTAATTAGGTTAGTCTGACATGATCTGTGTTTCATGAAACCAAGCTGATTTTTGCCAATTACATTATACCTCCCAATAAATTCCTGAATATTATCCCTTAGTAACCCCTCAAATACTTTCCCAGCCACAGATGTTAAGCTCACAGGTCTATAATTCCCAGGCACAAATTTTAAACCTTTTTTAAATATAGGGACCACGTCCGCTTTTCTCCAATCCTCTGGTACTATTCCTGAAAGAAAAGAATCTTGAAAGATTAAGAACAGAGGTTTACATATTTCAACACATAGCTCTCTCAGTACTCGCGGGTGAATTCCATCTGGCCCTGGGGCTTTATTCACATTCACATTGTTTTTGATGTTTTTTTTAATTTGAGGGTATGTATATCCAACTCAGGTGAACGGTGTAGGACTTACAGCAGTTTGCAGATGTGCCTCCCACTTGTTAAGGGACCAAAGGTAATGGGACAATTGGCTTCTCAGCTGTTCCATGGCCAGGTGTGTGATGTTCCCTCATTACCCCAATTACAATGTGCAGATAAAAGGCCCAGAGTTCATTTCAAGTGTGCTATTTGCATTTGGAATCTGTTGCTGTCAACTCTCAAGATGAGATCCAAAGAGCCTTCACTATCAGTGAAGCAAGCCATCATTAGGCTGTAGAAACAAAACAAACCCATCAGAGAGATAGCAAGAACATTAGGCGTGGCCAAAACAACTGTTTGGAACATTCTCAAAAACAAGGTACACACCAATGAGCTCAGCAACACCAAAAGACCCAGGAGACCACGGAAAACAACTGTGGTGGATGAATGAAGAATTCTTTCCATGGTGAAGAAAACACCCTTCACAACAGTTGGCCCGATCAAGAACACTCTCCAGGAGGTAGGTGTATGTGTGTCAAAGTCAACAATCAAGAGAAGACTTCACCAGAGTGAATACAGAGGGTTCACCACAAGATGTAAACCATTGGTGAGCCTCAAAAACAGGAAGGCCAGATTAGAGTTTGCCAAACAACACCTAACAAAGCCTTCACAGTTCTGGAACAAGATCCTATGGACAGATGAGACCAAGATCAACTTGTACCAGAGTGATGGGAAGAGAAGAGTATGGAGAAGGAAAGGAACTGCTCATGATCCTAAGCATACCACCTCATCAGTGAAGCATGGTGGTGGTAGTGTCATGGCGTGGGCATGTATGGCGCCAATGGAACTGGTTCTCTTGTATTATTGATGATGTGACGCTGACAAAAGCCGCAGGATGAATTCTGAAGTGTTTGGGGCAATATTATCTGCTCACATTCAGCCAAATGCTGCAGAACTCATTGGACGGCGCTTCACAGGGCAGATGGACAATGACCCAAAGCATACTGCAAAAGCAAGCAAAGAGTTTTTGAAGGGACAGAAGTGGAATGTTATGCAATGGCCAAGTCAATCACCTGACCTGAATCCCATTGAGCAGCATTTCACTTGCTGAAGACAAAACTGAAGGGAAAATGCCCCAAGAACAAGCAGGAACTGAAGACAGTTGCAGTAGAGGCCTGGCAGAGCATCACCAGGGATGAAACCCAGCGTCTGGTGATGTCTATGCGTTCCAGACTTCAGGCTGTGATTGACGGCAAAGGATTTGTAACCAAGTATTAAGAAGGGAAAGTTTGATTTATGATTATTATTCTGTCCCATTACTTTTGGTCCCTTAACAAGTGGGGGCACATCTGCAAACTGCTGTAAGTCCTACACCGTTCACCTGAGGTGGATGTACATACCCTCAAATTAAAGCTGACAGTCTGCAGTTAAAGCACATTGTGTTTGTTTCATTCCAACTCCATTGTGGTGGTGTATAGAGCCAAAGATGTTACAATTGTGTCCATGTCCCAATATGTCTGCACCTGACTGTAAAGGGTTATTAAGAGAGCAGTGAAATTTCGCCGTCATTTCGGTGCTCTCTCGTTCCCTGCACTTCGGGAAATCTAATTTCCCCACCCTGCAATTACCGCAGGGTCCCCAAAGTGCAGGGGAGAAAAAAAAACGGACGCAGAATCCAGCCAGAAGGCAGCCCAACACAGCCGGCGAGCCGCAGAAAAAAGCTGACAAGCTTTCAGACGGGTTAAAAAAAAACACATGACACTCTATTTGCAAACATCTTACTGAACGAAAATGCCTGAAATTTACTTATATAATCCAATGAATGATCATAAAAAGGGTTGTTACAGAAAAAAGAAAAAACGATTAAAAAACCTGAATTTTTTTTGTCTCAAAATGTCTAAAAGATATTAAAAATCTATAAATAAACAGTTTATTAATTATTGGATTAAAACGGGAATATTTTTAACATTGAAACCTATGGGATTCGCCTCATTAAACCTGTCGAATGAAACCACTGAACATCAGGGCATTTCACTGACATTTCTCTGCTGTTCAATGTGAATAGATTAACCATTACTTCTCTATGGGGGATTTCACTGCCGCCGAACAGGCACCGTATTTCACTGCCACCGAACAGGCACCGTATTTCACTGCCACCGAACAGGCACCGTATTTCATGGCCGCCGAACAGGCACCGTATTTCATGGCCGCCAAACAGGCACTGTATTTTCACTGGTAATTCGACAAAATCTGGCAAACTGCCTGCTCTCTGAATAGCCGAATGGCCCCGAAATGTCACCGTATGGGGAAACTCACTATTTGGTGCCATTTTCAGAGTCAGATCGTCTCTCTCTGAATAACCCTGTATGTGTGTATAGATCAGTTTGAGAGTAATGTTTATGTAAGATGTGTATATAGGCGAGTGAAAGTATTCAATATATGGATATGATATAGATTCAGAAATCCAGGCGTTCCCTCACTTTTTCCCCCAGGACTTTAACCCTGCATTCTGATCAATATAAATCCCCTAAGCAGGAGATCTCACCATTTTATTCTGTCTGCAGCACGTTTACTGCATATGCCTGTATGCTGATAATGCAGACCCCCTGTGACGTTGTGCCAGATAAGGGACGCCATTCAAAGCTTAAAACCTTTCATCCCAGCGCGGTTTCTGTAAAGGAGAAACTAAAACATGAAAAAAGGAGCAAATTTACACTATTTAAAATTTTTAATTATCTCAGAATATCATCTTCTGCGAAAAATCTCCATTTTCTCCTTTAATTCTCAGCTAAAAACCCCATGTTTCACATTAATCTTAGGATATTTCTTCCCAACAAGTAGTGCTTGGTAGTGAAGGGGTTAAAGCATGAGCTCACCTGCCAGCATGATATTTCCAAACTAAGGCTGGCATCAGAAGAGCGCACTATGTGCGCCTGTACTAACGTGCCCGCTGGCGTCCGTAGCAGCATTGAGATGCTGCGAGGGGGACGGCCACACGCTGTTGCTCACTAATTGCATGCGCAACAGAAGCCGAGCTGCATCCGTGCGGCAGCCCTCTCCATCAAAGAGCGGCAGCCCTCTCCATCAAAGAGCTAGGACGCGCATTGATGGAGCTGCAAAGCACGATCCTCCATAGGAGGCACTAAGTGCGCTCAGCGAGGCGGCCAGACGGACGTCGAATGGAAGGAACGTCCACTCTGACCCACGTTCCTTCCGCTCTTCAAATACGCTCGTCTGACGCCAGCCTAAATGGTGCAAGTTAAAAAGTATGAGCTGCTGTTACTATGATGTCATAATGAAAGGGAGCGTCAGGAACCAGTGCGACCAACCACTAACCACAGACTGAAAGCAGGTGCCAAGCTCTCCATGAGATTCTGGGGCTTCATTTGACTCAAGGAGACGAGGTTACATTGTTTGGGTCAGGACAGTCACCAAAAAGTCACCGAAAAGTCACCGAAAAGTCACCGCACCCACTGAAATGTTTAAACCTCTTTCCAAACAAAGCCACCAGAATCTCATGGAGTGTGTGTGCTCCTAAACGACCAAAAAATCCATCCCGGTCACATAACGCAACCCGAGCGCAGCTGTGACACGCAATCCATCCCGGTCACATAACGCAACCCGAGCGCAGCCGTGACACGCAATCCATCCCGCTCACATAATGCAACCCGAGCGCAGCCGTGACACGCAATCCATCCCGCTCACATAATGCAACCCGAGCGCAGCCGTGACACGCAATCCATCCCGGTCACATAACGCAACCCGAGCGCAGCCGTGACACGCAATCCATCCCGCTCACATAATGCAACCCGAGCGCAGCCGTGACACGCAATCCATCCCGCTCACATAATGCAACCCGAGCGCAGCCGTGACACGCAATCCATCGCTCACATAATGCAACCTGAGCGCAGCCGTGACACGCAATCCATCCCGCTCACATAATGCAACCCGAACGCAGCCATGACACGCAATCCATCCCGGTCACATAACGCAACCCGAGCGCAGCCGTGACACGCAATCCATCCCGCTCACATAATGCAACCCGAGCGCAGCCGTGACACGCAATCCATCCCGCTCACATAATGCAACCCGAGCGCAGCCGTGACACGCAATCCATCCCGCTCACATAATGCAACCCGAGCGCAGCCGTGACACGCAATCCATCCCGCTCACATAATGCAACCTGAGCGCAGCCGTGACACGCAATCCATCCCGCTCACATAATGCAACCCGAACGCAGCCGTGACACGCAATCCATCCCGCTCACATAATGCAACCTGAGCGCAGCCATGACACGCAATCCATCCCGCTCACATAATGCAACCCTAGCGCAGCCGTGACACGCAATCCATCCCGCTCACATAATGCAACCCTAGCGCAGCCGTGACACGCAATCCATCCCGGTGACATAACGCAACCCGAGCGCAGCCATGACACGCAATCCATCCCGGTGACATAACGCAACCCGAGCACAGCCGTGACACGCAATCCATTCCGGTGACATAATGCAGCCCGAGCGCAGCCGTGACACGCAATCCATCCCGGTTACATAATGCAGCGTGAGCGCAGCCGTGACACGCAATCCATCCCACTCACATAACACAACCCAGGTGCAGCCATGACACGCAATCCATCCTGCTCACATAATGCAACCCGAGCGCAGCTATGAAACGCAATCCATCCCGCTCACATAATGCAACCTGAGCAAAGCCATGACATGCAATCCATCCCGCTCACATAACGCAACCCGAACGCAGCCATGACACGCAATCCATTCCAGCTCACATAATGCAGCCCGAGCGCAGCCATGACTCGCAATCCATCCCGGTTACATAATGCAGCGTGAGCGCAGCCATGACACGCAATCCATCCCGCTCACATAATGCAACCCGAGCGCAGCCATGAAACGCAATCCATCCCGCTCACATAACGCAACCTGAGTGCAGCCATGACACGCAATCCGTCCCGCTCACATAATGCAACCCGAGCACAGCCGTGACACACAATCCATCCCGCTCACATAACGCAACCCGAGTGCAGCCATGACACGCAATCCATCCCACTCACATAAGAAATGGTTAATACCCCTCAGTTCATGGGTTTAAGTCCCGCTCAAAAAAGGCTCATTAATTGGTATCTTAGGGTTCCCAGGTACTAGACTCACTGACCAGTGAATGAACAAAAAAATATCTTCGACTAGTCAACGTTGGGGCCCTGTAATTTGAAGCAATCAGATAAGTGCGCACTGTTATGGAAGTTGCAGGCCTTGAGGCCTCTCACCCATCCGGCGAACAACTTGTCCCGAACTGATGCTTTGACCAGAAGATCCCTCTCTCTGCCGACTGGAACCCGGTGCCAACAAAATCCACTCTCCCGATGCCGAATCTCCGCAGCCAGGGATCTGCGCCTGCACTCCATTCTGTCCGCGGCCTCCTTACTCGAGGTCCTCCTGGAACACGCTTGTCACCCGAATTGCTCAGTGGAATGTAGTATAAGATGATGCACACTCTTTTCCCGATCTCCAGCACTGGATAATGCCCATCATACACGCTCCAACCTGGTTTCGATCCCGGACAGTGTCTCTCATACGTTTCACTCCACAGGCGGCTCTGTTCGTTCTCTCCACACTGCGCACGATGCTCTGATTCTCTTTTCCTGGCGCCAGCACTCTCATTTCCCTTTTCTCCCCAAGGGTTTCTGGGAGATAGAGTCATTTTAGTCCAGCACAGTCCTTCAGGCACATATGCTCTGTCTCCCTCTAGTGGCAATATTGTTTCAATTTCGAAGGACAAATTTAAACACAGCACTACATGGTGATTTGTCACCCCCTCCCCTTTTCATTTTTTTACCCTCTCTCGCCTTTTTTTGTGGTTTCTTGAAAACAATAAAATCTAACATTTAAAAAAAAACAACAACCTCTGATTGTGATTTGTTTCGCTTGGAGCTACAGGAGTGAGCGCAGGTGACAACCTTTAGAATTGTTATGCTTTATACATGGAGCAGGCTGGATACTGCTGGTCCGCGCAGCCGCCCTGATAGGGAATAGGCGCGAAACCGTTTTTCCGGTGTGTCGGTGCTGGTCAGGTCTGAATATTTCACAAACACATGTGAATGTTTGTGTCGGCGCTCGTGTCTAGTGTTGGGTTTGGCCGCTTTATTATTATGCTTTACAGTAATACCTTGGTTTTAGAACCTTTTGAAAGAAGAGCAACAATTGTTTATTTTGACTTGGTTTACAAGCGATGTCAAAGTACGTACACTTTGTCTGCCGAGCGTCACGTCACAACGGAGGCCGTGGTCACCTTTCCTCCCTGCGTCCGTCGCAGCATTCTGGCAGCTTGACGGGGAGAGCCACACGCAGGGTTGCATTTGCACCTCAGGAGCCTGTAGGCTCAGAAATGTGGAGCGCCCCCACCACCACCCCCCCCCAAACAAAAGAAAGGAAACCTGCCAAAATTACTATTTCAATTTTTGTTTTTGAGGCTTAGAAAATTAAAACCATTTACGATTTTATAAATCTGAACAGTTTTTCTCGGCGCTCAGATCAAAAGAAGAAGCATGATCTGTTGCCTTAATTGAATTAGGCTGGGGTCAGACGAGCGTAGTGTTCATGTCCGTGATTGCGCCTAAAAGTACGTTCGTGATAGCATGACAGAAAGCCCATCGGAGCCCGACACGTTGTACGTCCGCACTGAACTGCGGACGCACAACGGCCGCGGCAAACGGACGCAAGGCAGGCAAGAACGTACAACCCCTAGAACGGCCGCACAAAGTGCGCTGCGTCCGCAACGTCTGCATAGCTTTGTGTGTGAGTGATGGAACGTGGTCAGACGGACGGCATTTATACGTCCAGCATTTATACGTCCAGCATTTTTCACGGACAAAATGGTTTTGCCTTTTAATTTATTTTCCCTCCTACATCCATCAAAATATACATCAGTGAAAAAAACGGACTGTGTGACCACTACTGCGTCTTCCGTACTGACGATGTCCGTGTGCAAGGACGCACAGTCCATAGAAATCACGCTCGTCTGACCCTAGCCTTAGCTAGTTACAAGTATTTTTAAAGTTGACGCAGCGTGAGGAGAGGGTGATCAACATTGTCAAATGCAGCGGAAAGAACCAGAAGAATAAGGAGGGAGAAGTGACCTTTGCTTTTAGAGGTAGCTAAATCATCAGTCACCTTGGTCAGAGCCGTCTCGGTAGATAGTTGGGAGTAAAAGCCAGACTGGTGCAGATCGAGTAGAGAGTTAGCAGCAAGAAAACTGGTGAGCTGGTTATAGACCAGACGTTCTAAGATTTTGGAGGCAAAGGGGAGCAGAGATGGGACAGTAGATCAAGAGGGAAGTGGGATCAAGAGATGACTTTTTAGAATGGGGTGATCAAAGCACGTTTAAATACAGAGGGGAAGATTCCAGAGGAGAGGGAGAGGTTAAAAGTATGAGTCAAAGCAGGGACAGTAACTGGTAGGACAGACTAAATAAGGTGTGAGGGGATGAGATCAAGTGGACAGGTGGTTGGGCAGGAGGACATGAGAAGTTCTGAGATGACATCCTCTGAGACCGGGGAAAAGATAGAGATCCGAAATGTAGCCGGACACTGAAAAACAGCAAACTGGGACATTTCGGGGCCATTCGGCTATTCGCAGAGCAGGCAACTCGCCAAATTTGCCACGTACAGTGCCTGTTCGAGCGCAGTGAAATCCCCAAAGAGAAGCACTGCTTCGTCTATTCAGAGAACAGAAACCAGCAGTGAAAAGTTGCCGAAATGCCCTGCTGTTCGGTGGTTTCATTCGACATGTTTATTCAGGCGAATCCCATAGGCTTCAATGTTAAAAATATTCCCGTTTTAATTCAATATCTAATAAATCGTTTATTATAATATTCTGCAGCAAAAATTTCTAGATTTTTTTTTAGGATCTTTCATGCATTTTTTTGGGAGTTTTTTTTTTTTTTTTCCTTTTTTTTTCTTTTAAACGTTTTTTCCTTTTTTTCTGTAACAGACCTTTTTATTATCATTCAAAGGATCTTTATGTGTAAATTCCAGACATTTTCGTTCAGTAGTTTTTTTGCAAACAGCGTTTCACTTTTGACACTTTTAAGCGTACGTTTTTTTGTGTGGTTTTTTTACACCTCGTACGTCTTTGTATCGGGTTTTTCCGGCGGCTGCTCTTCACTGTTATCGGTGGCTACTCTTAGGCTAGGGTCAGACTAACGCATTTTTCACGTTGTCCGTGAAAAAGTGCGTTCGAACGAATGGACGTATTTTTTCACGGAATACGCGATAGCGGTCATACGATGCGCAGTTGATTTTGTACGGATCATCAATAAAACCCTTTTTGTGTCTGGACGTTATGTTGGCCGGACATTAGCAGCGTCTGACGTCTCCCAATCACGCACACACGCCGCTAGCGGACGCAGCGCACTCTGTACGTCAGTACTAGCGGTTTCACGTTCTCGAAAAAATGCGTTTGTTTGCCGCTTGCGTTGCGCGGCCGCACTTTTGTGCGACCGTACTTCGTATATTGGCCGTCATTGCCCGGCATCTGCTGCTAGCACGGCCGTGATTAAGTGCGGCTGCACGCGCGTTCGCACTGCCTCAGTCTGACCCTAGCCTTAGTCAGGTTTTTCAGCGCGTTCGGCTGGGTTTTTGCGGCTGTTTCTGCGAGTGTTCGCCAGGTTTGCGGTGGGTTTTCGCTGCACTACGGGGGCCCTGCAGTGCTTGCTGAATACACCGCAGTCATCGAACTAGAATCGCCGAATCGCCCCAAAGTGCGGGGAACAAAAAATCACCGAACATGCAGTGATGTCCTTAGGGCTCCAGAGATACAATGGTCTTAATTATTGCAAATATAATAATTTTTTTTCAAGAGCATGGCACCCCCTTGTGGCAGGCGCCTGTAGCCACATGCCTACTCTGCCTAATTATAAATCTGGCCCTGGCCACACGGTGTAACATGCGCAATCGTATCACACATTACACCGGACGTGCTGAAAGCCTCCCCAACAGATAACAGTGATCCCGTTACTGATAAACGTCCTCCTCCTCCTCTCTCTCCCATCAGCCACGATTCTTCTCAGAGGCAATGTGCAGGTTTATTTGTTTTATTGTTACTTTATAATGTACGTGTTACTGTATTCATTTTCATGGGAATAAATGGTTGTGGAACCAATCGTCAGCGTTTCCATTATTTCTTATGGGGAAATTCGCTTTGATGTAAGAGCGCTTTGGATTACAAGCGTCCGGAACCAATTATGCTCCCAATCCAAGCTATTACTGTATTTATATAGCGCCAACCTATTCCGCGGCGCTGAACAATGTGCACAATACAGATCGTGTTAAAATACACAGAGACAGGACATGTGACAAAGCATCGCAGGGGGGAGTGGGGGTCCTATTCAAGAGGGAATTTCCAATCTGGAGGGGTTGGAGGGGGACAACCAGGAGGAGAGGCCTGTGAAGTGAGCGCGGTGCGCTGCCTGGGGATGTGACGTGTGACGGGGGTTCGGCTTCCCTGAACAGGAATATCTTTACGGGGCGTTTAAAGGAAGGCAGATTGGAGGCAGTGCATTTCAGAGGGTGGGAGCTGCGCGGGAGGAGTCCTGCAGTCTGACGCGGGAAGCAGCTTTAAGAGACCAATTAATGGACTGGTTTGTGGGTCGGGTTTGTGGGTCGGGTTTGTGGGTCGGTTTATGGGTCTGGTTTATGGGTCGGTTTATGGGTCTGGTTTGTGGGTCGGGTTTGTGGGTCGGGTTTGTGGGTTGGGTTTATGGGTCTGGTTTATGGGTCGGTTTATGGGTCTGGTTTGTGGGTCGGGTTTGTGGGTCGGGTTTGTGGGTCTGGTTTGTGGGTCGGGTTTATGGGTCGGGTTTGTGGGTCTGGGTTGGGTTTGTGGGTCTGGTTTGTGGGTCGGGTTTATGGGTCTGGTTTATGGGTCTGGGTTGGGTTTGTGGGTCGGGTTTTGTGGGTCTGGTTTGTGGGTCTGGTTTGTGGGTCGGGTTTATGGGTCGGGTTTATGGGTCTGGGTTGGGTTTGTGGGTCGGGTTTTGTGGGTTGGGTTTGTGGGTCGGGTTTTGTGGGTTGGGTTTGTGGGTCGGGTTTTGTGGGTTGGGTTTGTGGGTTGGGTTTGTGGGTCTGGTTTATGGGTCGGTTTATGGGTTTGGTTTCTGGGTTGGGTTTGTGGGTCGGGTTTTGTGGGTTGGGTTTGTGGGTCGGGTTTGTGGGTCGGGTTTGTGGGTCGGGTTTGTGGGTCGGGTTTGTGGGTCTGGTTTATGGGTCGGTTTATGGGTTTGGTTTCTGGGTTGGGTTTGTGGGTCGGGTTTGTGGGTCGGGTTTGTGGTCGGGTTTGTGGGTCAGGTTTATGGGTCGGGTTTATGGGTCTGGTTTATGGGTCGGTTTATGGGTTTGGTTTCTGGGTCAGGTTTGTGGGTCTGGGTTGGGTTTGTGGTCGGGTTTTGTGGGTTGGGTTTGTGGGTTGGGTTTGTGGGTCTGGTTTATGGGTCGGTTTATGGGTTTGGTTTCTGGGTTGGGTTTGTGGGTCGGGTTTTGTGGGTTGGGTTTGTGGGTCGGGTTTGTGGGTCGGGTTTGTGGGTCGGGTTTGTGGGTCGGGTTTGTGGGTCTGGTTTATGGGTCGGTTTATGGGTTTGGTTTCTGGGTTGGGTTTGTGGGTCGGGTTTGTGGGTCGGGTTTGTGGGTCGGGTTTGTGGGTCAGGTTTATGGGTCGGGTTTATGGGTCTGGTTTATGGGTCGGTTTATGGGTTTGGTTTCTGGGTCAGGTTTGTGGGTCTGGGTTGGGTTTGTGGGTCTGGGTTGGGTTTGTGGGTCGGGTTTTGTGGGTTGGGTTTGTGGGTCGGGTTTGTGGGTCGGGTTTGTGGGTCAGGTTTGTGGGTCTGGTTTGTGGGTCGGGTTTATGGGTCGGGTTTGTGGGTCTGGGTTGGGTTTGTGGGTCGGGTTTTGTGGGTCGGGTTTATGGGTCTGGTTTATGGGTCGGGTTTATGGGTCGGGTTTATGGGTCTGGTTTATGGGTCGGGTTTATGGGTCTGGTTTGTGGGACCGGTTTGTGGGACTGGTTTGTGGGACTGGTTTGTGGGACCGGTTTGTGGGACTGGTTTTATGGGTGTCACATGATGCACTGGGCGGGTGACGAGCGTCTGGTGACAGGAGGGTTTTCATAGCATTAAAGTCCTATATTTGCCCCTTTCTTTCTCGGAGGGACAGGAAAGTAGGAGGACAAAGAGATTGAAGCCATCGGCCGCACTGTATTACAGAAACGTTTGTATACACTGAGGGCCTTATTACTTTCTTCGTGCAATGTATTTTGTGCGTGCAAAAGCGCATTAACGCGAGGGGAAAACGCTTCGCACTGAACGTCGTATTACGACGTTCGTGCAAACGATGCACGTTAACGTTTAACGCGAGTGACCCTGCGCGAATGAAATTTCGTGCGCAACATCCCATACTTAACATTGTGAGCGCAAATGCATACGTGGGCCGGTATGCGGATGGTATTACAATCTTCGCGCATCTTTTTACGAACGACGTTTGCGCGTATAATTTTAACGTCTTTGAAAAGCTGGTGGTAACGGCAAATCGGAACGTTCTGGCAGAAACGAGAACCACCAGCACCAAAAAAAATACAGCGCAGTATAGTTACACATTCTACACATACCCAAACAATAAAACGGAGAGGTTGTTTTCATTTTTATTAAAGCTGCAGATGTTGTGTAACAATAAAACGATGTGACCGGAAAGAAGGGAACATCCCGAGTGCGAAATGCTGCGTCCCTGATTCCCTGCCAGGTGTATTTTCTATATAGGTATATAGGTCAGCTTGGGGTGGATTAGTGAACGCTCGTCACAGCAGCCAGAGAGGAAGCCGTTTCAATGACTGACTAAGCAGCTTCTGATACATTCCATCGAAATATCTGAATGAGAGAGAGATGTGCCAGGCCGCTAATCTGCTGCCGAGTGGAACCGACCTTCAACTGAGCCGCTGCGAGGCGACCGGCCTCTCTGCCACAACATGAAAACAGAAAACCGGCCCAGTGACGGCAAGAAGGGCAAGTGCCTTCATACCTCCATAAAAGAGATCAGAGGCGACAGCATTCCATTTTACAGCTCGGTCACATTGTGTTCGCATCAGCTTATCCCAGCGCCGAACAAATGGAAAGAGACACAGGCAGAACCAGAAGAGCGTGAGCAATTTCCACGCATATAAAAGGATGCTAATGGCGGGGCGCTGTCATTTAAAGAGGACTATTAGGACACAACCATCAGCTCATGTGTCCTTACGCTTCTCCTCCACCTCAAGTCAAGCATTTCCCTAATGCTCTTGTGATCCGTTCCGTCCCTCAGATAAGGCGCGTCACGCTTCATCACAAAATACTTTCCATTTATTTGTTTATAAACAGGGTTATTCAAAGAGATCCGAATGGCTGGAGAAAGGGAGCCGAACGCTGAAATTCAGGCTACGGTTACCTTTCCTGGCCATTCGGCTATCCAGAGAGCAGGCAATACGACAAAATCCTGGCGAATTGCCTGCACATACGGTGCCTGTTCGGTGCCTGTTCGAGGGCAGTGAAATCCCCATAAAAAGCACTGCTTCGGCTATTCAGAGAACACAAACTAGCAGTGAAAGGTTCCCCTAATACCCTGCCATTCGGTGGTTTAATTCGGCAGGTTTATTCAGGCGAATCCCATAGGCTTCAATGTTAAAAATATTCCCCTTTTAATTCAATATCTAATAAACCGTTTATTATTAAATTCTGCAGTAAAGAGTCTCTTTATTTATAGATTTATTTTAGGATATTTTTCTGGATTTTTTTTATTTTTAAATAGTTTTTTCTTTTTTCTGTAACTTCCCTTTTTATTCTCATTCATTGGATTTTATATGTAAATGTCAGACATTTTCGCTCAGTAGTTTCTTTGCAAACAGCGTTTCACTTTTACAAACTGTTTTGCTAATTTATTCACTCCATTCGTCTGCGGTGTCGGCTTTTTCCGGCGGCTGCTCTGCGTGTGATCAGCTCCTGCTCAGGTTTTTCTGGCGTCTTCTACGGGTTAATTCAGATGTTTTTGTGGGTTTTCGGCGTGCATTCGCCGGGTTTTCCCTGCACTTCAACAGCCCTGTGGTGCTTGCTGAATACACCGCAGGGTCGCCGAAATGGGTTCGCCGATTTGCACCGATTTGAAGAGAACGAAAAGTCACCGAACGTGCTGTGATTTGTCGAATCTCTTTGAATAACCCTGAAAGTATTTTACCAGGACGGATACATTGAGATGCTGGAAGGGTAACTCGATTTACTGATAAAGACGCTTGTATGTGGATTTTTCTTTCCGCATTTGCCTTTTTTTCTTGTTTCCTTTGGTTCTGATGTTCACAAATGTAAACCCGGGTCCGGCGTGATAAGAGTTTGCTTTTTATCATTCCCCAAGTTCACCTCGAGGAGAAGCCAAGAAAAATAAATATGTGACTGTAACGAAATAAAGTGTCATTTTATTAAAACATTTTTTAATGTGTTTATTTCTTTTATATTTTTTAACACAGTTTGATTTTAATACTTACAGAGCAAAAAAAAAACTCTGAAAAAAAACAGTCCGCACACTGATTTCTGCGCGCAATGTACTTTGCGTGCATTTTTTGCGCGTCAGGTATACCAACGTTATTTTTTGACGGATGAAAAAATGCGCTCAGATCGTAATACCAGCGTTAATTTACGCTCGATAACGCCGCGCGGATAAATAATTGCGCTGCACGTACAAATTTGCGCGGAGAATGTAATAGGGCCCTGAGTAGTTGGAGAATCTGTGTTAAGAAGACTTTTCACACAGCGGACACTAGAGGGCGCTCACAGACCACCAATAGGATTACATGATAGAGGTTTATGGTTTTGAATTTAATATATAAGCTGTGGATTTGGATTTTTACATTGAATGTTATGTAACTGTGTCTGGTGTGTAGCGTCACACAGGAGAAACCTCCTACTCGTCCTAGATTTTATTTCCTGTTAATATATGATCTATTTATTATGTTTCAGAGATTAAGGATATCTGCATGCAAAAGCCTGAATACTTTACACCAACAAACCTTGGAATCCCCAACCTAAACCTTTCCCCTCTGCCAGTTCTGACAATAATTGGCATTACCAAGTGAGTGATTGGTTACTGGGTCAACATACAATATATGTACACCTGCTTGAGCACAGGTGACTCGTCAGCAGCTCTCGTCCTGCTTGCACGTTGTGTTTCCCGTCTCACGTGGAATATGAAGAGTTAATGTGTATTATCCAGGTGACTCCAGCGGGAAATGCAGCAGCAAGAAGCCAGAAAACGAGCAATACATCACAGAGCATGTCCCAGCAGCGCCTGACCCCGCGTCACATCCCTGGGGGGAACCATGTGCTGGAGGGGGCCAGGGTGTGGTCCTCTTTAATCGGTGCCTCCTGGATTGGGGGGGGGGGTCAGGATGAGTCCATTCCGTGTTTCCTGAAGCTCATATAATAAAGGGCATTATTACATAACAGCCTTTCTGCAGCGCTCGCAGGATCCTCCATCCATACACCGGTGATTAGGAGGGGGGGGGGTCTGATCAATGTCCCCCATAATGCAATGTGATGCAAACGCACGCAACAATAATCCTAAAGGAAACCTCTTTGTTTTTCAGTGGAGTTTTCGGTTCTGTGACATTTAACAAATTATCTCTAAGTAAAGACTTCGCGATGCTGTCCATTGATTTCACCGCGGCGATATCCTGTAAGGAGTAAGTATGACATCACCTCCTGAGCTGCACATCCAAGCGCTCCATGGCGTCTCTGCAGGGATACAATGTAGCGGCCAGCGGTGACACTGAGCCATGAATATGGGAAGGGAGCCGGCGCTGCGGAGCTGATGGCTGGACACAGCAGTAGCTGCAAGGTTTGGGCTGTGAAGCTGCGGTAACGTCAAAGCATTTCAATGCAGAGACATTACAATCATAAAGCAGCGACCAGACGTCAACATAATAATAATACACCATCAATACACAAAGGTAAGAACACACACCACAATGTGTTACAAACACATGACAATAATCCAGAAAAGGTGATTCTACACACGAGAAGGGACAAAATGCAACATGCAATGAATGCGTCATCTAAACCAGCGACACATAGAGAGAATAACAAAGCACATGCAACATAAACACAATAAGGACGTTTCACTTTCTGCTGCTCGCGGCCCTTTACACTGTTACCAAACAGCTGTGAACAGGACAGGCCCAGGGGGAGAGGTTTACCCATGGATTTAATGCAGATCATTGTATAGAGGAGATGGGAGCTTGCTGTGTCTGCTCTATATACATGGTGACAGACGCACAGAAAGACCTGTAGACACACACACACACACTCTTGGTGCTGTCTATGAGTTGTTCTTCTCCTGCCTGCACTCACTCACTTAATGTCTTCTCTTCCAGAGTGAAGAACCTGCAGTTGTCCATTTCTGTAGATTTATCCGTGTCCTGGGGCACCTCTCTAGACGGTTGTCTCCAGGCAATCGCAGGCGACATATCTATCAAAATCGCCCCTCATTCGTAAGTGAATCATTGCAGAATGTGACGTATATATATATACACCTGTACCGTCTGTATCTGTCACCACAAGCCCATTCTTCTATTGACACCGGGGTCAGGGGTCAGAACGGGCAGCATTTTCTCCTAATGTCCTTTCTTCTACGTCACACACGACAGCATTGAGGGAAAACACACTGTGAGCACCTGTGTAATGCACTCATGGTAAATAAATGGTTAAATCAGGATTACAAGCTGTAGGTATCCATGAGCAGCCCTGATTGGTCACTGGAGAGGACATCTGACCAACCGTCCCACAAGCAGCAGCTCAATGGACAGATTGCAGTACTGTCACATCCCTCAGCTGCTGCACCACCTCTCACCCATACCCAAAATATGGTGTGATATAATCAGGATGTGTGGGTGTGTTTTTAGGGGTTCCTCATATATTCAGGGTGTGCGGGTGTATTTTTAGGGGCTCCTCCATATATTCAGGGTGTGTGGGTGTATTTTTAGGGGCTCCTCCATATATTCAGGGTGTGCGGGTGTGTTTTTAGGGGCTCCTCCATATATTCAGGGTGTGTGGGTGTGTTTTTTAGGGGTTCCTCCATATATTCAGGGTGTGTGGGTGTATTTTTAGGGGCTCCTCCATATATTCAGGGTGTGTGGGTGTATTTTTAGGGGCTCCTCCATATATTCAGGGTGTGTGGGTGTGTTTTTAGGGGCTCCTCCATATATTCAGGGTGTGTGGGTGTGTTTTTTAGGGGCTCCTCCATATATTCAGGGTGTGCGGGTGTGTTTTTTAGGGCTCCTCCATATATTCAGGGTGTGTGGGTGTATTTTTAGGGGCTCCTCCATATATTCAGGGTGTGTGGGTGTATTTTTAGGGGCTCCTCCATATATTCAGGGTGTGTGGGGTGTGTGTTTTTAGGGGCTCCTCCATATATTCAGGTGTGTGGGTGTATTTTTAGGGGCTCCTCCATATATTCAGGGTGTGTGGGTGTGTTTTTAGGGGCTCCTCCATATATTCAGGGTGTGTGGGCGTGTTTTTAGGGGCTCCTCCATATATTCAGGGTGTGTGGGTGTGTTTTTAGGGGCTCCTCCATATATTCAGGGTGTGCAGGTGTGTATTTAGGGGTTCCTCCATATATTCAGGGTGTGTGGGCGTGTTTTTAGGGGCTCCTCCATATATTCAGGGTGTGTGGGTGTGTTTTTAGGGGCTCCTCCATATATTCAGGGTGTGTGGGTGTGTTTTTAGGGGCTCCTCCATATATTCAGGGTGTGTGCGTGTATTTTTAGGGGCTCCTCCATATATTCAGGGTGTGTGGGTGTATTTTTAGGGGCTCCTCCATATATTCAGGGTGTGTGGGTGTGTTTTTTAGGGGCTCCTCCATATATTCAGGGTGTGTGGGCGTGTTTTTAGGGGCTCTCCATATATTCAGGGTGTGTGGTGTGTTTTTTAGGGGCTCCTCCATATATTCAGGGTGTGCGGTGTGTTTTTAGGGGTTCCTCCATATATTCAGGGTGTGTGGGTGTGTTTTTAGGGGCTCCTCCATATATTCAGGGTGTGTGGGTGTGTTTTTTAGGGGCTCCTCCATATATTCAGGGTGTGTGGGTGTGTTTTTAGGGGCTCCTCCATATATTCAGGGTGTGTGGGTGTTTTTAGGGGTTCCTCCATATATTCAGGGTGTGGGTGGTTTTTAGGGGCTCCTCCATATATTCAGGGTGTGTGGGTGTATTTTTAGGGGCTCCTCCATATATTCAGGGTGTGTGCGTGTATTTTTAGGGGCTCCTCCATATATTCAGGGTGTGTGGGTGTCTTTTTAGGGGCTCCCCCATATATTCAGGGTGTGCGGGTGTATTTTTAGGGGCTCCTCCATATATTCAGGATGTGCGGGTGTGTTTTTAGGGGCTCCTCCATATATTCAGGATGTGTGGGTGTGTTTTTAGGGGTTCCTCCATATATTCAGGGTGTGTGGGTATGTTTTTAGGGGCTCCTCCATATATTCAGGGTGTGCGGGTGTGTTTTTAGGGGTTCCTCCATATATTCAGGGTGTGTGGGCGTGTTTTTAGGGGCTCCTCCATATATTCAGGGTGTGTGGGCGTGTTTTTAGGGGCTCCTCCATATATTCAGGGTGTGTGGGTGTGTTTTTAGGGGTTCCTCCATATATTCAGGGTGTGTGGGTGTGTTTTTAGGGGTTCCTCCATATATTCAGGGTGTGTGGGTGTGTATTTAGGGGTTCCTCCATATATTCAGGATGTGGGTGTGTTTTTAGGGGCTCCTCCATATATTCAGGGTGTTCGGGGTGTGTTTTTAGGGGCTCCTCCATATATTCAGGGTGTGCGGGTGTCTTTTTAGGGGTTCCTCCATATATTCAGGGTGTGTGGGTGTGTTTTTAGGGGCTCCTCCATATATTCAGGGTGTGTGGGTGTGTTTTTAGGGGTTCCTCCATATATTCAGGGTGTGCGGGTGTCTTTTTAGGGGTTCCTCCATATATTCAGGGCGTGTGGGTGTGTTTTTAGGGGCTCCTCCATATATTCAGGGTGTGCGGGTGGCTTTTTAGGGGTTCCTCCATATATTCAGGGTGTGTGGGTGTGTTTTTAGGGGTTCCTCCATATATTCAGGGTGTGTGGGTGTGGTTTTAGTGGCTCCTCCATATATTCAGGGTGTGCGGGTGGCTTTTTAGGGTTTCCTCCATATATTCAGGGTGTGTGGGTGTGTTTTTAGGGGTTCCTCCATATATTCAGGGTGTGTGGGTGTGTTTTTAGGGGCTCCTCCATATATTCAGGGTGTGTGGGTGTATTTTTAGGGGCTCCTCCATATATTCAGGGTGTGCGGGTGTGTATTTAGGGGTTCCTCCATATATTCAGGGTGTGTGGGTGTTTTTAGGGGTTCCTCCATATATTCAGGGTGTGTGGGTATGTTTTTAGGGGCTCCTCCATATATTCAGGGTGTGTGGGTGTGTTTTTAGGGGCTCCTCCATATATTCAGGGTGTGCGGTGTGTTTTTAGGGGTTCCTCCATATATTCAGGGTGTGTGGGTGTGTTTTTAGGGGCTCCTCCATATATTCAGGGTGTGCGGGTGTGTATTTAGGGGTTCCTCCATATATTCAGGGTGTGTGGGTGTTTTTAGGGGTTCCTCCATATATTCAGGGTGTGTGGGTATGTTTTTAGGGGCTCCTCCATATATTCAGGGTGTGTGGGTGTGTTTTTAGGGGCTCCTCCATATATTCAGGGTGTGCGGTGTGTTTTTAGGGGTTCCTCCATATATTCAGGGTGTGTGGGTGTGTTTTTAGGGGCTCCTCCATATATTCAGGGTGTGTGGGTGTGTTTTTAGGGGTTCCTCCATATATTCAGGGTGTGTGGGTATATTTTTAGGGGCTCCTCCATATATTCAGGGTGTGCAGGTGTGTATTTAGGGGTTCCTCCATATATTCAGGGTGTGTGGTTGTGTTTTTAGGGGCTCCTCCATATAGTCAGGGTGTGCGGGTGTCTTTTTAGGGGTTCCTCCATATATTCAGGGTGTGTGGGTGTGTTTTTAGGGGCTCCTCCATATATTCAGGGTGTGCGGGTGTGTTTTTAGGGGCTCCTCCATATATTCAGGGTGTGTTTTTAGGGGCTCCTCCATATATTCAGGGTGTGCGGGTGGCTTTTTAGGGGTTCCTCCATATATTCAGGGTGTATGGGTGTGGTTTTAGTGGCTCCTCCATATATTCAGGGTGTGCGGGTGGCTTTTTAGGGGTTCCTCCATATATTCAGGGTGTGTGGGTGTGTTTTTAGGGGTTCCTCCATATATTCAGGGTGTATGGGTGTGGTTTTAGTGGCTCCTCCATATATTCAGGGTGTGTGGGTGTGTTTTTAGGGGCTCCTCCATATATTCAGGATGTGCGGGTGTGTTTTTAGGGGCTCCTCCATATATTCAGGGTGTGCGGGGGTGTTTTTAGCGGTTCCTCCATTTATTCAGGGTGTGTGGGCGTATTTAGGGCTTCCTCCATATATTCAGGGTGTCTTTTTTTGGGGCTCCTAATATCTATCAGGGTTATTCAGAGAGAGGTGAAAACCAGGAGAAGTGAAAATTCTAGGTCAAAATAGCCAAACCAGAAACATTCTCCCATTCATCTCACTTTCCAAATCGGCCATTTGGTCTAGATCATTCATTCTCCTGGCAATTGTCCTGGGTTTCACCCCTCTCTGAATAACCTTGTGTGTAATCTACCCTTGTCAAGCAAACACTGCTCCAATCTGATTTATTGCGCCATGGATTTATGTAATTTACTGTGTGTGATCACTGATTGTGAATGTGTGTGCTTCACCCTGGAGTATTTATTTATTTATAAAGTGTTTTCCAGGACGGATACATTGAGATTTCTCTGGTTTTTCAGGAAGGACACATTGAGATTTCTCTGGTTTTCCAGGACGGATACATTGAGATTTCTCTGTTTTTTCAGGAAGGATACATTGAGATTTCTCTGGTTTTTCAGGAAGGATACATTGAGATTTCTCTGGTTTTCCAGGAAGGATACATTGAGATTTCTCTGTTTTTTCAGGAAGGATACATTGAGATTTCTCTGGTTTTTCAGGAAGGATACATTGAGATTTCTCTGGTTTTCCAGGAAGGATACATTGAGATTTCTCTGGTTTTTCAGGAAGGATACATTGAGATTTCTCTGTTTTTCCAGGAAGGACACATTGAGATTTCTCGGGTTTTCCAGGAAAGACACATTGAGATTTCTCTGTTTTCCCAGGAAGGATACATTGAGATTTCCCTGGTTTTACAAGAAGGATACATTGAGATTTCTCTGGTTTTCCAGGAAGGATACATTGAGATTTCTCTGGTTTTCCTGGAAGGATACATTGCGGTTTCTCTGGTTTTCAGTTTGTTCTGGATTCAAGAACATTGAATTGTTACAGAAAAACTAAGTAATAAAATGCAAGATATTAAAAACACAAACAGATTAACCCAGAAAATAAATTTGTAGCAAATATAGTCACCGTGTTACATGTTTACAGGTGCATTCTGTATATAGTCACTGTGTTACATGTTTACAGGTGCATTCTGTATATAGTCACTGTGTTACATGTTTACAGGCGCATTCTGTATATAGTCACTGTGTTACATGTTTACAGGTACATTCTGTATATAGTCACTGTGTTACATGTTTACAGGTGCATTCTGTATATAGTCACTGTGTTACATGTTTACAGGCGCATTCTGTATATAGTCACTGTGTTACATGTTTACAGGTGCATTCTGTATATAGTCACTGTGTTACATGTTTACAGGCGCATTCTGTATATAGTCACTGTGTTACATGTTTACAGGTACATTCTGTATATAGTCACTGTGTTACATGTTTACAGGTGCATTCTGTATATAGTCACTGTGTTACATGTTTACAGGTGCATTCTGTATATAGTCACTGTGTTACATGTTTACAGGCGCATTCTGTATAGTCACTGTGTTACATGTTTACAGGTGCATTCTGTATATAGTCACTATGTTACATGTTTACAGGTGCATTCTGTATATAGTCACTGTGTTACATGTTTACAGGTGTATTCTGTATACAGTCACTGTGTTACATGTTTACAGGTGCATTCTGTATATAGTCACTATGTTACATGTTTACAGGTGTATTCTGTATACAGTCACTGTGTTACATGTTTACAGGTGCATTCTCTATATAGTCACTGTGTTACATGTTTACAGGTGCATTCTGTATAGTCACTGTGTTACATGTTTACAGGTGCATTCTTTATATAGTCACTGTGTTACATGTTTACAGGTGCATTCTGTATATAGTCACTATGTTACATGTTTACAGGTGCATTCTGTATATAGTCACTATGTTACATGTTTACAGGTGCATTCTGTATATAGTCACTGAATTACATGTTTACAGGCGCATTCTGTATATAGTCACTGTGTTACATGTTTACAGGCGCATTCTGTATATAGTCACTGTGTTACATGTTTACAGGTGCATTCTGTATATAGTCACTGTGTTACATGTTTACAGGTGCATTCTGTATATAGTCACTGTGTTACATGTTTACAGGTGCATTCTGTATATAGTCACTGTGTTACATGTTTACAGGTGCATTCTGTATATGGTCACTGTGTACCATGTTTACAGGTGCATTCTGTATATAGTCACTGTTTTACATGTTTACAGGTGCATTCTGTATATAGTCACTATGTTACATGTTTACAGGTGCATTCTGTATATAGTCACTGTGTTACATGTTTACAGGTGCATTCTGTATATAGTCACTGTGTTACATGTTTACAGGTGCATTCTGTATATAGTCACTGTGTTACATGTTTACAGGTGCATTCTGTATATAGTCACTGTGTTACATGTTTACAGGTGCATTCTGTATATAGTCATTATGTTACATGTTTACATGCACATTCTGTATATCTGTATATAGTCACATGTTCACCTTCTGATCCGGCATTAATTCCTCTTGTATGATATAACGTAGCCGAAAGAGTGTACAGTATGGAGCCGCTATAGTATACAGTTGGAACTGTTATAGTATATGGCACTGCAATAGTATACAGTAAGGCGTCGCTATAGTATACAGTATCGAGTCGCTATAGTATACAGTATGGAGTTGCTTTCGTAAACAATATGGAGTTGCTATAGTATACAGTGTGGGGCAGCTATAATATACAGTATGGAGTCGCTACAGTATACAGTATGGAGTCGCTATAGTATACAGTATGGAGTTGCTATAGTATACAGTAAGGAGTTGCTATAGTATACAGTATGGAGTTGCTATAGTATATAGTATGGAGTCGCTATATTATACAGTATGGAGTTGCTATAGTATACAGTATGGGGCTGCTATAGTATACAGTAAGGAGTTGCTATAGTAAATAGTATGGAGTCGCTATAGTATACAGTATGGAGTCGCTATAGTTTACAGCATTTAGTCGCTATAGTATACAGTATGGAGTTGCTATATTATACAGTACGGAGTCGCTATAGTATACAGTATGGAGACGCTATAGTATACAGTATGGAGTTGCTATAGTATACAGTATGGAGTCGCTATATTATACAGTATGGAGTTGCTATAGTATACAGTATGGAGTTGCTATAGTATACAGTATGGAGTCGCTATAGTATACAGTAAGGAGTCGTTATAGTATACAGTATGGAGTCGCTATAGTTTACAGTAAGGAGTCGCTATATTATACAGTAAGGAGTCACTATAGTATACAGTATGGAGTTGCTATAGTATACAGTATGGAGTTGCTATAGTATACAGTATGGAGTTGCTATAGTATACAGTGAGGAGTCGCTATATTATACAGTATGGAGTCGCTATAGTATACAGTATGGAGTCGCTATATTATACAGTATGGAGTCGCTATAGTTTACAGTAAGGAGTCGCTATATTATACAGTATGGAGTTGCTATAGTATACAGTGAGGAGTCGCTATATTATACAGTATGGAGTCGCTATAGTATACAGTATGGAGTTGCTATATTATACAGTATGGAGTCGCTATAGTATACAGTATGGAGTAGCTATAGTATACAGTATGGAGTCGCTATAGTTTACAGTAAGGAGTCGCTATATTATACAGTATGGAGTCGCTATAGTTTACAGTAAGGAGTCGCTATATTATACAGTATGGAGTCGCTATAGTTTACAGTAAGGAGTCGCTATATTATACAGTATGGAGTTGCTATAGTATACAGTGAGGAGTCGCTATATTATACAGTATGGAGTCGCTATAGTATACAGTATGGAGTTGCTATATTATACAGTATGGAGTCGCTATAGTATACAGTATGGAGTTGCTATATTATACAGTAAGGAGTCGCTATAGTATACAGTATGGAGTCGCTATAGTATACAGTATGGGGCTGCTATAGTATACAGTATGGAGTCGTTATAGTATACAGTAAGGAGTCACTATATTATACAGTATGGAGTCGCTATAGTATACAGTATGGAGTCGCTATAGTATACAGTATGGAGTCGCTGTAGTTTACAGTATGGAGGTGCTATATTATACAGTGAGGAGTTGTTGTAGTATACAGTAATGAGTCGCTATAGTATACAGTATGGAGTCGCTATATTATACAGTATGGAGTCGCTATAGTATACAGTATGGAGTCGCTATAGTATACAGTATGGAGTCGCTATAGTATACAGTATGGAGCTGCTATATTATACAGTAAGGAATCACTATATTATACAGTAAGGAGTCGCTATAGTATACAGTATGGAGTCGCTATAGTATACAGTATGGAGTCACTATAGCATATAGTATGGGGCTGCTATAGTATACAGTATGGAGTTGCTATATTATACAGTATGGAGTCGCTATAGTATACAGTATGGAGTTGCTATATTATACAGTATGGAGTCGCTATAGTATACAGTATGGAGTCGCTATAGTATACAGTATGGAGTCACTATAGCATATAGTATGGGGCTGCTATAGTATACAGTATGGAGTTGCTATATTATACAGTATGGAGTCGCTATAGTATACAGTATGGAGTTGCTATATTATACTATATGGAGTCGCTATAGTATACAGTATGGAGTCGCTATAGTATACAGTATGGAGTCGCTATATTATACAGTATGGAGTCGCTATAGTATACAGTATGGAGTTGCTATATTATACAGTATGGAGTCGCTATAGTATACAGTATGGAGTCGCTATATTATACAGTATGGAGTCGCTATAGTATACAGTATGGAGTAGCTATAGTATACAGTATGGAGTTGCTATAGTATACAGTATGGAGTAGCTATATTATACAGTATGGAGTTGCTATAGTATACAGTATGGAGTCGCTATATTATACAGTATGGAGTCGCTATAGTATACAGTATGGAGTTGCTATATTATACAGTATGGAGTCGCTATATTATACAGTATGGAGTAGCTATAGTATACAGTATGGAGTAGCTATAGTATACAGTATGGAGTTGCTATAGTATACAGTATGGAGTAGCTATATTATACAGTATGGAGTCGCTATAGTATACAGTATGGAGTCGCTATAGTATACAGTATGGAGTTGCTATATTATACAGTATGGAGTCGCTATATTATACAGTATGGAGTCGCTATAGTATACAGTAAGGAGTCGCTATAGTATACAGTATGGAGTTGCTATAGTATACAGTATGGAGTAGCTATATTATACAGTATAGAGTCGCTATAGTATACAGTATGGAGTTGCTATAGTATACAGTATGGAGTTGCTATATTATACAGTATGGAGTCGCTATAGTATACAGTATGGAGTTGCTATAGTATACAGTATGGAGTTGCTATATTATACAGTATGGAGTCGCTATATTATACAGTATGGAGTTGCTATATTATACAGTATGGAGTCGCTATAGTATACAGTATGGAGTCGCTATATTATACAGTATGGAGTCGCTATAGTATACAGTATGGAGTTGCTATATTATACAGTATGGAGTCGCTATAGTATACAGTATGGAGTTGCTATATTATACAGTATGGAGTCGCTATAGTATACAGTAAGGAGTCGCTATAGTATACAGTATGGAGTCGCTATAGTATACAGTATGGAGTCGCTATATTATACAGTATGGAGTCGCTATATTATACAGTATGGAGTCGCTATAGTATACAGTAAGGAGTCGCTATAGTATACAGTAAGGAGTCGCTATAGTATACAGTATGGAGTCGCTATATTATACAGTATGGAGTCGCTATATTATACAGTATGGAGTTGCTATAGTATACAGTATGGAGTTGCTATAGTATACAGTAAGGAGTCGCTATAGTATACAGTATGGAGTCGCTATAGTATACAGTATGGAGTTGCTATATTATACAGTATGGAGTCGCTATATTATACAGTATGGAGTCGCTATAGTATACAGTAAGGAGTCGCTATAGTATACAGTATGGAGTTGCTATAGTATACAGTATGGAGTAGCTATATTATACAGTATAGAGTCGCTATAGTATACAGTATGGAGTTGCTATAGTATACAGTATGGAGTTGCTATATTATACAGTATGGAGTCGCTATAGTATACAGTATGGAGTTGCTATAGTATACAGTATGGAGTTGCTATATTATACAGTATGGAGTCGCTATATTATACAGTATGGAGTCGCTATATTATACAGTATGGAGTCGCTATAGTATACAGTATGGAGTCGCTATATTATACAGTATGGAGTCGCTATAGTATACAGTATGGAGTTGCTATATTATACAGTATGGAGTCGCTATAGTATACAGTATGGAGTTGCTATATTATACAGTATGGAGTCGCTATAGTATACAGTAAGGAGTCGCTATAGTATACAGTATGGAGTCGCTATAGTATACAGTATGGAGTCGCTATATTATACAGTATGGAGTCGCTATATTATACAGTATGGAGTCGCTATAGTATACAGTAAGGAGTCGCTATAGTATACAGTAAGGAGTCGCTATAGTATACAGTATGGAGTCGCTATATTATACAGTATGGAGTCGCTATATTATACAGTATGGAGTTGCTATAGTATACAGTATGGAGTTGCTATAGTATACAGTAAGGAGTCGCTATAGTATACAGTATGGAGTCGCTATAGTATACAGTATGGAGTTGCTATATTATACAGTAAGGAGTCGCTATAGTATACAGTATGGAGTTGCTATAGTATACAGTATGGAGTTGCTATAGTAATACAGTATGGAGTCGCTATATTATATAGTATGGAGTCGCTATATGTATACAGTATGGAGTCGCTATATTATACAGTATGGAGTCGCTATAGTATACAGTATGGAGTTGCTATATTATACAGTATGGAGTCGCTATAGTATACAGTAATGGAGTTGCTATATTATACAGTATGGAGTCGCTATAGTATACAGTAGGAGTCGCTATAGTATACAGTATGGAGTCGCTAATAGTATACAGTATGGAGTCGCTATATTATACAGTATGGAGTCGCTATATTATACAGTATGGAGTCGCTTATAGTATACAGTAAGGAGTCGCTATAGTATACAGTATGGAGTCGCTATAGTATACAGTATGGAGTCGCTTATTATACAGTATGGAGTCGCTATATATTATACAGTATGGAGTTGCTATAGTATACAGTATGGAGTTGCTATAGTATACAGTAGGAGTCGCTATAGTATACAGTATGGAGTCGCTATATAGTATACAGTATGGAGTTGCTATATTATACAGTATGGAGTCGCTATATTATACAGTATGGAGTCGCTATAGTATACAGTATGGAGTCGCTATATTATACAGTATGGAGTTGCTATAGTATACAGTATGGAGTTGCTATAGTATACAGTAAGGAGTCGCTATAGTATACAGTATGGAGTCGCTATAGTATACAGTATGGAGTTGCTATATTATACAGTAAGGAGTCGCTATAGTATACAGTATGGAGTTGCTATAGTATACAGTATGGAGTTGCTATATTATACAGTATGGAGTCGCTATATTATATAGTATGGAGTTGCTATAGTATACAGTATGGAGTAGCTATAGTATACAGTATGGAGTTGCTATAGTATACAGTATGGAGTTGCTATAGTATACAGTATGGAGTCGCTATAGTATACAGTATGGAGTTGCTATATTATACAGTATGGAGTCGCTATAGTATACAGTATGGAGTCGCTATATTATACAGTATGGAGTCGCTATAGTATACAGTATGGAGTTGCTATATTATACAGTATGGAGTCGCTATAGTATACAGTATGGAGTTGCTATATTATACAGTATGGAGTCGCTATAGTATACAGTAAGGAGTCGCTATAGTATACAGTATGGAGTTGCTATATTATACAGTATGGAGTCGCTATAGTATACAGTATGGAGTTGCTATAGTATACAGTATGGAGTTGCTATATTATACAGTATGGAGTCGCTATATTATACAGTATGGAGTTGCTATATTATACAGTATGGAGTCGCTATAGTATACAGTATGGAGTCGCTATATTATACAGTATGGAGTCGCTATAGTATACAGTATGGAGTCGCTATAGTATACAGTATGGAGTTGCTATATTATACAGTATGGAGTCGCTATAGTATACAGTATGGAGTTGCTATATTATACAGTATGGAGTCGCTATAGTATACAGTATGGAGTCGCTATAGTATACAGTATGGAGTTGCTATATTATACAGTATGGAGACGCTATAGTATACAGTATGGAGTCGCTATAGTATACAGTATGGAGTCGCTATATTATACAGTATGGAGTCGCTATAGTATACAGTATGGAGTTGCTATATTATACAGTATGGAGTCGCTATAGTATACAGTATGGAGTTGCTATATTATACAGTATGGAGTCGCTATAGTATACAGTATGGAGTCGCTATATTATACAGTATGGAGTCGCTATAGTATACAGTATGGAGTTGCTATATTATACAGTATGGAGTCGCTATAGTATACAGTATGGAGTTGCTATATATTATACAGTATGGAGTCGCTATAGTATACAGTATGGAGTCGCTATATTATACAGTATGGAGTCGCTATAGTATACAGTATGGAGTCGCTATAGTATACAGTATGGAGTTGCTATATATATACAGTATGGAGACGCTATAGTATACAGTATGGAGTCGCTATAGTATACAGTATGGAGTCGCTATATTATACAGTATGGAGTCGCTATAGTATACAGTATGGAGTTGCTATAATTATACAGTATGGAGTCGCTATAGTATACAGTATGGAGTCTTGCTATATTATACAGTATGGAGTCGCTATAGTATACAGTAAGGAGTCGCTATAGTATACAGTATGGAGTCGCTATAGTATACAGTATGGAGTCGCTATATTATACAGTATGGAGTCGCTATAGTATACAGTAAGGAGTCGCTATAGTATACAGTAAGGAGTCGCTATAGTATACAGTATGGAGTCGCTATATTATACAGTATGGAGTTGCTATAGTATACAGTATGGAGTTGCTATAGTATACAGTAAGGAGTCGCTATAGTATACAGTATGGAGTCGCTATAGTATACAGTATGGAGTTGCTATATTATACAGTAAGGAGTCGCTATAGTATACAGTATGGAGTTGCTATAGTATACAGTATGGAGTTGCTATATTATACAGTATGGAGTCGCTATATTATACAGTATGGAGTTGCTATAGTATACAGTATGGAGTTGCTATAGTATACAGTATGGAGTTGCTATATTATACAGTATGGAGTCGCTATATTATACAGTATGGAGTTGCTATAGTATACAGTATGGAGTAGCTATAGTATACAGTATGGAGTTGCTATATTATACAGTATGGAGTTGCTATATTATACAGTATGGAGTGCTATAGTATACAGTATGGAGTAGCTATAGTATACAGTATGGAGTTGCTATATTATACAGTATGGAGTTGCTATATTATACAGTATGGAGTCGCTATATTATACAGTATGGAGTTGCTATAGTATACAGTATGGAGTTGCTATATTATACAGTATGGAGTCGCTATATTATACAGTATGGAGTTGCTATAGTATACAGTATGGAGTAGCTATAGTATACAGTATGGAGTTGCTATATTATACAGTATGGAGTTGCTATATTATACAGTATGGAGTCGCTATATTATACAGTATGGAGTTGCTATAGTATACAGTATGGAGTTGCTATATTATACAGTATGGAGTCGCTATAGTATACAGTATGGAGTAGCTATATTATACAGTATGGAGTCGCTATAGTATACAGTATGGAGTCGCTATAGTATACAGTATGGAGTCGCTATATTATACAGTATGGAGTTGCTATATTATACAGTATGGAGTTGCTATATTATACAGTATGGAGTTGCTATAGTATACAGTATGGAGTTGCTATATTATACAGTATGGAGTTGCTATATTATACAGTATGGAGTCGCTATAGTATACAGTAAGGAGTTGCTATATTATACAGTATGGAGTTGCTATATTATACAGTATGGAGTTGCTATAGTATACAGTATGGAGTTGCTATATTATACAGTATGGAGTTGCTATATTATACAGTATGGAGTCGCTATATTATACAGTATGGAGTTGCTATATTATACAGTATGGAGTCGCTATAGTATACAGTAAGGAGTTGCTATATATATACAGTATGGAGTTGCTATATATATACAGTATGGAGTTGCTATAGTATACAGTATGGAGTTGCTATATTATACAGTATGGAGTTGCTATATTATACAGTATGGAGTCGCTATATTATACAGTATGGAGTCGCTATATTATACAGTATGGAGTCGCTATAGTATACAGTAAGGAGTCGCTATAGTATACAGTATGGAGTCGCTATATTATACAGTATGGAGTCGCTATATTATACAGTATGGAGTCGCTATAGTATACAGTAAGGAGTCGCTATAGTATACAGTAAGGAGTCGCTATAGTATACAGTATGGAGTCGCTATATTATACAGTATGGAGTCGCTATATTATACAGTATGGAGTTGCTATAGTATACAGTATGGAGTTGCTATAGTATACAGTAAGGAGTTGCTATAGTATACAGTAAGGAGTCGCTATAGTATACAGTATGGAGTCGCTATAGTATACAGTATGGAGTTGCTATATTATACAGTATGGAGTCGCTATATTATACAGTATGGAGTCGCTATAGTATACAGTAAGGAGTCGCTATAGTATACAGTATGGAGTTGCTATAGTATACAGTATGGAGTAGCTATATTATACAGTATAGAGTCGCTATAGTATACAGTATGGAGTCGCTATAGTATACAGTATGGAGTTGCTATATTATACAGTATGGAGTCGCATAGTATATACAGTATGGAGTTGCTATAGTATACAGTATGGAGTTGCTATATTATACAGTATGGAGTCGCTAATATTACAGTATGGAGTTGCTATATTATACAGTATGGAGTCGCTATAGTATTACAGTATGGAGTCGCTATATATACAGTATGGAGTCGCTATAGTATACAGTATGGAGTCGCTATAGTAATACAGTATGGAGTTGCTATATTATACAGTATGGAGTCGCTATAAGTATACAGTATGGAGTTGCTATATTATACAGTATGGAGTCGCTATAGTATACAGTATGAGTCGCTATAGTATACAGTAGGAGTTGCTATATTATAACAGTATGGAGACGCTATAGTATACAGTATGGAGTCGCTATAGTATACAGTATGGAGTCGCTATATTATACAGTTATGGAGTCGCTATAGTATACAGTATGGAGTTGCTATATTATACAGTATGGAGTCGCTATAGTATACAGTATGGAGTTGCTATATTATACAGTAAGGAGTCGCTATAGTATACAGTATGGAGTCGCTATATTATACAGTATGGAGTCGCTATAGTATACAGTATGGAGTTGCTATATTATACAGTATGGAGTCGCTATAGTATACAGTATGGAGTTGCTATATTATACAGTATGGAGTCGCTATAGTATACAGTATGGAGTCGCTATATTATACAGTATGGAGTCGCTATAGTATACAGTATGGAGTCGCTATAGTATACAGTATGGAGTTGCTATATTATACAGTATGGAGACGCTATAGTATACAGTATGGAGTCGCTATAGTATACAGTATGGAGTCGCTATATTATACAGTATGGAGTCGCTATAGTATACAGTATGGAGTTGCTATATTATACAGTATGGAGTCGCTATAGTATACAGTATGGAGTTGCTATATTATACAGTATGGAGTCGCTATATATACAGTATGGAGTTGCTATAGTATACAGTATGGAGTCGCTATAGTATACAGTATGGAGTCGCTATATTATACAGTATGGAGTCGCTATATTATACAGTATGGAGTCGCTATAGTATACAGTAAGGAGTCGCTATAGTATACAGTATGGAGTCGCTATATTATACAGTATGGAGTTGCTATAGTATACAGTATGGAGTTGCTATAGTATACAGTAAGGAGTCGCTATAGTATACAGTATGGAGTCGCTATAGTATACAGTATGGAGTTGCTATATTATACAGTAAGGAGTCGCTATAGTATACAGTATGGAGTTGCTATAGTATACAGTATGGAGTTGCTATATTATACAGTATGGAGTCGCTATATTATACAGTATGGAGTTGCTATAGTATACAGTATGGAGTTGCTATAGTATACAGTATGGAGTTGCTATATTATACAGTATGGAGTCGCTATATTATACAGTATGGAGTTGCTATAGTATACAGTATGGAGTAGCTATAGTATACAGTATGGAGTTGCTATATTATACAGTATGGAGTTGCTATATTATACAGTATGGAGTCGCTATATTATACAGTAT
This sequence comes from Leptobrachium leishanense, assembly GCA_009667805.1. Lineage (NCBI taxonomy): Eukaryota > Metazoa > Chordata > Amphibia > Anura > Megophryidae > Leptobrachium > Leptobrachium leishanense. The sequence goes on from CM019074.1 coordinate 107,936,956, forward strand.
GGAGTTGCTATAGTATACAGTATGGAGTTGCTATATTATACAGTATGGAGTCGCTATATTATACAGTATGGAGTTGCTATATTATACAGTATGGAGTCGCTATAGTATACAGTAAGGAGTTGCTATATTATACAGTATGGAGTTGCTATATTATACAGTATGGAGTCGCTATAGTATACAGTATGGAGTCGCTATAGTATGGAGTCGCTATAGTATGGAGTCGCTATAGTATACAGTATGGAGTAGCTATAGTATACAGTATGGAGTTGCTATATTATACAGTATGGAGTAGCTATAGTATACAGTATGGAGTTGCTATATTATACAGTATGGAGTTGCTATATTATACAGTATGGAGTCGCTATATTATACAGTATGGAGTCGCTATAGTATACAGTATGGAGTTGCTATATTATACAGTATGGAGTTGCTATAGTATACAGTATGGAGTTGCTATATTATACAGTATGGAGTTGCTATAGTATACAGTATGGAGTAGCTATAGTATACAGTATGGAGTTGCTATATTATACAGTATGGAGTCGCTATAGTATACAGTAAGGAGTTGCTATATTATACAGTATGGAGTTGCTATATTATACAGTATGGAGTTGCTATATTATACAGTATGGAGTCGCTATATTATACAGTATGGAGTCGCTATATTATACAGTATGGAGTTGCTATATTATACAGTATGGAGTCGCTATAGTATGGAGTCGCTAATTCCAGGCCAGGCTGGGGCTGTTCAGGTCTCTTCGGGCCTTTATGGGAGGCTGGAAGGTAATGGCTTTATTGATCAGGTGACCTGGAGGATCCGGCGCAGAGACAAAGCGCTCACTCATTCCTCTTTCTGATCCTTTAGGAACAGCATCGGTGTAATCCCAGACATGTTGGTAAACTTGCTCGTCAATGCTTGTCGACCACTCTTGAAGACACACGTGAGTAACGAGCGTCTGTCTGCGGCGCGCGCGTCACATGATTAGCTTCATCACATCGCGCTGAATCTGGAATATCCGGCCAGTTTATTGTCTGAGCTGTGAATGCTCTGTGATTGGTTACAGACTGTCATGTGACTTGCAGTCTGTTTAATGAATGATATATATACAGTATATTATCTTAAAACGCCTGCAGTAAACACATAAGGCGCTGCTCCCTAACCTCTGAATTGGCCGCAAATTTCACCGGATCCGCAACTTTAGCGCAATTCATCTATAGTACCTGACAGCAGTATTTACACCCCTATATATATATTTATATATATATATAGTACCTGACAGCAGTATTTACACCCCTATATATATATTTATATATATATATATAGTACCTGACAGCAGTATTTACACCCCTATATATATATTTATATATATATATATAGTACCTGACAGCAGTATTTACACCCCTATATATATATTTATATATATATATAGTACCTGACAGCAGTATTTACACCCCTATATATATATTTATATATATATATATAGTACCTGACAGCAGTATTTACACCCCTATATATATATTATATATATATATAGTACCTGACAGCAGTATTTACACCCCTATATATATATATATATAAATTGCAACTCACTTGAAGACGCAGTGGCACTCCAGGACTGTTTGAAATTTCTTTTATTCAATCCATAAAATCGACGTTTCAGCCTCTCCCCAAGGCTTTCCTCAGGACATACTCAGGAAAGCCTTGGGGAGAGGCTGAAACGTCGATTTTATGGATTGAATAAAAGAAATTTCAAACAGTCCTGGAGTGCCACTGCGTCTTCAAGTGAGTTGCAATTTGGATATTGAGCCCAGCAGCGAGGCACCGGGCATTCTTTAAATCATTAAGCATGAGTGCATGGCAGACTTTGTAATTTATATATATATATATAGTACCTGACAGCAGTGATTACACCCCTATATATACATAGTATCTGACAACAGCGAATACACCCCTATATATATATATAGTATCTGACAGCAGTGATTACACCCCTATATATATATATATATATATATATATATATATATATATATAGTATCTGACATCAGTGAATACACCCCTATATATATATACAGTATCTGACATCATTGAATACACCTATATATACAGTATCTGACAGAAGTGATTACATATATATATATATATGGTACCCGACAGCGGTGATTACACCCCTATATATATATATAGTACCTAACAGCAGTGAATACACCCCTGTTTCTATATATAGTATCTGACAGCAGTGATTACACCCCTATATATATGTACAGTATCGGACAGCAGTTAATACACCCCTATATTTATATACATAGTATCTGACAGCAGTGATTACACCCCTATATATATATATAGTATCTGACAGCAGTGAATACACCCTATATATATATACAGTATCTGACATCATTGAATACACCTATATATACAGTATCTGACAGAAGTGATTACATATATATATATATATGGTACCCGACAGCGGTGATTACACCCCTATATAATATATATATAGTACCTAACAGCAGTGAATACACCCCTGTTTCTATATATAGTATCTGACAGCAGTGATTACACCCCTATATATATGTACAGTATCGGACAGCAGTTAATACACCCCTATATTTATATACATAGTATCTGACAGCAGTGATTACACCCCTATATATATATATAGTATCTGACAGCAGTGAATACACCCCTATATATATATATATATATATATATATATATATATATACAGTATCTGACAGCATTGAATACACCCCTATATATATATAGTATCTGACAGCAGTGATTACACCCCTATATATATATAGTATCTGACATCAGCGAATACACCCCTATATATATATATATATAGTATCTGACAGCAGTGAATACACCCCTATATATATATATATATACAGTATCTGACAGCATTGAATACACCCTATATATATATAGTATCTGACAGCAGTGATTACACCCCTATATATATATAGTATCTGACATCAGCGAATACACCCCTATATATATATATATATAGTATCTGACAGCAGTGAATACACCCCTATATATATATATATATACAGTATCTGACAGCATTGAATACACCCCTATATATATATAGTATCTGACAGCAGTGATTACACCTATATATATATATATATATATATATATATCATATGACAGAAGTGATTACACCCCATATACAGTCATGGCCGAAATTGTTGGCACCCCAGACATTTTTCCAGAAAATCAAGTATTTCTCACAGAAAAGTATTGCAGTAAGACCTGTTTTGCTATACACATGTTTATTCCCTTTGTGTGTATTGGAACAAAACAAAAAAAGGAGGAAAAAAAGCAAATTGGACATAATGTCACAAAACTCCAAAAATGGGCTGGACAAAATTATTGGCACCTTAACTTAATATTTGGTTGCACACCCTTTGGAAAAAATAACTGAAATCACTCGCTTCCTATAACCATCTCTTCTTACACCTCTCACACGGAGTTTTGGACCCCTCTTTCTTTGCAAACTGCTCTTATTGGAAGGGGGGCGCCTTTTCCCAACAGCAATTTTAAGATCTCTCCACAGGTGTTCAATGGGATTTAGATCTAGACTCATTGCTGGGCACTTCAGAACTCTCCAGCGCTTTGTTGCTATCCATTTCTGGGTGCTTTTTGACATATGTTTGGGGTCATTGTCCTGCTGGGAGACCCAAGATCTCAGACGCAAACCCAGCTTTCTGACACTGGGCTCTACAGTGCGACCCAAAATCCTTTGGTAATCCTCAGATTTCATGATGCCTTGCACACATTCAAGGCACCCAGTGCCAGAGGCAGCAAAACAACCCCAAAACATCATTGAACCTCCACCATATTTCACTGTAGCTACTGTGTTCTTTTCTTTGTAGGCCTCATTCCGTTTTCGGTAAACCATAGAATGATGTGCTTTACCAAAAAGCTCTATTTCGGTCTCATCTGTCCACAAGACATTTTCCCAGAAGGATTTTGGCTTACTCAAGTACATTTTGGCAAACTGTCGTCTTGCTTTTTTAGGTCTCTGTGTCAGCAGTGGGGTCCTCCTGGGTCTCCTGCCATAGCGTTTCATTTCATTTAAATGTCGATGGATAGTTCGCGCTGACACTGATGCTCCCTGAGCCTGCAGGACAGCTTGAATTTCTTTGGAACTTGTTTGGGGGCTGCTTATCCACCATCCGGACTATCCTGCGTTGCAACCTTTCATCAATTTTTCTCTTCTGTCCACCCACAGAGAGATTAGCTACAGTGCCATGGGTTGCAAACTTCTTGATAATGTTGCGTACTGTGGACAAAGGCAAATCTAGATCTCTGGAGATGGACTTGTAACCTTGAGATTGTTGATATTTTTCCACAATTTTGGTTCTCAACTCCTCAGACAGTTCTCTTCTCCTCTTTCTGTTGTCCATGCTTAGTGTGGCACACACAGACACACAATGCAAAGACTAAGTGAACTTCTCTCCTTTTTATCTGCTTTCAGGTGTGATTTTTATATTGCCCACACCTGTTACTTGCCCCAGGTGAGTTTACAGGAGCATCACATGCTTGAAACAATCTTATTTATCCACAATTTTGAAAAGGTGCCAATACTTTTGTCCAGCCCATTTTTGGAGTTTTGTGACATTATGTCCAATTTTTTTTTCAATTTTTTTTTCCTCCCTTTTTTGTTTTGTTCCAATACACACAAAGGGAATAAACATGTGTATAGCAAAACATGTCTTACTGCATTACTTTTCTGTGAGAAATACTTGATTTTCTTGAAAAATGTCTGGGGTGCCAACAATTTCGGCATGACTGTATATATATATATATATAGTATCTAACAGTGAATACACCCCTATATATACAGTATCTGACAGAAGTGATTACACCCCTATATATACAGTATCTGACAGCAGTGAATACACCCCTATATATACAGTATCTGACAGAAGTGAATACACCCCTATATATACAGTATCTGACAGAAGTGAATACACCCTTATATATATATACAGTATCTGACAGAAGTGCATACACCCAGTGTGAAGGAACCGTTCCCTTCCGTCTGTCCTGGCTCTCCAGACACCCCTTCGTTGCGGTCAGCCCGGCTACTGGGAGCGCTGTCCTCAGCGCCTCGAGCGGCTTGACCTGCCTGCTTCTGTTCCTCTGCCCTGGAGCCGTTAGGAATCTCCAGAAGGCCGCTCTCTGCCTTCTGAGGGTGAGTGTGGAGTGTAGCGTAGTTTGTAATAAAGACACCAGGCGCGGCTGTATGCTTTAAAACAGGATCCTCTCTCTCTGAGCTCTGAGAGTTCTCTGACTTTTTAATGAACAAAACGCCACCATTTATGCTGAAGTCCAACAGTCATAATTTGCATACCCATACTAATTACATTAAGTCAGTTATTTACAATAAACATTCTTTACATTCTCTTAGCCTTCTGCTCACACAACATTTGTATATCCATTGTTCTAACATATCAGATTAAACACACACTATCAGAGATCCCTTGAATTAAACAAGCAGCTAGATAATGGGAAAAGCCCTGTTGCATAAATTACACAGCAGTAAAGCTTGTTTACTGTATACACAAAAACACATTTACCTACAGGAATATAAGTATTTTTAAAACCAAAGCTATGTCATTTCACTAAACTAAATTAAACTAAAACCAAACGATGTAAAATATTTAAAAACACACGATATAAATGAACATAAAGTCTCTTGGGGCTTGAAGCATGGAGCGTTACATCAGCTCCATGACACCCCTATATATACAGTATCTGACAGAAGTGGATACACCCCTATATATTCAGTATCGGACAGCAGTTAATACACCATATATATATATATATATATATATATATACAGTGTCTGACAGAAGTGATTACACCCCTATATACACACAGTATCTGACAAAATTGAATACACCCCTATATATACAGTATCTGACAGAAGTGAATACACCCCTATATACACAGTATCTGACAGAAGTGAATACACCCCTATATATACAGTATCTGACAGAAGTAAATACACCCCTATATATACCGTATCTGACAGAAGAGTAGTAGGGAGGAATCGGGGAACTATAGGCCAGTTAGTCTTACGTCAGTAGTGGGGAAATTAATGGAAACCATGTTAAAGGAAAGGATTGTTGAACATCTAAAAACACATAGATTACAGGATCAGAAACAACATGGGTTTACCTCAGGGAGATCATGTCAAACTAATCTTATTGATTTTTTTGATTGGGTAACAAAAATAATAGACACAGGTGGTGCAGTAGACATTGCTTATTTAGATTTCAGTAAGGCTTTTGATACTGTTCCACATAGAAGCTTATCAATAAATTGCAATCTTTGAGTTTAGATTCCAATATTGTTGACTGGATTAGGCAGTGGCTGAGTGACAGACAACAGAGGGTTGTGGTAAATGGAGTTTATTCGGCGCAAGGTCTTGTTACCAGTGGGGTACCTCAGGGGTCAGTACTTGGACCCATTCTCTTTAATATTTTTATTAGTGATATTGCAGAAGGTATTAATGGAAAAGTATGTCTTTTTGCTGATGACACAAAGATTTGCAACAGGGTTGACGTTCCTGGAGGGATCAGCCAAATGACAAATGATTTAGGTAAACTAAAAAAATGGTGGGAGTTGTGGCAATTGAGTTTTAATGTGGATAAGTGCAAGATAATGCACCTGGGACGTAAAAACCCAAGGGCTGAATATAGAATATTTGATACATCTGAGGGTTGGGATTTAGGGGTTATTATTGCATTAACTACTTACCCTTAGATCCTCTGCAATAATGCATGCGTGTTGGCTCGTGGCGGAACGCGTGGAGGATTCTGTCTCACTTTGATGTGACTTTGTTTTTCAGTTCGGCGCCTGCTTTAATGGCATCCTGGGCATCTTCAACGCGAATCTGCAAACTGGTATGTACAAGTTTATTTTCATGCTGCGGCTCGGGGTGTAACGTAATGCAGGGTCTGATGGGGCTCCCCCCCAAAAAAAAAGCATGTGAAAAATGAACCATTCCAGTAGCAAGTGACTCCTGCTTTGAGGGGGGGAGGGGCCACGCGGGCTGGAGGTCCCGGCTCTGGCATTTCACAAGTTCTTTTATGCAGTAAACGAATATGTCATGAATATGAGAGATAATGTTATGTGAATAAACATAAGGATCAGCGCAGGATCACTCTGACACAGGCTGTGGCGCCGTCTCATGGCCGCAGGTAAAATAGCCACAACATGAAAGACATAGAGATGTAGAATTGTATTTATTGCGTTGTTTAGGGGTAGGGTTACCATTTATGCTTTATGGGGTTAGTGCTTTTTTTTAGGGGTGGGGTTAGTGTTTGTACCTTTACTTTTGTCAGGGTTACTATGTGAATTTTTTTTTATTTTGGGAGGGCGGGTAAGTTTTCTGGAACCCAGGGTCACATGCAGGATATGATTGAAGTCAGATAGCTTAACTCATCCCCTTCTGAAAACACACAAAGTTCTTTGTAATTTCTTCACTTTATTGGAAAAGTAACAGCAAATAAAAGGTGTCTTTTCAGCAGAGAAAGCTTCTCCTGGGTCTGCTCGGTATGGCAGGAAGGTGGGCAGAGAAAGCTTCTCCTGGGTCTGCTTGGTATGGGAGGATGGTGGGCAGAGAAAGCTTCTCCTGGGTCTGCTTGGTATGGGAGGAAGGTGGGCAGAGAAAGCTTCTCCTGGATCTGCTTGGTATGGGAGGAAGGTGGGCAGAGAAAGCTTCTCCTGGGTCTGCTTGGTATGGGAGGAAGGTGGGCAGAGAAAGCTTCTCCTGGGTCTGCTCGGTATGGGAGGAAGGTGGGCAGAGAAAGCTTCTCCTGGGTCTGCTTGGTATGGGAGGATGGTGGGCAGAGAAAGCTTCTCCTGGGTCTGCTTGGTATGGGAGGATGGTGGGCAGAGAAAGCTTCTCCTGGGTCTGCTCGGTATGGCAGGAAGGTGGGCAGAGAAAGCTTCTCCTGGGTCTGCTTGGTATGGGAGGAAGGTGGGCAGAGAAAGCTTCTCCTGTGTCTGCTTGGTATGGGAGGAAGGTGGGCAGAGAAAGCTTCTCCTGGGTCTGCTTGGTATGGGAGGAAGTGTGCAGAGAAAGCTTCTCCTGGGTCTGCTCGGTATGGCAGGAAGGTGGGCAGAGAAAGCTTCTCCTGGGTCTGCTTGGTATGGCAGGAAGGTGGGCAGAGAAAGCTTCTCCTGGGTCTGCTTGGTATGGGAGGAAGGTGGGCAGAGAAAGCTTCTCCTGGGTCTGCTTGGTATGGGAGGAAGGTGGGCAGAGAAAGCTTCTTCTGGGTCTGCTTGGTATTATTATTATTATTATTCTTTATTTATAAAGCGCCAGCATATTCCGCAGCGCTGTACAATAAGCACAGTATAGACAGGGTTACAATACATTGAACAACATTTGACAAACAGTACAGGAGGAGATGAGGGCCCTATTCCCGTAGGAACTCACAATCTGGGAGGGTTGGGGTTGGAAACCGGAGGAGAGGACTGTAAGGTGAGAGTGATTGATGGTTGCGTCAGTGAGTTGGGGGTCGGCTTCCCTAAATAGGAATGTTTTAAGGGAGCGTTTGAAGGAAGAGAAGTTAGGGGAAAGTCTGACAGTACGAGGGAGAGCGCTCCAGAGAGTGGGGGCTGCGCGTGAGAAATCCTGCAGTCTATCATGGGAAGAGGTGATGCGGGGAGAAGCTAGGCGCAGGTCACTGTTTGACCTTAGGGAGCGGGCTGGGGTGTATTTGGTGATTAGTGAGGACAGGTAGTGGGGAGCTGAGTTAGTGAGGGTTTTGTAGGTAAGGATAAGGATTTTGAACTTAATTCTGCAGTGGATGGGGAGCCAGTGAAGGGACTCGCAGAGGGGAGCGGCAGAGACAGAGCGGCGGGTGAGGTGAATTAGCCTGGCGGAGGCGTTCAGGATGGATTGTAGGGGGGAGAGGTGGGACAGAGGGAGGCCAGATAAGAGATTATTGCAATAGTCGAGTCGGGAGATTACCAGGGCGTGTATGAGTTGTTTTGTGGTGACAGCGGTAAGAAATGGCCGAATTCGGGAAATATTACGCAGTTGGTATCAGCAGGAGGAGGAAAGAGACTTGATGTGGGGGATGAAGGAAAGAGCCGAGTCAAGTGTAACTCCAAGACAGTGAACTTGGTTTTATGGGGAGATGGTGATACCCTCCACCGTGATAGAGAAGTCAGGAGGTGGGGAGGCATTGGAGGGAGGAATAAGTAGGAGCTCAGTCTTTGACATGTTGATCTTTAGGTGGTGGGAGGCCATCCAGGAGGAGATGCCAGATAAACAGTCACTGACTTTTGAAAGGACAGGGGGAGAGAGATCAGGAGTAGAGAGGTAGATCTGAGTGTCATCAGCGTAGAGGTGGTAATTAAAGCCAAAGCTGTTGATGATTTTGCCCAGGGAGGAGGTGTAGATGGAAAAGAGCAGAGGACCAAGGACAGAGCCTTGAGGTACACCAACAGATAGAGGCAATGAAGAGGAGGAGTTACCTGCAAAGGACACACAGAAGGACCTGTTGGATAAATAGGAGTCAACCCAAGCGAGTGCAGTGTCACCGAGACCCAGAGAGCTGAGGGTCTGTAGAAGGAGGGGGTGGTCAACAGTGTCAAAAGCAGCCGAGAGGTCAAGCAGGATGAGAATAGAATAGTGGCCGTGTTTTTGAGCAGTTAGGAAGTCGTTGGTGACTTTGGTGAGGGCAGTTTCAGTTGAGTGTAGGGGACGGAAGCCAGATTGCAGGGGGTCAAGTAGGGAATTGGAGGACAGGAAGAGGGAGAGGCGGTTGAAGACTAGTTTTTCTAAGAGCTTAGAGGTAAAGGGAAGCAGGGATACAGGGCGGTAGTTGGATGGAGAGTTAGGATCGAAGGATGGTTTCTTTAGTAAAGGGGTAACTAGCGCGTGTTTGAAGGCGGATGGAAAGGAGCCAGTGGAAAGAGATAAGTTGAAGATGTGTGTGAGAGCAGGGGTGAGGGAGGAGGAGAGGGGAGGAATTAGATGTGAGGGAATGGGGTCGAGCGGGCACGTGGTGAGATGTGAGGAGGACAATAAGGAATTGACTTCTTCCTCAGTGGCTGGGAGGAAGCGGCAGAGGGTGGCAGAGGGGACCTCTGGGAGTGGAGGTGGCAGATAACTATCTTGTGTTGGGATGTTGCTTCTGATAGTTAGAGTTTTACTGAGGAAGGTACTGGAATGGGAGGAAGGTGGGTAGAGAAAGCTTCCCCTGGGTCTGCTTGGTATGGCAGGAAGGTGGGCAGAGAAAGCTTCTCTGATGTGCACTTTCTAATCAGGTAAAACAGAATGCAATACGCCCGTATAAACAGGATGCTGCTACTCACATACCTCTATGGTTACAATGAAGGAATGATGCTTTGCTAAACAAGAAATGGGACTGGGCCAAACTAACTATGCGAATTAGTCAGGGAGAGTGGACTAATCCATTCTAAGTAAAACATAGGGGGGAAACAAATAAGGAATCTGGTACCGTTATAGGATTAATATGTTTGCTTTTATTGGGGGGAGGAGTTATGCTTGTGATTTGTTTTAGGGGTGGAATTAGTAGTTGTTCTTTTTATAGGTTTAGGGTTAACCCCCCCCCCCCAAAGATTGACCCTAACTCAAATTTGTCTCATTTTTCTGTATAATCTTCGCTATAATCCCATCACACTCACTTAATTTTTAGGTAAGAGTCTCAGACTCCGCCCCTTTTATTTTTACTTGAAAGCTAGTGTTGTTTTTACACCAAGCTGTCAACTTGTTCAGAAAATTGATATTTGCACTAATTTTTCACTCAAAAAAACCCAATTTTTTTTTTTTACCTGCCTACTGAAATCAGTCTCCGAGTGTCTGATAGTAAACAGTGTCAGAGGAGGAACGTCTCGGTGCACACACGCTTACATGACATTCTGTATGCTGAAACTCCTGTGCAGGGCAGCCATCAGGGGGTGACAGCCCATGACATGTTCAGGGGCCCAGTCAGGGCTGGCCCGTCCATGGAGCAGGCTGGAGCAACGGCACCAGGCGGCCCTTTGTCAGGGGTGGCATTTTGCCACCCTGTCCAGGGCCGCGGCGTGGAGCTGCCACCCTGGACAAGGCACGACCCACCCTCCTCCATCAGGTTCTGAAGCCAGGCGGCACCCGCCCCTCTCAGAGGGCCGGTGCCCTCCCCCCTTCATGCAAAAGGGTGGCTCCCACCCCCTTTACGTGAGTGGGCTCACGCCCGCACCCTTGATTCGAGAGAGGCGGCAAGCGGAGCCCGCCACTTTCAGCAGACCAGGCCCGATACTTTCCAACTCTGTGAAGAGTCTCGCGCGAACATCTCCTCCATGTGAGAGCTCTACAGAGATCATTGTGCTTTCTTCAACCACTCAGTGATGACTCCTTCTATCAGAGGATCCTCTCTCCAAGACGTTACTCCGGCTCCTATATTTTCCATGTAAATCTCTTATGGTCTCCTTTAGCTCTTTCCCACCTCCAGGGAGTCACTCAGTGCCCTCTTTCTCCTTCTCGCAGTAACCTCTCCCACTTTAGGAACGCTCAGCTTCCTCCCTACCAGCACGAGAGGCTCAAAGCATTTATATGACACCCACTTCCCAGGATGGCATAAGGAGCCGGGTCAACAAAATGCAGATATACCGGGGCTCTATTCCAACTGAGCTGCAAGGGCAACAGCACGAGCCACCAAAGGCAAGTCACGTAGACACAACATTACGAGTGGGAGCCGCACACGTTGCATGCGACTCGTATGATGCAGCTGGTTACTGTACAGTAACAGCTCCTTTACTTTGTACCAGAGCTCCTGGTTTGTGGCCAGAATGAGCAGAATGTGCTTTTCCAATGTCCTCAGCCTGAGACAGTATTCTGCAAAGATTAACAGGAGGCCCTGAGGGTCCACAAAATTAACATTTTAATTAAAAAACAAATCCCCTTACTGCTGATCCCGCGTCTTGCGGCCCATGCCGTGCCTTCTCTCGCTGTATGCGGCAGATAGTCCCTAGTGTCCTTCAATGGCGTCTCCTCTCCATTGAGTACTATGGACTCCAGGAGACGATGCCAGTGGCGGTACTGCTGGTACCAGGTGTGGGCTGACACATTATGTGTTTTGGGCACCACCTGAGGACCCAAGGTGGTGGGCCAGATTCGTGGCCCCATCTGGAAGACCTGCTTCCCTATTCTTGTGCAGTGATCATGTAGCGTCATGGGGTTTCACTCCTCAATGCTGTGGACGCTCCACTCACATCCTGTATGTTTCCTTGGTGCCGAGTAGGGGCTTCAGACATCACACAGGGTGGATGTCAGCCCTTGCTGTGGGACTGTCCCCTGGACGCATGCGCTCAATGACATCACAAACGGGGATTCCCTTGCCCTGTATCTCGGGAACAGTAAGTCTTACCAGTAAGGCTGGGGTCAGACCAGCGCACTTTTAACGTGCGTTCTGGTGCACTTAATTATGGCCGCACTAGCAGCAAATGACGGGCAATGACGGCCAATATACGAAGTACGGTCGCACAAAAGTCCGGCCGCGCAACGCAAGTGGAAAATGAACGCATTTTTTCGAGAACGCAGAACCGCTAGTACTGACGTACAGAGTGCGCTGCGTCCGCTAGCGGCGTGTGTGTGTGATTTGGAGACGTCAGACCCTGCTCGTTTCCGGCCAACATAACGTCCAGACACCCAAAGTTTCCTGGTTTGGATCCGTAAAAAATCACGCACAAAAATGCGCATCGTATGACCGTTTTCGCGTATTCCATGAAGAAATACGTCAATGCGTTCAGACGCACTTTTTGATGTTCGCGTGTAAAAATGCTTTTGTTTGACCCTAGCCTTAGTAAGACTAGTGAGTCTGGCCTTTCCATCGATACTGAACATCAGAGGCGGCTCTATAATTAGGCAAAATAGGCGGCCGCCTAAGGCCTCACTCAGAGGCCTCGCACAGGGTATTTGTGTGACATTTCAGTAAGGACATGTTTGTAGGAGCTCTTATACACCACACAAATATACTCCTACATTAATATACACCAGTCTGCCAGGACAGCCGTCAGAAACTTCATTAATTATGTTTGTTTTGTCTAATTTCTGTATTTTTACACAATAATATGGCCTCGTAGGTGAGGTTTGCCTCAGGCCTCACTACACAGCCGCCTCTGCCGAACATGACCAAATAAACATGACCAAATAATCAGGGCCGGTGCAAGGTTTTTTTTTGTCTACTCAGGCGAAGGGATATTTTTGTGCCCCCCCCCCGTTAAAATCACTAACGAGCTGTGTGTACGAGCGTATCCGAGCTTCACAGCAATAAAACTCACAGTAACGCTCTGCTCGTCTGCTTCTTTCACTCTATGTCCTCCTCTCTTCCACCCCTTGTCTTCATCCTTTTCTCTCTCTCTGTTTAAGCTGTCTCATTCGTGAACAACCTGTCACTATTGTAACGGGCGCTATGGCGCTCACACTGGAGTAGCGTAGTTGGGATCGTAATGGACAGGTTTTTCTGATACAAGATTACAAAGCAAAACGTATTATTAGACCTGATCTCCCAAACCAGGGAGTAAATGGACAAGACAGAGCAGCACCTAAACTGACCAAAAGATCGCTTAGTGCAAACACATGAACTCTAGTCACAAGTAAACATAGCCTGGATACCTGTGTATAGCGATTTTCACATCGGTTTTCAAGCAGAGTTTTGTGGTGGTTGATGAATTGAGCAGGTTGCAGGGCAGTCACATAATAGGTAGATTTAGCCTATATGTTGTAACCAAACCTGGCAGACAGCAGACCGTTATAACAATAATAGGATATGAATCGTGCAGGCTTCAGGTTGGTCGCAACCTCGGTACACTTTGTGTTTATGTTGCAGCCGAACACGGCAGAAAGTAAACCGCTGTCATAACCCAATACTCTCACGGCTCGGCAGATATTCACATAATCGGATGCCTTGTGATTAGGGCTTAGACTGGATAAGGTAACCAACGGCAACCAAGAGCGAGATGTGAATTTACCAAGGTGGCGGGCAGAACCTTAACCGACACACATGCAGTAACACATAAAACCGCTATACAGAACACCAAACAGGGACTAAGCAATAGAATGGTCTAATAACAAGCCGGGGTGAAAACATGAGCAGCTGGTAATCAAAGCACAATAATAATAAGGCTAAGGTCAGACGAAAGCAGTTTTAACGTGCGTTTAACCGCACGAAATCACGGCCGTGCTAGCAGCAAATGACGTCCAATGCCGGGGAACACACGAAGAACGGCCGCACGAAAGTGCGGCCGCGCAACGCAAGCGGCAAACGAACACATTTTTTCGAGAACGTCAAACCGCTAGTACTGACGTACAGAGTGCGCTGCGTCCGCATAGCGGCGTGTTTGCGTGATTAGGAGACGTCAGACACTGCTAATGTCCGGCCAACATAACGTCCAGACACAAAAAGTGTTTTATTGATGATCCGTACAAAATCACGGACGGAAATGCGCATCGTATGACCGCTATCTCGTATTCCGTGAAAAAATACGTCCATTCGTTCGAACAAACTTTTTCATGGACAACGCGAAAAATGCGTTCGTCTGACCCTAGCCTAAACATGCGATGCCGGAACTAAACTCCACGTCAGGGCAACGAGCAATCTCTTGCGCCCTGCTTTAGACTAGGGTCAAACAAATACATTATTCGCAGCGACCGTCAAAAAGTGCGTCCGAACGCATTGACGTATTTTTTCACGGAATGCGCAAAAATGGTCAAACGACGTGCATTTTCGTGCGTGATTTGTTACAGATCCAAACCAGGAAACTTTGGGTGTCTGGACGTTATGTTGGCCGGACATGAGCAGCGTCTGACGTCTCCAAATCGCGCACACTCGCCGCTAGCGGACGCAGCGCACTCTGTACATCAGTACTTGCGATTCTGCGTTCTCGAAAAAATGCTTTCGTGCGACTGTACTTCGTATATTGGCCGTCATTGCCCGTCATTTTCTGCTACTGCGGCCGTGATAAAGTGCGCCTAAACGCACATTAAAAATGCACTAGTCTGACCCCAGCCTAAAACCAGGCGGCTCCTCGTGACCACGTCAGGCCCCGCCCACTCAGACGCCAATCGGCCATTACAAAGTACTGGCATCCGACCAGCCAGCGACACAGAACTATGCCCAGACTCCCCCCAGGCATCGCTGCGGGGCCGAGGATGTAACAACTATCTAACAGGCAATTTGGGAAGTGACATCATGCGCAGTATTACAACATAGAACCACCTAGAACCTGAGATTAGTGACCTCTGATTTCAGGGTCCTGGATGTCGGGACTCTTGGTACTAAGCTTCAATCGATGGTGCTCATTGCGCTTGGGATTGAGAGACCTTGGATAGGGCGGACACTTGTTTGAGTGTGACCACTACGGCTAACATGAAGCCGGTGACATGTCACATGGAGACCAAAACTGAGAGTCTGGCACTGGGGAAAAAGACACGTTTATAACCAAACTAAAGGGTTAAAGTGAGAGTGGGGGTGCAGAGGGGGTCAGGGTTTCATGTTTATCCTCTCTGACACCTCCTCTCATTTTAGCCCAAAAGTTACCCCTTTAATGCTGCCCCTGAATAAAATGAATGCCAGTCTACCATGTATATTTTTTGCTCTCTTCCTCAATGTTCATGGCCGGCCACTGTAACCGATCCACCGGCACGCCAGGGTTTTTGGCAATTTTTTTTAAAAAGACAGAATAATCAACTTTACAGTCCTTTCTGCAGAGCGGGATCACTTGGGGAAAAGCTGAACAGGACACGGAGGAGAATAAAGGGGAAATTTGTAACAGAATTTATTATTTTTATAAAAGGCCTTTTTTATTATTTAGACGCATTTCTATTGGTTTAAACTCCTTTTAGGAGAATCCGAGACTTCCTATCTTTTTCTTTTCAGTTCGTTGGTTTTCGCCAATATCCGATAACTGCTTCAGCGACTCCATATTCGGCAAAATTGTGACCATTCGCTAAATAGTAAATTCGTCATATTTTCAGAGAAATGGAATTGGTGAACTGCGCCGAAAAGCCGAAACTGAACCTTTCATTTGGGCGCTTTGTGAATAGAGCATTAAGTGACAGAGGGGATTTACAAAGAATGAGAGAGAAAAAATGGCAGCTAAGCAGGAATTGGGGGAATAAGGGGAGAGATGCGAGAATATAAGACATAAGAGCAGCTTCCCCGGGGAGAGCAGGGTACAGGGAAGGCAGGGGCTCCAGGGATTTATTCCACAGCCTGTCCATTAGGCTCCTGTAAGCCTGTGGTTATGAGACCCAGCTCATTAGATGGAGCGTCCGGCTGCTTTCTTGGAGCTGACTGCTTTTAAAAAGAATTTTCTATGAGGAAATAACGGGAAAAAAACACCTTATCTTATCCTGGACTCATCCTGTGACTGACTGAGGCGCCATTAGGATTTTTCAAAGATCCGCAGTCACATGGCTGTATAGTGTGAGCTGATAGGTCAGATAGTGAGCCAGGGGGCGGGCACTCTGACACCTCATCACAGTGCGCCGGCGCCCCCATAAACTGACCACGGAGCTCAGCAGGAGCGGCATTGCTCAAACAGGGAGGGCGCGCAGAGGGCAGAGATTATGATGATTTTTGTGCATTCGGCAGCACACGTGCCCTTAGACTGACACCTGTGCTGCCTTCTAGGAAGCCCCAGCCCTGCAAGTCACATGGAAAAAATAAAAGACAGGAAAAATAAATTAAGGCTTTTTTTTTGTTTTCTCTAAGGCAGTGACGTTGTCTATTTTTCACATATAAAGTGAACAACGCTACTGCCGTTACTCACCTTCTCATTTCCCACATTGGGAGCAAGTTTGGTGATTTATAATTAGTCTGATTATTCATAAAATGCAAAGTGGCAGAATATAAGCAAATAATATTTGGGTTGTTTTTTTCCAGTTTTCGTTCAAATTGCAAATTTTCTTTAAAAAACAAACAAACAGAAATGGAGAAAGTGTTATTGCATTTTTTATAACCATGTACATGTGGGTGTTGTGTCGTATGAGAGGGGTTTCTTGTGTGTAGACCTCTCTGGGGAATGGGACCCCATTACCTCCTTTTGCCTGAGGACCCCATTGGTTGTCAGTCCTCCCTGGCCGTTAGCCATTAGCGGCTCCAGAATATCACGATTCAAGCCTCCACCAGCCCTGTCTGAATCGAGCCAGCAACAGGGAACTACGAGGGGTTAACGGATCGCACACCGCCAATAGTTGCTTCCAGTTAACGACTCTCTTGGATTGGTCCCAGGATTTCATATATAGAGCTTTGCATTGATAGGGGACCCCCCCCCCCAGGGTAATGCCGAGGACTTGCCAGGTCTTTAAAATCTTTATTTTTGGAAAATGACACAATATTTTCAGCAGTAAAAAACACAAATTCTGAATCGGCCTAAAACAGGGAAAATCCCTTTAAATGATATAAATAAATGTGATATAAAATGATAACAGAGAGGGTTAAACATTCAGAAGCAGGGGCAGGGTGTAGACAGAGGTTTGCTTTGGGTACGTGTGTATTGTGACGCTGTATACGTGTGGCTTTTTCTGATTGCTTCTCTGGCATTTTGCAGGTGGCGCACTAGTTTCTGGCACTTTAATGAATATTTTCGCGACCAGTGTAACTGTTACTAACGGAGTTCTAAGTGTCACGCACACGGTAAGTCCATTCTCTTTGATCTTCTAACCAGTAAGTCAGAGCTTTCTGTGGGAGCGAATGATGCGCTATACTGTGACGTGTAAAAACCCAAAGCTTTAAACCAGAAGCCACCTCCGTATAAGCATCCTGTTTTTGTATAAGGTGAGACGCCAGAGACTCTTAACCCGCATGACTCCAGGGACTCCCCAGGGACTGAGTGATTCTTCTATGATCATGTAAAGCAATACCATTCCTCTGAATACATCGACTTTGTCTCTTACAATGTGCTGACGCCCTGGAACCAGCCTTCATTATAAGTGTTATGGAACATGGTGTCTGCGTAGAGCGCGTTCCCTGTACATCAGAGGAAGTTCCCCCTGGAAAGTCGTGAAGGAGTAATGTCCCTGGGCAGCCTGCTCAACAGCTCCGTAAATAGATGTATCTATACCAGCATCTGACATGATCCATTTGATCCATCTCGCCAAAGTGGAGGAAGAGATTGGATGAAACCATTTCTTAAGGGATAACACCAATTGGTCGGAAGATGGAAGGCGATATAATAACGTAATCCGTTCATATTCTGAGAGGCAGAGGAATGGACAGAGATCAGATCTCTGAGGGAAGGCCGGGTAAGAAACCTGAATAATAGCTGTTTTGAAGTCTATTGATAGAAAAGAAACTCCCTGAGGGGTAAAGAATTGACTGGATAAATCTAACGCTCCAACACCGGACACTCTTTTACAAGAGATGAGGAATAAAAGCCCGGCCAGTTTATCTGACAGCTGTTTGATGGACAAAGATGTGTTAACAGGCCAGTTATCAATAACATTTAGAACAACAGTCACATCCCACGTAAAAGCGTATCAAGAGAGGGGGTCGTTGACGCCTTAAGAAAGGCATTCGTGTTCATTTAGAGGGTGTTGACCTGCTGGAATATTCTCAAAACCAGTAGGAGAAGCTGGGATAACATATCTAAAGGAATTAATTGTCTCTAAGGTGGAAAGATGGTCAAATATGGAATATTAAGCAATTCTTGAATTACAATTCTGTAGGGGTTATATATCTTTTGTTCTGTCCCTCTCAAAAAAGATATGTAGGGAAAACTATTTGTCCTCTTAAAGTAAAGATTTTAGAGCATAGTCGGGCGATAGAATTATCCAAGGCATTTCTTCCAATACCATGAAGCTTCGGCTGGTGGTTTGAACTTTATGGGCCTGGAACAGGTCAAACTGGGTCCAAGTAAAGGCAATAATGATACAATGTTATTGAAGAGTGAGGCACAATAGATTTACAAAGTGGGTATCAACACCTGATGGAATTGACCAGGAATTCACTTTTACTCCATTTATTGACTCCTAAAAAAATAGAGAAGATGGGTGGTTGTAGCCAGTAATATAGGGAATGTGTATGGAAGATGATAAAAAGGTATTATAGGGAATGTGTATGGAAGATAAAAAGGTATTATAGGGAATGTGTACGGAAGATAAAAAGGTATTATAGGGAATGTGTACGGAAGATAAAAAGGTATTATAGGGAATGTGTATGGAAGATGATAAAAAGGTATTATAGGGAATGTGTACGGAAGATGATAAAAAGGTATTATAGGGAATGTGTACAGAAGATAATAAAAGGTATTATAGGGAATGTGTACAGAAGATAATAAAAGGTATTATAGGGAATGTGTTCAGAAGATAATAAAAGGTATTATAGGAAATGTGTACAGAAGATAAAAAGGTATTATAGGGAATGTGTACAGAAGATAATAAAAGGTATTATAGGGAATGTGTTCAGAAGATAATAAAAGGTATTATAGGGAATGTGTACAGAAGATAATAAAAGGTATTATAGGGAATGTGTACAGAAGATAAAAAGGTATTATAGGGAATGTGTACAGAAGATAATAAAAGGTAATATAGGGAATGTGTACAGAAGATAAAAAGGTATTATAGGGAATGTGTTCAGAAGATAATAAAAGGTATTATAGGGAATGTGTACAGAAGATAATAAAAGGTATTATAGGGAATGTGTACAAAAGATAATAAAAGGTATTATAGGGAATGTGTACAGAAGATAATAAAAGGTATTATAGGGAATGTGTACAAAAGATAATAAAAGGTATTATAGGGAATGTGTACAGAAGATAATAAAAGGTATTATAGGGAATGTGTACAGAAGTTAATAAAAGGTATTATAGGGAATGTGTACAGAAGATAATAAAAGGTATTATAGGGAATGTGTTCAGAAGATAATAAAAGGTATTATAGGGAATGTGTACAGAAGATAATAAAAGGTAATATAGGGAATGTGTACAGAAGATAAAAAGGTATTATAGGGAATGTGTTCAGAAGATAATAAAAGGTATTATAGGGAATGTGTACAGAAGATAATAAAAGGTATTATAGGGAATGTGTACAGAAGATAATAAAAGGTATTATAGGGAATGTGTTCAGAAGATAATAAAAGGTATTATAGGGAATGTGTACAGAAGATAATAAAAGGTATTATAGGGAATGTGTTCAGAAGATAATAAAAGGTATTATAGGGAATGTGTACAGAAGATAATAAAAGGTATTATAGGGAATGTGTACAGAAGATAATAAAAGGTATTATAGGGAATGTGTTCAGAAGATAATAAAAGGTATTATAGGGAATGTGTAGGAAAGATAATAAAAGGTATTATAGGGAATGTGTACAGAAGATAATAAAAGGTATTATAGGGAATGTGTACAGAAGATAATAAAAGGTATTATAGGGAATGTGTACAGAAGATAAAAAGGTATTATAGGGAATGTGTTCAGAAGATAATAAAAGGTATTATAGGGAATGTGTACAGAAGATAATAAAAGGTATTATAGGGAATGTGTACAGAAGATAAAAAGGTATTATAGGGAATGTGTACAGAAGATAATAAAAGGTATTATAGGGAATGTGTAGGAAAGATAATAAAAGGTATTATAGGGAATGTGTACAGAAGATAATAAAAGGTAATATAGGGAATGTGTACAGAAGATAAAAAGGTATTATAGGGAATGTGTTCAGAAGATAATAAAAGGTATTATAGGGAATGTGTACAGAAGATAAAAAGGTATTATAGGAATGTGTACAGAAGATAATAAAAGGTATTATAGGGAATGTGTACAGAGAGATAAAAGGTATTATAGGGAATGTGTACAAAAGATAATAAAAGGTATTATAGGGAATGTGTACAGAAGATAATAAAAGGTATTATAGGGAATGTGTACAGAGATAAAAAGGTATTATAGGGAATGTGTACGGAAGGTAATAAAAGGTATTATAGGGAATGTGTTCAGAAGATAATAAAAGGTATTATAGGGAATGTGTACAGAAGATAATAAAAGGTATTATAGGAATGTGTTCAGAAGATAATAAAAGGTATTATAGGGAATGTGTTACAGAAGATAATAAAAGGTATTATAGGGAATGTGTAGGAAGATAATAAAAGGTATTATAGGGAATGTGTACAGAAGATAATAAAAGGTATTATAGGGAATGTGTGTAGGAAAGATAATAAAAGGTATTATAGGGAATGTGTTCAGAAGATAATAAAAGGTATTATAGGGAATGTGTACAGAAGATAAAAAGGTATTATAGGGAATGTGTACAGAAGATAATAAAAGGTATTATAGGGAATGTGTAGGAAAGATAATAAAAGGTATTATAGGGAATGTGTTCAGAAGATAATAAAAGGTATTATAGGGAATGTGTACAGAAGATAAAAAGGTATTATAGGGAATGTGTACAGAAGATAAAAAGGTATTATAGGGAATGTGTACAGAAGATAATAAAAGGTATTATAGGGAATGTGTTCAGAAGATAATAAAAGGTATTATAGGGAATGTGTACAGAAGATAAAAAGGTATTATAGGGAATGTGTACAGAAGATAATAAAAGGTAATATAGGGAATGTGTTCAGAAGATAAAAAGTTATTATAGGGAATGTGTACAGAAGATAATAAAAGGTATTATAGGGAATGTGTTACAGAAGATAATAAAAAGGTATTATAGGGAATGTTGTACAGAAGATAATAAAAGGTTAATATAGGAATGTGTACAGAAGAAAAAAGGTATTATAGGGAATGTGTACAGAAGATAATAAAAGGTATTATAGGGAATGTGTTCAGAAGGATAATAAAAGGTATTATAGGGAATGTGTACAGAAGATAATAAAAGGTATTATAGGGAATGTGTACAGAAGATAATAAAAGGTATTATAGGGAATGTGTACAGAAGATAAAAAGGTATTATAGGGAATGTGTTCAGAAGATAATAAAAGGTATTATAGGGAATGTGTACAGAAGATAATAAAAGGTATTATAGGGAATGTGTACAGAAGATAAAAAGGTATTATAGGGAATGTGTACAGAAGATAATAAAAGGTATTATAGGGAATGTGTAGGAAAGATAATAAAAGGTATTATAGGGAATGTGTACAGAAGATAATAAAAGGTAATATAGGGAATGTGTACAGAAGATAAAAAGGTATTATAGGGAATGTGTTCAGAAGATAATAAAAGGTATTATAGGGAATGTGTACAGAAGATAAAAAGGTATTATAGGGAATGTGTACAGAAGATAATAAAAGGTATTATAGGGAATGTGTACAGAAGATAAAAAGGTATTATAGGGAATGTGTACAAAAGATAATAAAAGGTATTATAGGGAATGTGTACAGAAGATAATAAAAGGTATTATAGGGAATGTGTACAGAAGATAAAAAGGTATTATAGGGAATGTGTACAGAAGATAATAAAAGGTATTATAGGGAATGTGTACGGAAGGTAATAAAAGGTATTATAGGGAATGTGTTCAGAAGATAATAAAAGGTATTATAGGGAATGTGTACAGAAGATAATAAAAGGTATTATAGGGAATGTGTTCAGAAGATAATAAAAGGTATTATAGGGAATGTGTACAGAAGATAATAAAAGGTATTATAGGGAATGTGTAGGAAAGATAATAAAAGGTATTATAGGGAATGTGTACAGAAGATAATAAAAGGTATTATAGGGAATGTGTACAGAAGATAATAAAAGGTATTATAGGGAATGTGTAGGAAAGATAATAAAAGGTATTATAGGGAATGTGTACAGAAGATAATAAAAGGTATTATAGGGAATGTGTAGGAAAGATAATAAAAGGTATTATAGGGAATGTGTTCAGAAGATAATAAAAGGTATTATAGGGAATGTGTACAGAAGATAAAAAGGTATTATAGGGAATGTGTACAGAAGATAATAAAAGGTATTATAGGGAATGTGTAGGAAAGATAATAAAAGGTATTATAGGGAATGTGTTCAGAAGATAATAAAAGGTATTATAGGGAATGTGTACAGAAGATAAAAAGGTATTATAGGGAATGTGTACAGAAGATAAAAAGGTATTATAGGGAATGTGTACAGAAGATAATAAAAGGTATTATAGGGAATGTGTTCAGAAGATAATAAAAGGTATTATAGGGAATGTGTACAGAAGATAAAAAGGTATTATAGGGAATGTGTACAGAAGATAATAAAAGGTAATATAGGGAATGTGTACAGAAGATAATAAAAGGTAATATAGGGAATGTGTACAGAAGATAATAAAAGGTAATATAGGGAATGTGTACAGAAGATAAAAAGGTATTATAGGGAATGTGTACAGAAGATAATAAAAGGTATTATAGGGAATGTGTACAGAAGATAATAAAAGGTATTATAGGGAATGTGTACAGAAGATAATAAAAGGTATTATAGGGAATGTGTACAGAAGATAATAAAAGGTATTATAGGGAATGTGTACAGAAGATAATAAAAGGTATTATAGGGAATGTGTATGGAAAGATAAAAAGGTATTATAGGGAATGTTTTATGTTACATTTACCTCATGATTTTCATAACAAAGCAGGAAGTAGAATTTTGGTCAACCTGTTTTTTCAATGGAATATGATGATGTTGGAGAGTGTATACACATCATTTGCTGACAATATATGGGCCTGTGATTGCATCATTTTTGTTACATCCAGGTACTGAGCTTATTTTTTGACATAAAGATATGGATAAGTGAAGTGGATAGTATGCTCTTCTCCCCTCCTCCCTCCCTTCCTCGTCTGTTTTGCATGTACTCTATGGATTAATGGAGTGTATTATTATTATTATTATTATTATTCTTTATTTATAAAGCGCCAGCATATTCCGCAGCGCTGTACAATAAGCACAGTATAGACAGGGTTACAATACATTGAACAACATTTGACAAACAGTACAGGAGGAGATGAGGGCCCTATTCCCGTAGGAACTCACAATCTAGGAGGGTTGGGGTTGGAAACAGGAGGAGAGGACTGTAAGGTGAGAGTGATTGATGGTTGCGTCAGTGAGTTGGGTGGTAGGCTTCCCTAAATAGGAATGTTTTCAGGGAGCGTTTGAAGGAAGAGAAGTTAGGGGAAAGTCTGACAGTACGAGGGAGAAAGTTCCAGAGAGTGGGGGCTGCGCGTGAGAAATCCTGCAGTGTATCATGGGAAGAGGTGATGCGGGGAGAAGCTAGGCGCAGGTCACTGTTTGACCTTAGGGAGCGGGCTGGGGTGTATTTGGTGATTAGTGAGGACAGGTAGTGGGGAGCTGAGTTAGTGAGGGTTTTGTAGGTAAGGATAAGGATTTTGAACTTAATTCTGCAGTGGATGGGGAGCCAGTGAAGGGACTCGCAGAGGGGAGCGGCAGAGACAGAGCGGCGGGTGAGGTGAATTAGCCTGGCGGAGGCGTTCAGGATGGATTGTAGGGGGGAGAGGTGGGACAGAGGGAGGCCAGATAAGAGATTATTGCAATAGTCGAGTCGGGAGATTACCAGGGCGTGTATGAGTTGTTTTGTGGTGACAGCGGTAAGAAATGGCCGAATTCTGGAAATATTACGCAGTTGATATCGGCAGGAGGAGGAAAGAGACTTGATGTGGGGGATGAAGGAAAGAGCAGAGTCAAGTGTAACTCCAAGACAGCGAACTTGGTTTGATGGGGAGATGGTGATACCCTCCACCGTGATAGAGAAGTCAGTGTATAATAATAATCATGTTAAATAATATGGTTACATTATATACATGTTGATTTGGTTTTAAAGAATAATAGTATAACATTATATATCAATTCTAACCATTTGAGTATTACAATATATATGGCGTTAATATTCTGATGATCATCATTTAATGCTCCATGATATAGAGTGATTCTGGCTGCTTAGATCTGATTGGTTGATCTAGTAATGCCCCAAATTGAGGGTTTACTTTTACATGGGTATGATCAGAAATATGATATATGGATAGCAGCTCCCCCTCAGTGTTTTACCCAGCGGATAGTAGCACCCCCTCAGTGTTTTACCCAGCGGATAGTAGCTCCCCCTCAGCGTTTTACCCAGCGGATAGTAGCACCCCCTCAGTGTTTTACCCAGCGGATAGCAGCTCCCCCTCAGCGTTTTACCCAGCGGATAGCAGCTCCCCCTCAGTGTTTTACCCAGCGGATAGTAGCTCCCCCTCAGCGTTTTACCCAGCGGATAGCAGCTCCCCCTCAGCGTTTTACCCAGTGGATAGTAGCTCCCCCTCAGCGTTTTACCCAGCAGATAGCAGCTCCCCCTCAGTGTTTTACCCAGCGGATAGTAGCTCCCCCTCAGTGTTTTACCCAATGGATAGCAGCTCCCCCTCAGCGTTTTACCCAGTGGATAGCAGCTCCCCCTCAGTGTTTTACCCAGTGGATAGCAGCTCCCCCTCAGCGTTTTACCCAGCGGATAGCAGCTCCCCCTCAGTGTTTTACTCAGTGGATAGCAGCTCTCCCTCAGCGTTTTACCCAGTGGATAGCAGCTCCCCCTCAGTGTTTTACCCAGCGGATAGCAGCTCCCCCTCAGCGTTTTACCCAGCGGATAGCAGCTCCCCCTCAGTGTTTTACCCAGCGGATAGCAGCTCCCCCTCAGCGTTTTACCCAGCGGATAGCAGCTCTCCCTCAGCATTTTACCCAGCGGATAGCAGCTCCCCCTCAGTGTTTTACCCAGCGGATAGCAGCTCCCCCTCAGTGTTTTACCCAGCGGATAGCAGCTCCCCCTCAGCGTTTTACCCAGCGGATAGCAGCTCCCCCTCAGTGTTTTACCCAGCGGATAGCAGCTCCCCCTCAGTGTTTTACCCAGCGGATAGCAGCTCCCCCTCAGCGTTTTACCCAGCGGATAGCAGCTCCCCCTCAGCGTTTTAACCAGCGAATTGCAGCTCCCCCTCAACATTTTACCCAGCGGATAGCAGCTCCCCCTCAGCATTTTACCCAGCGGATAGCAGCTCCCCCTCAGCGTTTTACCCAGCGGATAGCAGCTCCCCCTCAGCGTTTTACCCAGCGGATAGCAGCTCCCCCTCAGTGTTTTACCCAGCGGATAGCAGCTCCCCCTCAGCGTTTTACCCAGCGGATAGCAGCTCCCCCTCATTATTTTACCCAGCGGATAGCAGCTCCCCCTCAGCGTTTTACCCAGCGGATAGCAGCTCCCCCTCAGCGTTTTACCCAGCGGATAGCAGCTCCCCCTCAGCGTTTTACCCAGCGGATAGCAGCTCCCCCTCAGTGTTTTACCCAGCGGATAGCAGCTATCCCTCAGTGTTTTACTGTTATGTTGTAAAGGGCAATAAATTCATCCAGATCTGCTCACATGACGAGCATATGTAAAATGTCCTTTTTGTGTTTATTTATGTTGTTGTTATGTTACATTTGTTTTTCTCTTGTATGTTATGTTTAGAAAATATTTTCCTCTATATGTGTCACTGGGTGCATCCATTGTGTGATATTTTGTGTTGTGTGACTGGGCGCATCCATTGTGTGATATTTTCCTCTATATGTGTCACTGTCATTGTGTGATATTTTGTATCTTGCCATCACTTGCTCCTCACTATGTGGCTTTTGCCATAGAATGGAGTGAAAGGGTCAGTGTGGGATGTATTCAAAGGAATTCACCGGGGGGATTAGACGTATTTTAAACTCCCCGGTTTATGTCATTTAGCTGCCAGCTGCCAGTTCTTATCTCACAATACCAGTTGATGAGGTGGAGGTTGGAATGTTTAGATTGGCTAGATATGCAGATTAAATGAGCAAGAGCCACACAGCAAAGCTTTTAGTAAATGTTGTATCATGGGAAAAATCTAGAAACTGGAACCCAGAGATAAAAAAGTAACTTTAATTTTCCTTTTTAAATCCAATTACTTCAAACAAGGAAAAAAAACAGCAGCAGCGTGTGCTTTATAAGGTGCTTCATAATGTGCTATATAATGTGCTTTATAATGTGGTTTATAAGGGGCTTTATAATGTGTTTTTACTGTATAAGGGGCTTTATAATGTGGTTTGTAAGGGACTTAATAACGTGGTCTATAACTGGTTTTATAATGTGGTTAACAAGAGGCTTTATAATGTGGTTTATAATGTGGTATATAAGGGGCTTTATAATGTGGTTTATAAGGGGCTTTATAATGTGGTTTATAAGGGGATTTATAATGTGGTTTATAAAGTGTTTTATAATGTGTTTTCATAAGGGGCTTTATAATGTGGTTTATAAGGGGCTTTATAATGTGTTTTATAATGTGGTTTAAACGTTGGTTTATAATGTGGTTTATAATGTGGTTAATAATGTGTTATATAAGGTGATTTCTACGTTGGTTTATAATGTGCTTTGTAATGTGGTTTTGTATGTAATGCACAAGTAATCTAGTTGCAGTTTATGTACGTTGTTGTGTCCCTATAAAGAGACAGTATTTTCAGTCATGGTGCAAAAGCAGAGCAGGGTTTGAGGGTGTTTCCCCCCCCCCCCGACAAAAAGAAACCTTCCCGGCACCTTGGGACGACGTGGAAATGATAATGCTGTGGGTTTTGTGATGGGGATTATGGGTAATTTCACTTTCTGTTCCCGTCGTCACGTTCAGATTATTTAGTGAAGTAGAAACATAGAATATGTGGTCAGGTAAGATCCTTTCCTTGGATTTCTGACATACCCCGCGGCGGGCGCCAAGCGGCGGGCGCCATGACGGCAAGAAAGGCAAAAAGACTGCTAAGACATCCTATTAACCCTTACAATACTTTGTCTATCCTACCTAACCTGATTCCTTCTGTGGTTTCGCACTCGCTTCAGGTGTTTCCACTAATCACCTGGCTCTCCCCTACTAAAGGGCTAAAGACCCAGCATGCACTGCTTCTATTGTTAAGGCATTGCTGTTTCAGGGTGATGTCGCTCTCTGCTAAAGCGTGTTTTGGGTATCTGCGCACCCGACCCGTTGCCTGTTTGCCGATGACCCTTTGGATTATAAACTCCTCTGATACCGTTCCTGGGTTCCTTCCCGGCTTCCGTTTCTCAGGACTTTCATTTACTGCAAGTATCCTGTTACTATGTCTCCGGACTCTCCATAACTCCCTGCAACCTACAGCCATACTATTCCTCTGGACTCCAACTCCCAGGATCCCTGGAGCTTCATTCTATTCCGTTCATACCGCTGCTTAGGATTTAATACCCATTCCTGCCTCTTTGTCTTCTGTGAGTGTCTTCTTGTCTGTATCTCTCAGTGGAATCCTAGGTAACCTGTTTATTCGTGTCGCTCTGTCTCTGTCCTCATCTCGTCTTTCCTTTATTCCTCCTCTTTCTTGCTGTTTAACGCTGTGCTCTCAGTGTTCCCTATTTCCTGCTTCTAGCTCAGTATATTACTTTATTCTGCCTTTTGCTCATTTCTATTCATTCTCCTGTTACTTAATAAATCCTTCAGTCTATATGCGCCTGCTCCGCCTTCGTGTTACCGCGCACTGAGCTCGACACCCCCCCCCGATGAACCAGATCTAACATTCTCCACTATTTAGGATATTCTTATGTCCATCCCATGAAACCGGCTTAAACTCGACCACAGGTTTAACCTCTACCTCTTCTTCCACAGGTTTAACCTCTACCTCTTCTTCCACAGGTTTAACCTCTACCTCTTCTTCCACAGGTTTAACCTCTACCTCTTCTTCCACAGGTTTAACCTCTACCTCTTCTTCCACAGGTTCGTGATGTACTGGGCGCAGTGACTCAATATCCTGTCAATGATCTCCTTCCCATATTCCAAGTGGGAGAAGTTTGGGGATGTGGCTTTAATGCAGAGCAAATAGCATTTCTATGGAACTACTCACCAAAAATCTACACGGTAACTATTAAACGTCCTCTAAAATCCATCATCCGGCGCCGCCACCGTGCGCGTCACACGGTGTATACTGCCAGTAACTCTCCTATGAGCCGTGCACAGAGCCAGGACACGGTGTATACTGTCAGTAACTCTCCTATGAGCCGTGCACAGAGCCAGGACACGGTGTATACTGCCAGTAACTCTCCTATGAGCCGTGCACAGACCCAGGACACGGTGTATACTGCCAGTAACTCTCCTATGAGCCGTGCACAGACCCAGGACACGGTGTATACTGCCAGTAACTCTCCTATGAGCCGTGCACAGACCCAGGACACAGTGTATACTGCCAGTAACTCTCCTATGAGCCGTGCACAGACCCAGGACACGGTGTATACTGCCAGTAACTCTCCTATGAGCCATGCACAGACCCAGGACACGGTGTATACTGCCAGTAACTCTCCTATGAGCCATGCACAGAGCCAGGACACGGTGTATACTGCCAGTAACTCTATGAGCCGTGCACAGACCCAGGACACAGTGTATACTGCCAGTAACTCTCCTATGGGCCGTGCACAGACCCAGAACACTGTGTATACTGCCAGTAACTCTCCTATGGGCCGTGCACAGACCCAGGACACAGTGTATACTGCCAGTAACTCTCCTATGAGCCGTGCACAGACCCAGGACACGGTGTATACTGCCAGTAACTCTCCTATGAGCCGTGCACAGACCCAGAACACGGTGTATACTGCCAGTAACTCTCCTATGAGCCGTGCAAAGACCCCAGACACAGTGTATACTGCCAGTAACTCTCCTATGTGTCATGCACAGGTAATGGGGAAAGCGTCTCTTTATCTCCGTGCCGGCTCGGATTATTCACAGCCCCAGGGGATCCTGGGAATAGAGACTTTACACCTAATCATTAGCTGCTAAATGCAGGAAAGCGGTGCTTTATTTAGCCAGTGTTTGCCGTGCCGGTGTTTGCCGCGCGGTTTCTGACATGGCTCTGCTTTGGCTGAAATGACCTCGATCCTGAATGGGAATAAATGATTTGTGTCGGAATGTGACGTTTTCTGTGATTCTAACGTGTTACGTTGCTGTGTTTTATCCTCAGTGGAAATGGCCCGCGTGTCTTATTCAATCGTATTTCGGTCTGGTGAGTAAACGCACGGTGACAGTGACCGGCCAATAAATGACTTTATAATAACAGGGCGGCCAGTC
Source organism: Leptobrachium leishanense (assembly GCA_009667805.1). Classification (NCBI taxonomy): domain Eukaryota; kingdom Metazoa; phylum Chordata; class Amphibia; order Anura; family Megophryidae; genus Leptobrachium; species Leptobrachium leishanense. The sequence goes on from CM019074.1 coordinate 107,966,984, forward strand.
TGATAATCACCATGGAAACCAGACATCAATCTGTCACCTCACTAGACATGGAATTTGTAATGCATTTATAGTATAAGTGTCCGGCACACACAGACACGCACAGAGATACACACACACACAGACACGCACAGATACACACACACACAGACACGCACAGAGATACACACACACACAGACACGCACAGAGATACACACAGACACGCACAGAGATACACACACAGACACGCACAGATACACACACACAGAGACACGCACAGATACACACACAGACACGCACAGATACACACACAGACACGCACAGATACACACACACAGAGACACGCACAGATACACACACACAGACACGCACAGATACACACACAGACACGCACAGATACACACACACAGAGACACGCACAGATACACACACACAGACACGCACAGATACACACACAGACACGCACAGATACACACACAGACACGCACAGATACACACACAGACACGCACAGATACACACACACACAGACACGCACAGATACACACACACACAGACACGCACAGATACACACACACACAGACACGCACAGAGATACACACACAGACACGCACAGATACACACACACACAGACACGCACAGATACACACACACACAGACACGCACAGATACACACACACACAGACACACACAGATACACACACACACAGACACGCACAGATACACACACACACAGACACACACAGATACACACACACACAGACACGCACAGATACACACACACACAGACACGCACAGATACACACACACACACAGACACGCACAGATACACACACACAGACACGCACAGATACACACACACACAGACACGCACAGAGATACACACAGACACGCACAGAGATACACACACAGACACGCACAGATACACACACAGACACGCACAGAGATACACACACAGACACGCACAGATACACACACACAGACACGCACAGATACACACACACACAGACACGCACAGATACACACACAGACACGCACAGATACACACACACACAGACACGCACAGATACACACACAGACACGCACAGATACACACACACACACACAGACACGCACAGATACACACACACACAGACACGCACAGAGATACACACAGACACGCACAGAGATACACACACAGACACGCACAGATACACACACACAGACACGCACAGAGATACACACAGACACGCACAGAGATACACACACAGACACGCACAGATACACACACACAGACACGCACAGATACACACAGACACGCACAGAGATACACACACAGACACGCACAGATACACACACACAGACACGCACAGATACACACACACAGACACGCACAGAGATACACACACACACAGACACGCACAGAGATACACACACACACAGACACGCACAGATACACACACACAGACACGCACAGATACACACACAGACACGCACAGATACACACACACAGACACGCACAGATACACACACACAGACACGCACAGATACACACACACAGACACGCACAGATACACACACACAGACACGCACAGAGATACACACACACAGACACGCACAGAGATACACACACACACACAGACATGCACAGATACACACACAGACACGCACAGAGATACACACACACACAGACACGCACAGAGATACACACACACACAGACACGCACAGAGATACACACACAGACACGCACAGATACACACACACACACACACAGACACGCACAGATACACACACACACAGACACGCACAGAGATACACACACAGACATGCACAGAGATACACACAGACACAGACACGCACAGAGATACACACAGACACAGACATGCACAGAGATACACACACACAGACATGCACAGAGATACACACACACACACACACGCACAGAGATACACACACACGCACAGAGATACACACACACACACACACGCACAGAGATACACACACACACGCACAGAGATACACACAGACACGCACAGAGATACACACACAGACACGCACAGAGATACACACACACACACAGACACGCACAGAGATACACACACACACAGACACGACACTTTGTATTGGCATTATCACAGTGACAGATATTTGTGTTTTTGTGCAGGATGTACCTCTAGGATCAAATGTTAATTTTGCACTATCTCTGGGCAATGCTCTGAGCATCAACGTGGACTCAAGTGGCATCAAAATCAGTGCAAGAGTAAATGTTGAGGTTACTGCTGATTCTGGAAACCCCCTCCTGCGATTAACTGCTGTAAGTTCCCTTTGCTTTTCTTTGATTGTGTAAAACGCGCACCATGTGACTCGCTGTTACCACCGGAGCGCGCGCTGCAGCAGCTCAGCATATTCACAGAGCAAAGGAAATCTAACACAACACTAATGTCAGGACGGATCATATCAACGAAAAGGAAAATGTCCAAATCCCAAACCATCACCAGGTCCTGATCCAGAAAGCGTGGGGTTACTGAGGACGCAGATCCCCCCTATTGGATCATCCTAAGAGACTCCGCTCTCTCCCGGTTCTCTTCCTATCTCTCTCTTCACTCCTTCAGTGTCTCCTTCGCTGCTGTATCTTCACCCCCGCTTTCTCTATCCGTTGGGGAACCTCAAAGCTCTGTTCTGGGTCCTCTACTCTTCTTGATCTATACGGCCTCTCTTGGCCACCTCATCTCTTCCTATGGATCCAATATCATCTCTATGCTGACGACACCCCAATTTTTTTTATTTTTTTCTCCTCACTCGCTCTAAAAAACATGAAATGGATAAACACAATAGTGAAGTCCAATTAATACACATAAAATGTAAGGACTGGAGGGTTAAACTCACACTTTATAGAGCCCGTCCAGGCTCGATGGTGGCGCCTGTGGGTGTCTTGTGCGGGTCACTCAATAGCACGAAACGATACGGCGACACTTGGGCACCAGGAGATATTACTTGGTCAGGATCTGCAGAAGATTGTAAATCCCATGGAATTCCGTATTACGGAAACACTCAAAGTCACAATGGAAAAAACCAACCCAATTTATGTAAAAAGGCAGTTTTTATTGGTCAAGACAAAACAAAACATACAAATGCCAAAACGCATTTCATGCAGATATGGACTCCATCAGTTGGAAATATTAGCAAAAGAAAGGGGGAACCCCCCCATATGAGGTCATATCTCCTGGTGCCCAAGTGTTGCCGTATCGTTTTGTGCTATTGAGTGACCCGCACAAGACACCCACAGGCGCCACCATCGAGCCTGGACAGGCTCTGAAAAGTGTGAGTTTAACCCTCCAGTCCTTACATTTTATGTGTATTAATTGGACTTCACTATTGTGTTTATCCATTTCATGTTTTTAGAGCGTATATGATGTATAACGTTGCGCGCCATGTTTGTGTAATGGGAACATCTTCTGAAATTCATTTTATGGCACGTGAGCGCTGGGCACCTATTCTTCAATTCTTCTCTCTCCTCCTGTGTTGGACCGTGTTGCTGCGGCCTATCAGCCGTCTCAGACTGGATGACTTCCTGTTTCCTCCAGCTGAACTTCTCAAAAAGTGAACTTCTCCTCTTCCCTCCCTGTAAGACCTTGATTCCTGCTCCCATTTCCCTTCAGGTGAATGGAGCCATTACTTGTACCTCTCAGGCTCGTTGCCTCGGGGTCCTCTTGGACTCTGATCTATCCTATACTCCTCACATTCAGGGCCACATTACAGTCTTCACGCAAATGTTAACGCTCACCTGCGTCAGCATTAACGTTTGCTGCGGTATTTACCTCAAATTACAATCCAAACGCTAACGGGTTAAGAAACCCATATGCGTTTGGATCTTGCGCTCCTCAGCGCGAGGTTACTGTACTTTGTGCTTCCTATACTTAACATGGGGAGCGCAAAGGGGTAATCAGCGCTGGATTACAATCTACTAGCGCTGATTAACGTCCGGCTCTGGTCAGCGGGCGCAGTTTTTCCTCCTTTGCGCCCGCGTTTTAATGCGAAGATTGTAATTTAGCCCTCAGTGTTTTAACCAAACATTGCGCGCGTCAGTCCCTTTCTTAATGCAGACTCTGCTAAAATGCTCATCCAAGCTCTTATTATCTCCCGCATTGACTACTGTAACCTCCATCTCTCTGACCTTAAGAGATCCCAGATTCTCCCTCTGCAGTCTGTAATGAATGCCTGTGCCAGACTCATACACCTCACCTCTCACACCTCTCCTCCCACACCTCACATCCCACTCCTCTCGCATCTCTCACACCTCACCTCCCGCACCTCTCCTCCTGCGCCTCTCATATCTCACCTCCCGCTCCTCTCACACTGCACCTCCAGCTCCGCCCACACCTATCCTCCCGCACCTCTCACACTGCACCTCCCGCTCCTCTCACACTGGACCTCCAGCTCCGCCCACACCTCTCCTCCCGCACCTCTCACACTGCACCTCCCGCTACTCCCACACCTCTCCTCCCGCACCTCTCACACCTCACCTCCCGCTCCTCTCACACCTCACCTCCCGCTCCTCTCACACTGCACCTCCAGCTCCGCCCACACCTCTCCTCCCGCTCCTCCCACACCTCTCCTCCCGCACCTCTCACACTGCACCTCCCGCACCTCTCACACTGCACCTCCCGCTCCTCTCACACCTCACCTCCCACACCTCTCACACCTCTCCTCCCGTACCTCCCACACCTCTCCTCCCGCTCCTCCCACACCTCTCCTCCCGCTCCTCCCACACCTCTCATCCCGTACCTCCCACACCTCTCCTCCCGCTCCTCCCACACCTCTCCTCCCGCTCCTCCCACACCTCTCCTCCCGCTCCTCCCACACATCTCCTCCCGCACCTCTCACACCGCACCTCCCACACCTCCCGCACCTCTCACACTGCACCTCCCACACCTCTCACACTGCACCTCCCACACCTCTCACACTGCACCTCCCGCTCCTCCCACACCTCTCCTCCCGCACCTCTCACACTGCACCTCCCGCTCCTCTCACACCTCACCTCCCACCCCTCTCACACCGCACCTCCCGCTCCTCCCACACCTCTCCTCCCGCACCTCTCACACCTCACCCCCGCCAGTCTCTGCACTGGCTCCTGTTTCCTTTTAGAATCCAATTCATTATATTGATCACATACAAAGCTCTCCATAACTGCGCCGCTGCCTACATCTCCTCCCTTATTAGCAGGTACATCCTGTTCCATCCTGGCCACTTGGCACTATATTATTGGCCGAGCAATCAGCTCCTCGTACCCGCACCCCCAATTCATAACATGGCCTTTCCAATGATACCAAACATGACCATGTTTATAGTAAAGAAAAAATAATAATAAAAAAAGGGAAAATGTGGGGGTTTTTTTAAGACGTGAAATGGCTCAGCAGTGAAGGGATTAAAGAACCGCACACTATAAAAGAGAGCGATCTTGGGGTCCCCCCGTCAGAGGTTTTTGGCATTGTATTACAACAAAAAAGGCAGTACATATTAAAATAGAACAATAAAACGAAAAAAGCAAGAGCACTAATGACACTAGCACCTCTTAAGCAGTTTAAGGCAATCTTCTATGCACTCCTTAAAGCACGACGTTATTCCAAAATTCAACTAGAAACGCTAGCACTAAGTACCTGTTAATATATGGAATTAAAATCAACAACAACTCCTATACATTTAATAACGGGTCATAAATCCATATTGTATATTATAGAGCCTATTTATAGTTATATAGGAGAATATAATAAGGTAAAATTCCTATGTTTGTTATGTTCACTTATTCCTCAAACTATCCCAAATATTATACAAATTTAGGAGGGGACAACCTTTAAATGTCTAACAGAGATATATATGTCAAATATAAATGTATTCAGAAAACCTAAACCAGGGTTTCCCGCGCCTGTCCTCAGGGCCCGGTTTGCAGGTTTTCTGAAGCACAGCACAGGGGATATGATTTGCTGCTCAGTGATTGCAGGATTCAGTCTGCTTTTCCCCAAGGTGATCTGCAAAACCTGGCCTGGTCGAGGGTCCCGAGGAGAGGTTTGGGAAACACTGACCTAAACCGTCATTCAAAAAATGGCACAGCTCAAAATCAGCGTTTAAGCCGCCAGGTTGACGTATACATATAATAATGATATATTATGAATCTGCCAAAAAAAACATATATAATATGTCTGGGTCATATAATAAAATGTGGCTTCAAATCGTGTTTAAACATAATGAGCGAAAGCGGTAAAAATGAGCTGAGCACACAGCGGTGAAATGCCTCAGCAGTGAAGGGGTTAAGACCCCTTTTGTAGATTTGCGTCATCGCACTGTATGCGCTTTATACTGCATTTGCACACTTTATTTATTTATTTTATTTATAAAGGAATTTACCAGGAAGGATACATTGAGATTTCTCTCGTTTTCAAGTATGTCCTGGGTTCAAGAACATTAAAATGTTACAGAAACACAAAATAATAAAAACCAAGAAATTAAAAAACACACAAATATACAGATTAACAGAAAATAAATATGTAGGAAATAGTCACTGTGTTACATGTTTACAGGCGCATTCTGTATATAGTCACTATGTTACATGTTTACAGGTGTATTCTGTATATAGTCACTATGTTACATGTTTACAGGTGCATTCTGTATATAGTCACTATGTTACATGTTTACAGGTGCATTCTGTATATAGTCACTATGTTACATGTTTACAGGCGCATTCTGTATATAGTCACTATGTTACATGTTTACAGGTGCATTCTGTATATAGTCACTGTGTTACATGTTTACAGGTACATTCTGTATATAGTCACTATGTTACATGTTTACAGGTGCATTCTGTATATAGTCACTGTGTTACATGTTTACAGGTGCATTCTGTATATAGTCACTATGTTACATGTTTACAGGTGCATTCTGTATATAGTCACTGTGTTACATGTTTACAGGTGCATTCTGTATATAGTCACTATGTTACATGTTTACAGGTGCATTCTGTATATAGTCACTATGTTACATGTTTACAGGTGCATTCTGTATATAGTCACTATGTTACATGTTTACAGGTGCATTCTGTATTGAGGTATGTTAGTAAGGAGCTCTTGAGTGACTTAAGACTGGGGGAAGATTTGATGGTGTCTGGGAGGTTATTCCATATTTGCGGTGCTCTGTAGGAAAATGAGGATCGAGCCACTGTCTTTTTGTATTGTGGTATTGCAAGTAAGGTGCTGGTCCTGGATCGGAGGTTCTAGGATGAGGGAGCTGTTGGGGGAAGCAGCCTATTCAGGTAGGGTGGCAGCTTCCCAGAAATGCTCTTAAACACCAGGTTGGAAAGGTGAAGAGTGCGTCTAGAGTCCAGTGATGGCCAGTTTAGCTCTTTTAACATGTCACAATGGTGGGTCATGTAGTTACATTGTAATGCAAAGCGGCAGAATGAGTTATACAATGTAGTAAGTTTATGAAGGTGTGTTTGCGGGGCGGCTGCATACACTACATCTCCGTATTCAATAGCCGGCATAAGCATTTGTTGTACAATCTGCTTTCTTACCGCGGGGCTCAGGCAGGATTTGTTCCTGTACAGGGCGCCTAGTTTGGGGTAAAGTTTAGATGAGTTTTTCGATGTGGGGCCAAAGGATAGATTTGGGTCTAACCACATACCTAGATATTTGAGAGAAGTGACTGGGGTCAGCGTGCCATTTGATCTTGTCCCAACACATAGATGGGGATTTTGCAATTTGTGTAGCTTAGGTTTTGTTCCAAAGAGCATCGTTACAGTTTTGTCAGTATTTAGAAAAAGTTTGTTATCTTTGATCCACTTTTCTACCTCTGTGAATTGTTCTTGCAGCACGGCCTCCAGCTGCGGGAGATTTGGTTTTCTGGTATAGGTTACGGTGGCGTCTGCGTACATGTTTACAGTTAAGGCTTTGCAGACGTTGGGCAGATCATTAAAGAATATTGTAAATAGCAGGGGGCCTAGTATTGAGCCTTGGGGTACACCGCACGTGACTGGGACCATTGCACTTTCCACGGCTGGTCTTTATTCGTAGTCACTGTTGTTTGTATACACTTTACTGTGTTACGCATCGTTTGCTATTTAGCTGTTTAGCATAAGATCACTAGCCTGAACGAGCGGAGGTACCTTTTCATCCAATCTACCCACAATTCTTACTGCGACACTAGGATCCCCTATGCTATGGCTGAAGCCGGCTGGATGCACAGTGCTCTGCGCGACCACACTTTATTCAGATCAGGACGCCTTGTGTTTTAATGACATCATAGAGTGCGCCGACACTGAATTAATCCCTGTCATACAATCTGCTTTCTTTATTACAGACTGTAGCGTTGTCGGCAAATCTGACAGCACGTGATGGAAGAATTAGCCTAGACTACGTTGGTTTAAGGTAAGTGCAGCAAGATGTATGTCAGCCTCGCGATAAACGTACGTGAGTGACCATCACTGGTAACACAGCAGCCAATAGAAGCTACTATTAACAGGGTTATTCAAAGAGATTCGAAATGTCACCGCACGTTCGGTGACTTTTCGTTCTCTTCAATTCGGTTTGTTTTGCCGATCCCATTTCGGTGACCCTGCGGTGTATTCAGCAAACACCACAGGGTCCCCGAATTTCAGGGAAAAGCTGCCGCAAACCCGAATGCATGCCGAAAACCCACAAAAACATCTGGATTAACCTGCCGAAAACCACAGGAAAACCCGAACAGAAGCCGATCACAGCCTCCGACACAGCAGAAGAGGCAGTGAATAAATTAGGAAAACAGTTTGTATGAATGTGTGAAGAGTGAAACGCTGTTTGCACAGAAACTACTGAGTGAAAATGTCTGAAATTTGCACAGGAGGTCCAGGGAATGATAATAAAGAGGGCTGTTACAGAAAAAATAAGTAAACTTAAAAAAAAAAAAAAAATCGGACTTTAAAAAAAATAAAAAATTAAGAAAAATGCTTAAAATATCCTAAAAAATCTATAAATAAAGAGCCTCTTTACTGCAGAATTTTATAATGAACGGTTTATTAGAAATCAAATTAAAACGGGAATATTTTTAACATTGAAGCCTATGGGATTCTCCTGAATAAACTTGCCGAATTAAACCACCGAATGGCAGGGCATTAGGGGAACCTTTCACTGCTGGTTTGTGTTCTCTGAATAGACGAAGCAGTGCTTCTCTATGGGGATTTCACTGCCCTCGAACAGGCACCGAACAGGCACCGTATGTTCAGGCAATTCGCCAGGATTTGGTGAATTGCCTGCTCTCTGGATAACCGAATGGCCAGGAAAAGTAACCGTACCCTGATTTTCAGCGTTCAGTTACCTTTCTCAAGCAATTCGGATCTCTTTGGATAACCCTGTAAGTATCACTCGCAGAGCCGGGGTAACCCAGTGAATTGCCAAAATATAGCGGAGGATACAAAGTAACAGGGTTATACAAAGAGATCCGAATTGCTTGAGAAAGGTAACGGAGCAGTGAAAATCAGCTTTCGGTTACCTTTCCTGGCCGTTTGGCTATTCAGAGAGCAGGCAATTCACCAAATCCTGGCGAATTGTCTGCACATACGGTGCCTGTTCGGTGCCTGTTCGAGGGCAGTGAAATCCCCATAAAAAGCACTGCTTCGTCTATTCAGAGAACACTAAGCATTTTACCCTTATTTCTCTTCCACCATTACCTTTCTCTTAAGTTACCTTTACTTCCCTTCAACCCCCAAACCATCCCCCCCACCCCCCGCCCCCGCTCTCCCCATAAATAAAAACACATGACGAAAGTATTGGCGGTTTGAAAAGGTCACGTCTTTTATTTATAATCAAGGCCAAAAAACCATTGCCTTTGTGGCAGAATTATCAGCGATCCTCGCTTTCTTGGAATAGGTAACACCAGATAACACTGGTACCATATATCCAGCCAGATAACACTGGCAACCGCAATGAACCACCAGCATTGCCCAGAAATAGCGGCCGGCCCCACGTGGCTAAGCTAGCGCGACCACACGCTGCTCTCTTTATAGCAGATAGCAGGCCGGGGAGGATCTGCAAACCAGGAGGCACCTGTGTTTGGCCGCACAAACCACCACACAGACCCCCAGATCCTCCCCCTCTATCGCCTCTCCACGTGCCAGGGCCGCATATTTCACCGCCACCAAAAATGAGGACCCTCTTTTTCCGCCACCAATAAAAGACCGTAACCTTTTCACTTACCTTACACAAGGGTCTTTATCAGCCCTTCGATGTTGCCCCCGAAAAGGTTGTTCCTCGCCTTGGACAAATGGACCCCGTCATTCCAAAACAATTCCTCCTGCATTGTCACTATGTTCTGATGCTCCAAAACCTTTCCTCCCATCTCCAGCATAATCTTTTTCGCTGCCTGGTTTAGCTTCTTTCTCCCGATGTATCCTGCACCCTGCAGTTCCTCCACACTAATATAGCAATTACGTTAGACCACACTATCTGAACATCCGGCCATTCCTTCCTGAACCACCTAAGTGTTTCCCGGACCCTATTCTGCAAATCTATCATTGTCCTAGCCCCTATGTTGTTACCACCTAAATGCACTATCATTATATCTGGCTTCCCCCACCTTCTCCTAGATTGAATATAGAATATTTGATACATCTGAGGGTTGGGATTTAGGGGTTATTATTGCAGAGGATCTAAGGGTAAGTAGTCAATGTAATAGAGCAGTAGGAAATGCTGGCAGAATGCTTGGAAATGCTGGCAGAATGCTTGGAAATGCTGGCAGAATGCTTGGAAATGCTGGCAGAATGCTTGGTTGTGTAGGGAGAGCCTGTATTAGCAGTAGGAAAAGGGAAGTGCTCATGCCACTGTACAGAGCACTGGTGAGACCTCACTTGGAGTACTGTGTGCAGTACTGGAGACCGTATCTCCAGAAGGATATAGACATCTTAGAGAGAGTTCAGAGAAGGGCTACTAAAATGGTGTATGGCTTGAAGGAGAAAAGTTACCAGGAGAGGCTTAATGATCTTAACATGTACAGCTTGGAAAAAAGACGAGACAGAGGAGATATGATAGAAACATTTAAATACGTAAAGGGAATCCACAAGGTAGAGGAAGGGAGTATATTTAAAAGGAAACAAAGTAGCAAAACAAGAGGACATAGTCTTAGATTAGAGGGGCAAAGGTTTAAAAGTAACATCAGAAAGCATTATTTTACTGAGAGGGTGGTGGATACATGGAACAGTCTTCCAGTAGAAGTGGTAGAGGCCAAAACAGTAATTGAATTTAAGCAAGCATGGGATAGGCATAAGGCTATCCTAAACAAAAGATAAATCCAGGTAAAGTATCCATGTAATTGGGCGACTAGATGGGTCGAAAGGTTCTTATCTGCCGACATTTTTCTATGTTTCTATGTTTCTATCTACTAAATAAAACCTACAAATCAATACAATGGAAAAACCTGCACCTATTTATCCAAGTAATAATAGAACTAGGAATATATATATTTAGCAGACTATAATAATAGGGAATATATAACAGATTGATACAGCCAGTGATACTTATCCAGTCGTTGGTTTTCATATGCTGATGGTAAAATGGAGTTGGCTGTCCAAAAAGACAAAGGTTAGACTGATTCCTTCTGTCCTCTGCTTACCCTTTTCTATTACCCCTGCCCCTCCCCTTTCTGTTATCTGCCCCCGAGACCCAATCCCAGCGATACCCTGAAACAAAAGGGGAACCATTGTAACTCCTCCCAACTTTCTACTCTTTTCTTTAAACAGGGAAATTGCTTAAGCTTTTCTCGTTCCCATCCAGTCTCTCATCAGTACAAACCAGCAGTGAAAGGTTCCCCTAATGCCCTGCCATTCGGTGGTTTCATTCGGCAAATTTATTTAGGAGAATCCCATAGGCTTCAATGTTAAAAATATTCCCGTTTTAATTCAATATCTAATAAACCGTTCATTATAAAATTCTGCGGTAAAGAGTCTCTTTATAGATTTTTTAGGATATTTTAAAGCATTTTTCTGGATTATTTTTTTTAAAAGTCCGATTCTTTTTTATTTTTATTTTTAAGTTTACTTCTTTTTTCTGTAACAGCTCTTTTTATTATCATTCATTGGATTTTATATGTAAATTCCAGACATTTTCGCTCAGTAGTTTCTTTGCAAACAGCGTTTCACTTTCACACATTCATACAAACTATTTTCCTAATTTATTCACTGCCTCTTCTGGTCTTGGCTTTCTCCAGAGGCTTCGGCTGCGTGTGATCGTCTCCTGCTCAGGTTTTCCGGTGTCTTCGGCAGGTTAATCCAGATGTTTCTGCGGTTTTCGGCGTGCATTCGCTGGGTTTTGCGGTTCCTTTTCGTCGGGTTTGCGGCAGCTTTTCCCTGCAATTCGGGGGCCCTGTGGCGTTTGCTGAATACACCGCAGCGTCACCGAAATGGGATCGGCAAAATGAACCGCATTAAAGAGAACGAAAAGTCACCGAACGTGCAGTGACTTTACAAATCTCTTTGAATTACCCTGTATCTTTTACTGAATATGTCTCCGATTCAGGATAATGCCGGAATGGCAATGGAGCTCAGGACCACTAGAGGGCGTCAGAGGACAAATAATCCCAGCCAGGCTCACATGGAGCTCACATACAGTTCTGATCCACATATTGTACATGTTTTTATAACCGTCTAGAAAGAGGGATAGTGACAGACCTGTAGTGATTAGTATATAGTAACATAAGGAGCTGATATGATTTCCAAGGTCTCTTAGTGCTGGACGTCAATAGTCCCTATTCTTGGGTAAAATGGATTTACAGCAGAACATGCTGTACTGGAGGAACAGGGATTATTTATCCAATGTCCTATCGTGGCTTCTGTCGCAAAGAACCTGACAGCTGATCAATAGAGAATAGAAGAACCTGACAGCTAATCAATAGAGAATAGAAGAACCTGACATCTGATCAATAGAGAATAGAAGAACCTGCCAGCTGATCAATAGAGAATAGAAGAACCTGACAGCTGATCAATAGAGAATAGAATAACCTGACATCTGATCAATAGAGAATAGAAGAACCTGACAGCTGATCAATAGAGAATAGAAGAACCTGACAGCTGATCAATAGAGAATAGAAGAACCTGACATCTGATCAATAGAGAATAGAAGAACCTGACAGCTGATCAATAGAGAATAGAAGAACCTGACAGCTAATCAATAGAGAATAGAAGAACCTGACATCTGATCAATAGAAAATAGAAGAACCTGACAGCTAATCAATAGAGAATAGAAGAACCTGACATCTGATCAATAGAGAATAGAAGAACCTGACAGCTAATTAATAGAGAATAGAAGAACCTGACAGCTAATTAATAGAGAATAGAAGAACCTGACAGCTAATTAATAGAGAATAGAAGAACCTGACAGCTGATCAATAGAGAATAGAAGAACCTGACAGCTAATTAATAGAGAATAGAAGAACCTGACAGCTAATCAATAGAGAATAGAAGAACCCGACAGCTGATCAATAGAGAATAGAAGAACCTGACAGCTAATCAATAGAGAATAGAAGAACCTGACATCTGATCAATAGAGAATAGGAGAACCTGACAGCTGATCAATAGAGAATAGAAGAACCTGCCAGCTGATCAATAGAGAATAGAAGAACCTGACAGCTAATTAATAGAGAATAGAAGAACCTGACAGCTGATCAATAGAGAATAGAAGAACCTGACAGCTAATTAATAGAGAATAGAAGAACCTGACAGCTGATCAATAGAGAATAGGAGAACCTGACAGCTGATCAATAGAGAATAGAAGACCCTGACAGCTGATCAATAGAGAATAGAAGAACCTGCCAGCTGATCAATAGAGAATAGAAGAACCTGACATCTGATCAATAGAGAATAGGAGAACCTGACAGCTGATCAATAGAGAATAGGAGAACCTGACAGCTGATCAATAGAGAATAGAAGACCCTGACAGCTGATCAATAGAGAATAGAAGAACCTGACAGCTAATTAATAGAGAATAGAAGAACCTGACATCTGATCAATAGAGAATAGGAGAACCTGACAGCTGATCAATAGAGAATAGAAGAACCTGACAGCTGATCAATAGAGAATAGAAGAACCTGACAGCTGATCAATAGAGAATAGAATAACCTGACATCTGATCAATAGAGAATAGAAGAACCTGACAGCTGATCAATAGAGAATAGAAGAACCTGACAGCTGATCAATAGAGAATAGAAGAACCTGACATCTGATCAATAGAGAATAGAAGAACCTGACAGCTGATCAATAGAGAATAGAAGAACCTGACAGCTAATCAATAGAGAATAGAAGAACCTGACATCTGATCAATAGAGAATAGAAGAACCTGACAGCTAATCAATAGAGAATAGAAGAACCTGACATCTGATCAATAGAGAATAGAAGAACCTGACAGCTAATTAATAGAGAATAGAAGAACCTGACAGCTAATCAATAGAGAATAGAAGAACCTGACAGCTGATCAATAGAGAATAGAAGAACCCGACAGCTGATCAATAGAGAATAGAAGAACCTGACAGCTAATCAATAGAGAATAGAAGAACCTGACATCTGATCAATAGAGAATAGGAGAACCTGACAGCTGATCAATAGAGAATAGAAGAACCTGCCAGCTGATCAATAGAGAATAGAAGAACCTGACAGCTAATTAATAGAGAATAGAAGAACCTGACAGCTAATTAATAGAGAATAGAAGAACCTGACAGCTGATCAATAGAGAATAGGAGAACCTGACAGCTGATCAATAGAGAATAGAAGAACCTGACAGCTAATTAATAGAGAATAGAAGAACCTGACAGCTGATCAATAGAGAATAGAAGAACCTGACAGCTAATTAATAGAGAATAGAAGAACCTGACAGCTAATCAATAGAGAATAGAAGAACCCGACAGCTGATCAATAGAGAATAGAAGAACCTGACAGCTAATCAATAGAGAATAGAAGAACCTGACATCTGATCAATAGAGAATAGGAGAACCTGACAGCTGATCAATAGAGAATAGAAGACCCTGACAGCTGATCAATAGAGAATAGAAGAACCTGCCAGCTGATCAATAGAGAATAGAAGAACCTGACATCTGATCAATAGAGAATAGGAGAACCTGACAGCTGATCAATAGAGAATAGGAGAACCTGACAGCTGATCAATAGAGAATAGGAGAACCTGACAGCTAATTAATAGAGAATAGAAGAACCTGACATCTGATCAATAGAGAATAGGAGAACCTGACAGCTGATCAATAGAGAATAGAAGAACCTGACAGCTAATTAATAGAGAATAGAAGAACCTGACATCTGATCAAAACGCATCCTGGACATACATTGTTTAAATATAAGCGCTTTGATTTTACCCTGCGGTTCCTGCATTCGTTTGGGAGAGGTTTCGTGGGTTTTACGATTAAAACTCACATGCGGTAATCCTCAGAGCCTGGAAGGCTCCAGCCATAGATTCGACCAGATGAATCCCTGAGGGTTGATGGGTAACCGTGAACAGAAAGAAAAGCCCCCATAAAGAGGATAACACCAGAGCCAGTATAAGCTCTATCCATGTGAGTGTGATAAGATGCTGTCACTATGTATACTCGATACAAAACCTATTGCACAATTATTTCTTCCTGTTTCCATTTCTAGATATTACGAGTCGTAATAAGGTGTCCTTTATCTACAGTTTATTGAGTGCGCTGTACCGTTGCCTTCTAGACATTCCTGAACTTGTCCTTAGGTCCTCTCCAGGCTGGTTCCACTTAGGTCCTCTCCAGGCTTCACTTAGGTCCTCTCCAGGCTGCACTTAGGTCCTCTCCAGGCTGGCTCCACTTAGGTCCTCTCCAGGCTGGCTCCACTTAGGTCCTCTCCAGGCTGGTTCCACTTAGGTCCTCTCCAGGCTTCACTTAGGTCCTCTCCAGGCTGTCTTCACTTAGGTCCTCTCCAGGCTGCACTTAGGTCCTCTCCAGGCTGCACTTAGGTCCTCTCCAGGCTGGCTCCACTTTGGTCCTCTCCAGGCTGGCTCCACTTTGGTCCTCTCCAGGCTGGCTCCACTTAGGTCCTCTCCAGGCTGGCTCCACTTAAGTCCTCTCCAGGCTGCACTTAGGTCCTCTCCAGGCTGGCTTCACTTAGGTCCTCTCCAGGCTGCACTTAGGTCCTCTCCAGGCTTCACTTAGGTCCTCTCCAGGCTGGCTCCACTTAGGTCCTCTCCAGGCTGCACTTAGGTCCTCTCCAGGCTTCACTTAGGTCCTCTCCAGGCTGGCTCCACTTAGGTCCTCTCCAGGCTGCACTTAGGTCCTCTCCAGGCTTCACTTAGGTCCTCTCCAGGCTGGCTCCACTTAGGTCCTCTCCAGGCTGGCTCCACTTAGGTCCTCTCCAGGCTGCACTTAGGTCCTCTCCAGGCTCCACTTAGGTCCTCTCCAGGCTCCACTTAGGTCCTCTCCAGGCTCCACTTAGGTCCTCTCCAGGCTGCACTTAGGTCAGATTATTCTGGCGTGTTCGGCTTTGTTTTTGCGGGGGTTTCTGCGGGTTTGCGGCGGGTTTTCCCTGCACTATGGGGGCCCTGTGGCACTTGCTGAATACACCGCAGGGTCGGCGAACTAGGATCGCAAAAATCACCTGAAGTGCGGGGAATGAAAAGTCACCGAATGTGCGGTGACTTTTGGGTTCTCTCTGAATAACCCTGAGACAAAGGGCCGGCCGGCCGGCAGGATAATCGTCAGCAACAGATAACACGATACACATTGACCGGACAATAGCATTCTTACACACACACACATTCTGCACGAGAGAGGCCTGCACCCCCAAAACACATCTCCAAGCTCAAATGACGCACAGGGGAACAGTCTGAATTACAGGGAGCGACTCCCACATGGGGGGACGGGGACGCGGGGGGGGGGGGTAACGGGTGCAATATACAGCCCACAGGGCAAAACCCTGGGAATAAACGCTGTATACAGGGATAGGTCCTAAAACAGGGGAACGCAGAGGAATAAAGTCTGTCTGTGGCTTCAAGCAGGAGAGCAACGTCTCAGGTCTGTGACAATGTACATTGAGCGGCCGCAGGGCCCACGTCTAGTGTTCCTTTAGCTCCCATATTAACCCCGTCAGGGCTGCTGAAATAGAGGAACCATCAAACCACACTGAATCCACCACCTCGGGAAGCTCCACCGCAGTTCCTTGGAGTTTTTTACGCGGTTCCTGTGGCAGTTGTTCAGGTGTCCACGTTGAGCCGCTGGGAGGGGCTGAAGGTGATTCCTATAGAAGGACGGCCATGACGTTGAGTGAAGCAGCTGCTCCTGCCGGTGTTGACGTTTGTTTTGGTGGAAAGCTGACGTTCACTGTGGTTGAAACAATAGCTATTTCTATTGTGCGCAGCTACGGTGAAGGTTGGTGCTTCGTGAATAACCCCTTACTGCCTGGAATGTGTTTCAGCATTTTAACACCTTGTTGACTGGTTCCATTTTAATGGTTTTTATTTTACTCCCTCACATCTAGCACTGAAGTCAATTGGGCACTGACGTGGCAACACACTGGATGTTCCTGCACCAACGTAAGCATTCCGTCATTAACCCATTAATGTATGTGAACATTTAACCCTTTAACGCAAAGGAACCTATGAATATTCAAATTGTGATGCATGGAAAGGAATCGGCTTCACTGAACCCAAAAATCCCTTCCTCCAGTAACCCTAAACCTGCTGGGTGGGGCGCGTTGCCGTGTCCCCCACTAAAGCCATATAATCCACTGTCTGTTAACACATGTTAATAAAGCTGGATGAAACGCACTGTGTGTGTCACGTTAACCCTGTGTTTCCTGCATTATTCCAGGTTCTAAATTCTCTTTTGGTAAATCTTAATATTTCACTGGATTTGGCTTTTCGCGGATTTGTCGGTAAGTATACGGTGTTATCATTGTACAGCGCACACACACTGTATTACAGCACATTATACATCGTGTTTCACTACTCTCCACCACTATCCATCCTCTTCTCCTTCCCATCTCAACATCCAACTGTACCGACACGATACCTACAGCTCTGCCCTCTCCATCACGTGAGGAACTCGCTCCTACCTCTGTCTATACACCATGCAGGCCTAACCGCCAACCGTGGCACAATAAATACGCCGGCTATCTCCAGCCATGCTCCAGGGCAGCTGAACGTCTCAGACATCGGCGACTTCCCGCATTACACATTCATGCTCCGCTCCTCCAGTCTCGCTCGATCCATCACTAAACTAACGTATTTCTCCTCCTTTATCTCCACCTTTTCTCATGATTCCAGACGTCCGTTTCATACGTTCAATCTGTTAATGCGTCCCAGGTCCACCCAACCGTCCACAGACCTCACCGCTGTCACCAACGCCGACTACTTCACCGATAAGATTAACAGGGTTATTCAAAGAGCACCGAACGTCGCCGGCATTTCGGCGCCTTTTCGTTCCCTGCGTTCAGGGCGGTTCTAGTTCGCCGACCCTGTAGTGTATTATTCAGCATTTACTGCAGGGTCCCCGTAGTGCAGGAAAACTCACCGAACACTCACCGACAACCACGTCGGAAAAAGCCGACTAGCTGCCGATCACAGCGCAGAGCAGCCACTGGGAAAAGCTGACACACAGACGAACGTGGTAAAAAAAAAAACAACAAAAAAACTACGCTTGAAAAGTGAAACGCTGTTTGCAAAAAAACCACTGAACGAAAATGTCTGGAATTTACATATAAAATCCAATGAATTTTCTGTTACAGAAAAAATAAAAAAACAATGAAAAAAAAAGGGAAAAGAAATTGCCGAAAAAATGCCTAAAAGATCCTAAAAAAAATCAATAAATAAAGAGACTTTTTGCTGCAGATTAAAATAATAAACGGTTTATTGGATTAAAACGGGAATATTTGTAACATTGAAACCTATGGGATTCGCCTGATTAAACCTGTCGCATGAAACCACTGAACATCAGGGCATTTCACTGACATTTCTCTGCTGTTCAATGTGAATAGATTAACCATTGCTTCTCTATGGGAGATTTCACTGCTGCCGAACAGCACCATATTTCACTGCCGCCGAACAGGCACCGTATTTCACTGCTGCCGAACAGGCACCGTATTTCACTGCCGCCGAACAGGCACCGTATTTCACTGCTGCCGAACAGGCACCGTATTTCACTGCCGCCGAACAGGCACCGTATTTCACTGCCGCTGAACAGGCACCGTATTTCACTGCCGCTGAACAGGCACCATATTTCACTGCCAATTTGCCAATATTTGGCAAACTACCTGCTCTTAGAATAGCCGAATGGCCTCGAAATGTCACTGTTCGCTGAATTTCACTGTCCGGTTACATTTCGGGGTCAGAACGTATTTCTCTGAATAACCCGTTTTGTCGTCCTTTTCTCTGGTCTCAGAGGAGGATGTCTCAGCACTTTTCATGTCCTCCTGCCCAAACACCTGTCCACTTTACCCCATGCCGTCACATCTTTTTCGGTCTGTCTTACCGGTTGTTGTCCCCGCTCTGACTCATACTTTTAACCTCTCCCTCTCCTCTGGAATCTTCCCCTTTACATTCAAACGTGCCCTGATCACCCCATTCTATAAAAGCACCTCTTGATCCCACCTTCCTCTCATCTCTCTGCTCCGCCTCTAAAATCTTAGAACGTCTGGTCAATAACCAGCTCACCGGTTTCCTGACTGCTAACTCTCTACTCGATGCGCACCAGTCCAGCCTTTACTCCCAGCGTCCACTGAAACGGCTCTGACCAAGATGACCAATGATCTAGTTGCTGCTAAAACCAGAAGTCACTTCTCTCTGCTTATTCTTCTTGCTCTTTTTGCTGCATTTGACACGGTTCCCCCCCCCCCTCCTGCGCCTCAACTTGTCCTCAGTGGCTCCGCTCTCTCCTGGTTCTTTCTCCCATCTCTCTATTTGCACCTTCAGTGTCTCCTTCGCTGGTGCCTCTTCACCCCCAGTTCCTTTCTCAGTTGGGGAACCTCAAGACTCTGTTCTGGGTCCTCTACTCTTCTCGCTCTATACGGCCTCTCTGGGCAAATTCATCTCTTCCTATGGTTTCCAATATCACCTCTATGCTGACGACACCCAAATCTACCTTTCCTCTCCCGATCTCTCTCCTCCTATTGGCTGTCTCTGACTGGATGACTTCTCATTTTCTAAAACTTAACCTCTTCAAAACTGAACTTCTCGTCTTCCGTCCCTCTAAAGCCAACAATCCTGCATCGATTTCCTTTCAGGTGAATGGAGCCACCATTACCTCTACCTCTCAGGCTCATGCTTCGGGGTCCTCCTAGTCTCTGATCTCTCCTTTACTCCTCACATTCAGTGTTTAACCAAATCTTGCTACTTCCACCTACAAAAACATTGCACATGTCCGTCCCTGTCTCAATCAGCATAACGCAGCGCACAGGGAATAACAATAAAACGGCACGATAGAAAGTTTTGAGAAAATAAAAGAGCACTTAACTCTTGAGCTGCTGCAGCAAAAAAAGAGGAAGCGTTTCCGGTTTTACTGCCTTTTATGGACAAGGAATGTGAGGGGCTATGTAATGGGGGAGGGGCTAACTGGGGGAGGGGCTAATTGGGGCGAGATCATATTAGAGTTTTTTTCACTTGTTCGATTTCTCTTTCTGTGTTGGTAAAATATAAAGAAAGAGAAGTAAATCTGAGCCTCCGAGTCTGAGCCTTAAAATTATCCTGCAACGCTTCCAGATATTGTGAAGAACGTCTTTAAACGGCCGCTGACCCGTGTTCTGCAGCCGAGGCGGAGAGCGATTGTTACAGTGTGCGGGGGAGGGGGGCAGTGATCAGACGATTTATTGTGTAACGTTATTACCCGTTGAAGTCACCGTGTTAAATCACTGATCCCTTGTGTTGCAGGTAATTTCGGCAATCTGTTTCCCCTGGGTGTTCCACCATGTTATCAAGTAAACTATAAACCATTTGGGAAATGTTACAACAGTGAAGGTGATAAAAAAGTAAGTGCGTCTGATGTATCGGCTCTTACGCGGCTTCTCGCAGCCAGGCCAAGTCACACCGGCGCCCATTCCTCGTGTAGCCAAGCCGCCTGCTTCCAGACGCGCGTCCCGCGCTGCACTAAGGGTCTCACTACACCCCCGGCCCACCTTTATTCATTTAGGAGGTCAGGGTGAGCGCATCCCTCCCCTCTGATTGGCTGCATAAGGCAGAGGGGGTTCCTCCACTTACACGGCTGTCACTCAGCGGCAGGGTTTGTATCCCACGCTTGACACACATAAAGCGATCCAGTGAGCCTCAGTTTTACTAAGGGAATCCTTTTACATACGGCAGAATCCGCGGCTGACGTTATAGCCCGGTCCAGATTGCACAGATTGGTCTCACCCCGTGTCACACGCGTGTGCTGATACAACAAGGTACCCTCGTAGTGAAATGCGTCGGGATCCACCAGCGGCATCAACCTTTCAGCTGTCTGACATCTTTTCATTTATAATGTTTCCCCCCAAATCCCAGCGGCTTTTACACCGTGACCCCATTTGGTAATTGCTGTGTTTTCCTCTTTCAGGGTTACTGCACCGTGATATACCGGGTGGCCTCATAATCTGAATGACCCCCACTGACATCACGAATCATGTCCTGCAGCTTCTGCCACCGCTACCAAAATCTACTAAAGAAAACTCAATCAAAGTAACCGCTCTAAGGCTTCAGCATCACAAGTATACACCGCGCAGCACAGAGATCACTGCCTGCGTATTGTGTATCCCTGACAATAAATGATTCCATTGCAAGTGATACTATGTGTCTGTCGGCTCATTTACATAAATACAGGGGGACCTGGGTCCCCTCATCCCACCACACTGAAAAATGGGGGGAGGGGAGACCTTACACTCAGCTAGAAACAAAAACAACACGGCATCAAATACCGAGGCTGACAGAGATAGTAAAGCCGCACACCCGTCATCCATGTGCAAAACATCAATTAAATGGCCGTACACCCATCATCAGCGTGCAAAGTATCAATTAGGGGCCACACACCCGTCATCAGCGTGCAAAGTATTAATTAGAGGCCGTACACCCATCATCAGCGTGCAAAGTATCAATTAGGGGCCACACACCCGTCAGCAGCGTGCAAAGTATCAATTAGGGGCCACACACCCGTCATCAGCGTGCAAAGTATCAATTAGGGGCCACACACCCATCATCAGCGTGCAAAGTATCAATTAGAGGCCACACACCCATCATCAGCATGCAAAGTATTAATTAGAGGCCACACACCCGTCAGCAGCGTGCAAAGTATCAATTAGGGGCCACACACCCGACATCAGTGTGCAAAGTATCAATTAGAGGCCACACACCCATCATCAGCGTGCAAAGTATCAATTAGAGGCCACACACCCGTCATCAGCGTGCAAAGTATCAATTAGAGGCCACACACCCGTCATCAGCGTGCAAAGTATCAATTAGAGGCCACACACCCATCATCAGCGTGCAAAGTATCAATTAGAGCCACACACCGTCATCAGCGTGCAAAGTATCAATTAGAGGCCACACACCCGTCATCAGCATGCAAAGTATCAATTAGAGGCCACAACATCATCATCAGCGTGCAAAGTATCAATTAGGGGCCACACCACACCTTCATCAGCGTGCAAAGTATCAATTAGAGGCCACACACCCTCATCAGCGTGCAAAGTATCAATTAGAGGCCACACACCGTTCATCAACTGCAAAGTATCAATTAGAGGCCACACACCTGTCATCAGCATGCAAAGTATCAATTAGAGGCCACACACCTGTCATCAGCGTGCAAAGTGTTGAATAGGGGCCACACACCCGTCATCAGTGTGCAAAGTATCAATTAGAGGCCACACACCTGTCATCAACTTGCAAAGTAACAATTAGAGGCCACACACCTGTCATCAGCGTGCAAAGTGTTGAATAGGGGCCACACACCCGTCATCAGTGTGCAAAGTATCAATTAGAGGGCCA
>CM019074.1:107990008-108142131 GCA_009667805.1 Leptobrachium leishanense
CGTCATCAGCATGCAAAGTATCAATTAGAGGCCACACACCTGTCATCAGCATGCAAAGTATCAATTAGAGGCCACACACCTGTCATCAGCATGCAAAGTATCAATTAGGGGCCACACACCTGTCATCAGCATGCAAAGTATCAATTAGAGGCCACACACCCGTCATCAGTGTGCAAAGTATCAATTAGAGGCCACACACCCGTCATCAGCGTGCAAAGTATCAATTAGAGGCCACACACCGTCATCAGCGTGCAAAGTATCAATTAGGGCCACACACCGTCATCAGCGTGCAAAGTATCAATTAGAGGCCACACACCTGTCATCAGCATGCAAAGTATCAATTAGAGGCCACACACCCGTCATCAGCGTGCAAAGTATCAATTAGAGGCCACACACCCGTCATCAGCATGCAAAGTATCAATTAGAGGCCACACACCCGTCATCAGCGTGCAAAGTATCAATTAGGGGCCACACACCCGTCATCAGCGTGCAAAGTATCAATTAGAGGCCACACACCCGTCATCAGTGTGCAAAGTATCAATTAGGGGCCACACACCCATCATCAGCGTGCAAAGTATCAATTAGAGGCCACACACCTGTCATCAGCATGCAAAGTATCAATTAGAGGCCACACACCTGTCATCAGCGTGCAAAGTATCAATTAGAGGCCACACACCTGTCATCAGCATGCAAAGTATCAATTAGAGGCCACACACCCGTCATCAGCGTGCAAAGTATCAATTAGGGGCCACACACCCGTCATCAGCGTGCAAAGTATCAATTAGGGGCCACACACCCGTCATCAGCATGCAAAGTATCAATTAGAGGCCACACACCTGTCATCAGCATGCAAAGTATCAATTAGAGGCCACACACCCGTCATCAGCGTGCAAAGTATCAATTAGAGGCCACACACCGTCATCAGGCGTGCAAAGTATCAATTAGAGGCCACACACCCGTCATCAGCGTGCAAAGTATCAATTAGGGCCACACACCGTCATCAGCGTGCAAAGTATCAATTAGAGGCCACACACCCGTCATCAGCGTGCAAAGTATCAATTAGGAGGCCACACACCTGTCATCAGCGTGCAAAGTATCAATTAGAGGCCACACACCTGTCATCAGCATGCAAAGTATCAATTAGGGGCCACACACCTGTCATCAGCGTGCAAAGTATCAATTAGAGGCCACACACCTGTCATCAGCATGCAAAGTATCAATTAGAGGCCACACACCTGTCATCAGCGTGCAAAGTATCAATTAGAGGCCACACACCCGTCATCAGCATGCAAAGTATCAATTAGAGGCCACACACCTGTCATCAGCATGCAAAGTATCAATTAGAGGCCACACACCGTCATCAGCGTGCAAAGTATCAATTAGGGGCCACACACCCGTCATCAGTGTGCAAAGTATCAATTAGAGGCCACACACCCGTCATCAGCGTGCAAAGTATCAATTAGAGGCCACACACCTGTCATCAGCGTGCAAAGTATCAATTAGAGGCCACACACCTGTCATCAGCATGCAAAGTATCAATTAGGGCCACACACCCGTCATCAGCGTGCAAAGTATCAATTAGAGGCCACACACCTGTCATCAGCATGCAAAGTATCAATTAGAGGCCACACACCTGTCATCAGCGTGCAAAGTATCAATTAGAGGCCACACACCTGTCATCAGCGTGCAAAGTATCAATTAGAGGCCACACACCCGTCATCAGCGTGCAAAGTATCAATTAGGGGCCACACACCTGTCATCAGCGTGCAAAGTATCAATTAGGGGCCACACACCCGTCATCAGCGTGCAAAGTATCAATTAGAGGCCACACACCCGTCATCAGCGTGCAAAGTATCAATTAGAGGCCACACACCCGTCATCAGCGTGCAAAGTATCAATTAGGGGCCACACACCCGTCATCAGCATGCAAAGTATCAATTAGAGGCCACACACCCGTCATCAGCGTGCAAAGTATCAATTAGGGGCCACACACCCGTCATCAGCGTGCAAAGTATCAATTAGAGGCCACACACCCGTCATCAGCGTGCAAAGTATCAATTAGGGGCCACACACCCGTCATCAGCGTGCAAAGTATCAATTAGAGGCCACACACCTGTCATCAGCATGCAAAGTATCAATTAGAGGCCACACACCTGTCATCAGCATGCAAAGTATCAATTAGAGGCCACACACCTGTCATCAGCGTGCAAAGTATCAATTAGAGGCCACACACCCGTCATCAGCATGCAAAGTATCAATTAGAGGCCACACACCCGTCATCAGCGTGCAAAGTATCAATTAGAGGCCACACACCTGTCATCAGCATGCAAAGTATCAATTAGAGGCCACACACCTGTCATCAGCGTGCAAAGTATCAATTAGAGGCCACACACCCTGTCATCAGCATGCAAAGTATCAATTAGAGGCCACACACCTGTCATCAGCGTGCAAAGTATCAATTAGAGGCCACACACCCTGTCATCAGCATGCAAAGTATCAATTAGGAGGCCACACACCTGTCATCAGCGTGCAAAGTATCAATTAGAGGCCACACACCCTCATCAGCATGCAAAGTATCAATTAGAGGCCACACACCCTGTCATCAGCGTGCAAAGTATCAATTAGGAGGCCACACACCTGTCATCAGCATGCAAAGTATCAATTAGAGGCCACACACCTGTCATCAGCATGCAAAGTATCAATTAGGGGCCACACACCTGTCATCAGCATGCAAAGTATCAATTAGAGGCCACACACCTGTCATCAGCATGCAAAGTATCAATTAGAGGCCACACACCCGTCATCAGCGTGCAAGTATCAATTAGAGGCCACACACCGTCATCAGCATGCAAAGTATCAATTAGGGGCCACACACCTGTCATCAGCGTGCAAAGTATCAATTAGAGGCCACACACCTGTCATCAGCGTGCAAAGTATCAATTAGAGGCCACACACCTGTCATCAGCGTGCAAAGTATCAATTAGAGGCCACACACCTGTCATCAGCATGCAAAGTATCAATTAGAGGCCACACACCTGTCATCAGCATGCAAAGTATCAATTAGAGGCCACACACCCGTCATCAGCGTGCAAAGTATCAATTAGAGGCCACACACCCGTCATCAGCGTGCAAAGTATCAATTAGAGGCCACACACCTGTCATCAGCATGCAAAGTATCAATTAGAGGCCACACACCTGTCATCAGCATGCAAAGTATCAATTAGGGGCCACACACCCGTCATCAGCATGCAAAGTATCAATTAGAGGCCACACACCTGTCATCAGCGTGCAAAGTATCAATTAGAGGCCACACACCCGTCATCAGCGTGCAAAGTATCAATTAGGGGCCACACACCTGTCATCAGCGTGCAAAGTATCAATTAGAGGCCACACACCTGTCATCAGCGTGCAAAGTATCAATTAGGGGCCACACACCCGTCATCAGTGTGCAAAGTATCAATTAGAGGCCACACACCTGTCATCAGCGTGCAAAGTATCAATTAGGGGCCACACACCTGTCATCAGCGTGCAAAGTATCAATTAGAGGCACACCACCTGTCATCAGCATGCAAAGTATCAATTAGAGGCCACACACCTGTCATCAGCATGCAAAGTATCAATTAGGGGCCACACACCTGTCATCAGCATGCAAAGTATCAATTAGAGGCCACACACCGTTCATCAGCGTGCAAAGTATCAATTAGGGCCACACACCCGTCATCAGTGTGCAAAGTATCAATTAGAGGCCACACACCCCATCATCAGCGTGCAAAGTATCAATTAGGGGCCACACACCTGTCATCAGCGTGCAAAGTATCAATTAGGGGCCACACACCATCATCAGCGTGCAAAGTATCAATTTAGAGGCCACACACCTGTCATCAGCATGCAAAGTATCAATTAGAGGCCACACACCTGTCATCAGCATGCAAAGTATCAATTAGAGGCCACACACCCTTCATCAGCGTGCACAAGTATCAATTTAAGGCCACACACCCGTCATCAGCGTGCAAAGTATCAATTAGGGGCCACACACCCGTCATCAGTGTGCAAAGTATCAATTAGGGGCCACACACCTGTCATCAGCGTGCAAAGTATCAATTAGAGGCCACACACCTGTCATCAGCGTGCAAAGTATCAATTAGAGGCCACACACCCGTCATCAGTGTGCAAAGTATCAATTAGGGGCCACACACCCGTCATCAGTGTGCAAAGTTCAATTAGGGACCACACACCTGTCATCAGCGTGCAAAGTATCAATTAGGGACCATACACCTGTCATCAGTGTGCAAAGTATCAATTAGGGACCACACACCTGTCATCAGCATGCAAAGTATCAATTAGGGACCACACACCTGTCATCAGCATGCAAAGTATCAATTAGGGGCCACACACCTGTCATCAGCATGCAAAGTATCAATTAGGGGCCACACACCCGTCATCAGTGTGCAAAGTATCAATTAGGGGCCACACACCCGTCATCAGTGTGCAAAGTATCAATTAGGGGCCACACACCTGTCATCAGCATGCAAAGTATCAATTAGGGGCCACACACCTGTCATCAGCATGCAAAGTATCAATTAGGGACCATACACCTGTCATCAGTGTGCAAAGTATCAATTAGGGACCACACACCTGTCATCAGCATGCAAAGTATCAATTAGGGACCACACACCTGTCATCAGCATGCAAAGTATCAATTAGGGACCATACACCTGTCATCAGTGTGCAAAGTATCAATTAGGGACCACACACCTGTCATCAGCATGCAAAGTATCAATTAGGAGCCACACACCCGTCATCAGCGTGCAAAGTATCAATTAGGGGCCACACACCTGTCATCAGCATGCAAAGTATCAATTAGGGGCCACACACCCGTCATCAGTGTGCAAAGTATCAATTAGGGGCCACACACCCGTCATCAGTGTGCAAAGTATCAATTAGGGGCCACACACCCGTCATCAGTGTGCAAAGTTCAATTAGGGACCACACACCTGTCATCAGCGTGCAAAGTATCAATTAGGGACCATACACCTGTCATCAGTGTGCAAAGTATCAATTAGGGACCACACACCTGTCATCAGCATGCAAAGTATCAATTAGGGACCACACACCTGTCATCAGCATGCAAAGTATCAATTAGGGACCACACACCTGTCATCAGTGTGCAAAGTATCAATTAGGGACCACACACCTGTCATCAGCATGCAAAGTATCAATTAGGAGCCACACACCCGTCATCAGCGTGCAAAGTATCAATTAGGGGCCACACACCTGTCATCAGCATGCAAAGTATCAATTAGGGGCCACACACCCGTCATCAGTGTGCAAAGTATCAATTAGGGGCCACACACCCGTCATCAGTGTGCAAAGTATCAATTAGGGGCCACACACCCGTCATCAGTGTGCAAAGTTCAATTAGGGGCCACACACCTTTCATCAGCATGCAAAGTGTCAATTAGGGGCCACACACCCGTCATCAGCATGCAAAGTATCAATTAGAGGCCACAAACCTATCATCAGCGTGCAAAGTATCAATTAGAGGCCACACACCCGTCATCAGTGTGCAAAGTATCAATTAGGGGCCACACACCCGTCATCAGTGTGCAAAGTATCAATTAGGGGCCACACACCCGTCATCAGTGTGCAAAGTTCAATTAGGGGCCACACACCTTTCATCAGCATGCAAAGTGTCAATTAGGGGCCACACACCCGTCATCAGCGTGCAAAGTATCAATTAGAGGCCACAAACCTATCATCAGCGTGCAAAGTATCAATTAGAGGCCACACACCCGACATCAGTGTGCAAAGTATCAATTAGGGGTCACACACCCATCATCAGTGTGCAATGTATCAATTAGGGGTCACACACCCATCATCAGTGTGCAAAGTATCAATTAGGGGCCACACACCCGTCAGTGTGCAAAGTATCAAGTAGGGGCCACACACCCGTCATCAGCATGCAAAGTATCAATTAGAGGCCACACACCTGTCATCAGCGTGCAAAGTATCAATTAGGGGTCACACACCCATCAGTAGCGTGCAAAGTATCAATTAGGGGCCACACACCCGTCAGTGTGCAAAGTATCAATTAGGGGCCACACACCCGTCATCAGCGTGCAAAGTATCAATTAGGGGCCACACACCTTTCATCAGCATGCAAAGTATCAATTAGGGGCCACAAACCCGTCATCAGCATGCAAAGTATCAATTAGGGGCCACACACCCTTCAGCAGCGTGCAAAGTATCAATTAGGGGCCACACACCCATCAGTGTGCAAAGTGTCATTTAGGGGCCACACACCCGTCATCAGCGTACAAAGTATCAATTAGAGGCAACACACCTGTCATCAGCGTACAAAGTATCAATTAGGGGCCACAAACCCGTCATCAGCATGCAAAGTATCAATTAGGGGCCACAAACCCGTCATCAGCATGAAAAGTATCAATTAGGGGCCACAAACCCGTCATTATTATTATTATTATTATTCTTTATTTATAAAGCGCCAGCATATTCCGCAGCGTTGTACAATAAGCGCAGTATAGACAGGGTTACAATACATTGAACAACATTTGACAAACAGTACAGGAGGAGATGAGGGCCCTATTCCCGTAGGAACTCACAATCTAGGAGGGTTGGGGTTGGAAACAGGAGGAGAGGACTGTAAGGTGAGAGTGATTGATGGTTGCGTCAGTGAGTTGGGTGGTAGGCTTCCCTAAATAGGAATGTTTTCAGGGAGCGTTTGAAGGAAGAGAAGTTAGGGGAAAGTCTGACAGTACGAGGGAGAGCGTTCCAGAGAGTGGGGGCTGCGCGTGAGAAATCCTGCAGTCTATCATGGGAAGAGGTGATGCGGGGAGAAGCTAGGCGCAGGTCACTGTTTGACCTTAGGGAGCGGGCCGGGGTGTATTTGGTGATTAGTGAGGACAGGTAGTGGGGAGCTGAGTTAGTGAGGGTTTTGTAGGTAAGGATAAGGATTTTGAACTTAATTCTGCAGTGGATGGGGAGCCAGTGAAGGGACTCCCAGAGGGGAGCGGCAGAGACAGAGCGGCGGGTGAGGTGAATTAGCCTGGCGGAGGTGTTCAGGATGGATTGTAGGGGGGAGAGGCGGGACAGAGGGAGGCCAGATAAGAGATTATTGCAATAGTCGAGTCGGGAGATTACCAGGGCGTGTATGAGTTGTTTTGTGGTGACAGCGGTAAGAAATGGCCGAATTCGGGAAATATTACGCAGTTGGTATCGGCAGGAGGAGGAAAGAGACTTGATGTGGGGGATGAAGGAAAGAGCAGAGTCAAGTGTAACTCCAAGACAGTGAACTTGGTTTGATGGGGAAATGGTGATACCCTCCACCGTGATAGAGAAGTCAGGAGGTGGGGAGGCATTGGAGGGAGGAATAAGTAGGAGTTCAGTCTTTGACATGTTGATCTTTAGGTGGTGGGAGGCCATCCAGGAGGAGATGCCAGATAAACAGTCACTGACTTTTGAAAGGACAGGGGGAGAGATATGGGGTAGAGAGGTAGATCTGAGTGTCATCAGCGTAGAGGTGGTAATTAAAGCCAAAGCTGTTGATGATTTTGCCCAGGGAGGAGGTGTAGATGGAAAAGAGCAGAGGACCAAGGACAGAGCCTTGAGGTACACCAACAGATAGAGGCAATGAGGAGGAGGAGTTTCCAGCAAAGGACACACAGAAGGACCTGTTGGATAAATAGGATTCGACCCAAGCGAGTGCTGTGTCACCGAGACCCAGAGAGTTGAGGGTCTGTAGAAGGAGGGGGTGGACAACAGTGTCATCAGCATGCAAAGTATCAATTAGGGGCCACAAACCCGTCATCAGCATGCAAAGTATCAATTAGGGGCCACAAACCCGTCATCAGCATGCAAAGTATCAATTAGGGGCCACAAACCCGTCATCAGCATGCAAAGTATCAATTAGGGGCCACACACCTGTCAGTGTGCAAAGTGTCATTTAGGGGCCACACACCCGTCATCAGCGTGCAAAGTATCAATTAGAGGCCACACACCTGTCATCAGCATGCAAAGTATCAATTAGGGGCCACAAACCCGTCATCAGCATGCAAAGTATCAATTAGGGGCCACAAACCCATCATCAGCATGCAAAGTATCAATTAGGGGCCACAAACCCGTCATCAGCATGCAAAGTATCAATTAGGGGCCACACACCTGTCAGTGTGCAAAGTGTCATTTAGGGGCCACACACCCGTCATCAGCGTGCAAAGTATCAATTAGAGGCCACACACCTGTCATCAGCATGCAAAGTATCAATTAGGGGCCACACACCTTTCATCAGCGTGCAAAGTATCAATTAGAGTCCACACACCCGTCATTATTATTATTATTATTCTTTATTGGTTGTGTCAGTGAGTTGGGGGGTAGGCTTCCCTAAATAGGAACGTTTTAAGGGAGCGTTTGAAGGAAGAGAAGTTAGGTTAAAGTCTGACAGTACGAGGGAGAGCGTTCCAGAGAGTGGGGGCTGCACGTGAGAAAGCCTGCAGTCTTTCATGGGAAGAGGTGATGCGGGGAGAAGCTAGGCGCAGGTCGCTGTTTGACCTTAGGGAGCAGGCCGGGGTGTATTTGGTGATTAGTGAGGTTGTTGTGGACAGAAATGTATATATTGCTAATAATATTCAAAGGCTTAGAAAAATGCTCAATTAAGTAGTGTAAGTGGTTAATTAGGATTTATGAATCAAATGCATATTATTCTTTAAACGCTATCTTTGTTTTTGTACGCACATGAAGTTTCTTGTCCTGTGTCTCAAGAAGAGAACATCTTGAAGGTCATCTTGGAGAATATTTTGGGAACATTCCGGAATGTCCTGTAACAGCGTCCTTGACAAGCTAAGAGAAGCTCGGAGACACTGATGTTTTATTTTCTTTAAACTGTATTAAACAAAGTCTGTGATGACGAATATAATGACGAATAGAATGTTGGGCAACAGCCTGTTATCGGTACATGTAAAGTAGCATAAAAAGGCTTGTGAATTGTCAATAAAGGGCGCAGAGCAGTCATTTGGCTCGGAAGCTATATAGACGTATTCATTGTCTGTGTGATTTCTTTATGCGCAAAGCTATCTGACTTCTCCACCGAATTAGAACAGAAACTGGCATCTGAGGACGGACTTCTATTGTCCATTGCAATTTGACGCCCACCGTGGGACCTGGGTTACGTTTTCCCCAGTGTATCGCTGACGAGGATTTCCTGGCAGGACCACACCAGAACCGGAGCCTGATCAACTTCGTAAACCTCACAGGTAAGATACCTTTTGATATCTTATCAGTGATGTGTTCTGGTCTGTGATCCTGCCCCGGGAAACCCCAGTGTGACGCTTGGGAAAAACATCAAAAGTGGGGTTTTATTTAACTTTGCCCAGGTGCCCGTTATACTGACCCCCACGACCGCATGCCAGTTATCTGCTTGTTTGTACGTGTCTGTTCACGATTCTTTGTATTGCCTGATAGACGTTGTATTTTGGTTGGTTGTAAATCAGAGAGATTATCGCGGACCTGTGATAACAAGTGGCGTGTACCTGGTTAGCTATCTCCAGACGGTTACAGGTGATGTGATGAAATAGGCGCATACCTGGTACTAGGACTTTCCTAACAGTCAACAGGCGATCACAAGCTTGGTAGTAGGACGCGATATATCTCTGATTGAAGTATAGTTTGATTGACAGTCAGTGGTTTTTGTTGTGGGTACTGGGATAGATGATGCATTAGGCGTATCTATCAGGAACTCACAAGAATATATATATCTGGTAGGAACAGGTAACCATGTAGGATATATATGCTGCGCAACGGAGAGGTACTAGCTACACCTCTCTAGCAGGATCCTATATTTGGAATATAGGGAGGACGAGACGCTTTATTGTCGTGGTAAATAAGGCCACGATAGATATAGGTCTATCCTCATTTCTGACTGTTGATAAACTAAGTGAATTGAAGAGTGATCAGGAAACAAAGCTAACAATCGGGAATGGGAAATGAACAGAGTAACCATACTGGTTGGTTGTCACCATGCAAGTTAGTTGAGGAAAGGACAGGCAAAAGTAATGTGGTGACAAACCTAAAAATGTTAGGCAAGATTTGCGAATTAGATAATCCCAGATTACAGGTAGAAGAATGGAAACATGTGTTGAGAAATAAGAAAGGGATGTTGATTGATAATGGTTTATGGAATGTAGCACAGGATTGGTATAGGGTTGCAAAAGAAATTGAGAACGAAGGGTGGATAGAAACAATAGATAAAAAGAAAGGAAAAACGAATTACTATTATCTCACTCCAGGTTCTGAGCCTCCTTCCTATAGTAAGGTATCCAAAAAAGAAAATAATAACCCCAACCCAAACAACAACTGCCCAAAAACAGCCGACAGGTCTCTACCCTGTGTTATGTATCGATGGGTCGTACTACACCACTCGTCCTGTAACGTCCTCATTAACAGCCACAAGCCAGGTACCGACAATACACCCTATAATGCCTCATTTGCCCAATTTAGATACCACTCTCCACACGATAGACCAGACCGGTGACCCTGCTCACCCACCTTTCTCCAGTCATTCTTATGACTCAGTAAATCTTACTGATGATTCCCTAACGTCCCACATAGGGTTACCTGCATCCACACTCCAGGTCACCCGTAGCCAGCCCATGACCTTTCCACGCCAGCCCCAAGACCCCATGACCTTTCCACCCCAGCCCCAAGACCCCATGACCTTTCCACCCCGCCAAACCGACACCAGATGTCCTTTCTGCCGAATCACCCAAGACATACCCCCGACTCCCGAGAATACTATCACCTGGACGCAGCAGCCCACTCTCAGTATGACAGCAGGCACCATGGAAGGGGAGCCTGGTGGGGAGGGGGGGCGTCCACCAAAAACCTGTTTTACTTGTGGAGAATCCAGCCATCTCAAACGGGATTGTAAAGCACCCCGCAGGCGACGGCCCCCACCCAAAGCCCAGATGCCGCCAATGACCATTAGCAGGACACTGCCATTGTATCTGATAAATTCCCACGACCCACTATCCCTGGTTTAGGCCTTTCCCCCAAGGTAATGTCCAAACAACCAATATATATATATATTTGTATATATACTGTCTGTCTGTTTTGTGTTTATTTTTGTGTATATACTGTGTGTTTTGTATATATTTTTGTGAGTATAGTGTGTGTTTTGTTTATATGGATGTATACGTGTATGTGTATACGGTGTGAGTCAATAAAATGTATAGATTTAATCGGCGGTTGGTCAGGGATGCCTGTTCCGACATGGTTTAAAAGGATGTAAACAAAATGATGAATTTTTATGAGTGGGATGAAAGTTAGATGAAAGCAGAATCTGATATTCTATAGGATGCGGATGATAGTTTATGAGTCAATGTAAGAAGAGGGTGGGAAAGCCTATCCTAGAGATGGCAACTATAGGTTGCTTGCCCGTAAGGAGCAATAAGAAGGTTATGTATGTTTGTATGTATGTAGGCATGTCAGAGATGTGAATCACGGTAAGCCAGGACAACAAGCAAGGTAGACAGGAGAGACATAACAACTGCTTTGTTTGAGTTATGAATACATTGCTGGGTGTTTTGCCAGGAGGATCTGCGATGTTTACTGTTATGGTGTATATGTGAAGTAGAAACACAAAGAAAATGTACGTATGCGGAGTGATTGTTCTTGTAGGTAGTACCGTTTGTCTGTATTGATGGAGAGAATGTTTGCTAACGCCCTAATGGTTTATTATTTTAATTAAAAATATGCTTATACGAAATATTCAAGGGGGAGAAAGGCTCCGTATTCTATCAGTATTGCTGATTTAGCATTAAATGTTAAGTGTTAAGAACACAAAATGGTCTTTAAAATATCTCGTAAAATGTTTTTTTATGTGGAAAAAAAGAAAAAAAAAGAAAGCAGGACGCAAACGAAAATAAAAGTTAAACTAGATGGTTCCTCTTGTTTCACATGACCGTGAAGATCAGATATTTTAACCCTGCTGAGAGAAATAAAAAAAAGAGACGGGGGAATGTTCAACTCTGTGCAGTTGAAGCGTAGCTTATTTTGGTTTAAAATAGATAAGGTGTACTGTCCGTTGCTGACGAGCACGCAGACGGAGTGTGACCTTGCTAAGTACGAGATGACTCTAGTAATGCCAGGAATGTTTTAATGTCCAATTCTCTAATGACACAGACTATTAGTAACGACAGTCTAATGATGCCTGCTGATTAATTATTAGTTTGCACACCACGGGTAGGGGTCAGCAGCCCTGGGTGTTAGCGTGACATGACGTTTCTGCGAGCCTACTGCGCCGGCGATATTCCCTCCTGCGCCCTGATAATGTCACTCTCCACTACTCTCTTTCCTTTTCCTGAGGGGGGTGGTTCCGATTGTGATTCTAATTCTGGTAGTGGTGATGCTGTTAACTATGAGGGATTTTTAATCAATTCTGTTCAACTTCCCCCCTCGGCCCCACCCTTTCTGCCAGAAGAAGGAAAAGAAACAAAACAAGCACAGCTACACGCACTCACACAGGTTGCAGCGATGAAAATAAATGCACATGGACAGTTTAGTAAATATATATGATATTAAACCATTTAGCAGACACAGGAAAAGGAACTCGAGCAGCTAGTCACACTACTAGTAGCCCAGAACTATGAAATAGAGTGTGCTTGCCTAAGGCACTCTATCCGGCTGTAGTACACAGGCACATGGGCCCTCACACCTCTCAAATACAATGATGAATGCTCTCATCGGTCTACACAATCTGTCACCTTTCAGAATACTGTTTCCCTCAACAGTTGCAATTACAGTCCGACTGTCTAAATAAATTATGTCACAAGTGTTTCAAAAATATTAACTGATATCTATGGTCAAGTGTTCTCTTGCATTCCAGACCCTGAAAGTATCCACGACACTCATCAACTGGTCCCGGGAGACTGGGTACTAGCGAAAAAGTTTCTTCAAAAGAATCCACTTGAGCCCAGATACAACGGTCCCTTCCAGGTCCTCCTCACAGCTGCAACTTCAGTAAAACTGGAAGGAAAAGCCAAGTGGATCCACGTCTCCCACTGTAAAAAGACCTGTACACCAACAGCAGACCAGACAACAATACAAACATAATTGTGTATTTCTTTCTCATTTGGGGGGTGGGAATCCAGGGGCACAATGTAGCTGTTTTACTGGCACAGGCAGCTGATGATATGGTACAAGCGGTTATGAGAACCCAGGTGGAAGCTGCCCTGGGACACCTGATGGACAATGCCCATGTCATGGGACACGCAATGGATACTACTGCCGCCAAACACAAACTAACCACTTTCTGGTATAATTCATCTAACACTCGCGTGGTTACATACACCTTTAACTATTGTGATATACACCCATGCCCAGGTCCCCACTTGCAATGTATCTGGAGAAATGGGATTCCACATGATTATGACAAATATATGTGCATTACCAATTACTATTGGGGACAGGAGTGCGGTAGTTGGGCTTCGGTGGGATGGAATACGGGAGTTGCCTGGAGACACAAACCACAAAGCGCCCTAGACGAGAAAGATAACAATAGTAAATCACTTCTCGCTCGTATGACACTGACAATGGCCCCAAACACCTGCCCCAAGTATAAATTACAGGAGTCGGATGATGATGGGGAAGTGCGGTTTAGAACAGGGGCAACAGCACTGAAAAAAACACACATAGGGTAGGGGTTAAGGAAATAGAGGTCCGTTATACTATGCCAGAAATCAGGGCGCCAGAATACAGGGAAGTCGAGACAAGCCGGGATCGTATTAACCAGGAAATCAGTCAGATAGGAATTCAGAAATTTCAACAAGGCACTAGGCATAACTGGAACCACGCTAGGGCAACTTGCTATGAGAAAGGAAGCCCTTTAAATGGAGCCACAGCACTTCCTATTGGTGCTCAGAGGAGACGCCCTGCTCTGCTATAGGATAGCTGGTCATGTGCTGCGATTGGTTGTCCTTCCTGCATGTTGCATCTGATTCGCAGGCAGCACCATTCTCTGTTCTGTAGTACACAGTACCCTGGAATAAGGCTTTCTGGATATCAGCTGCTGTGACGGCCGCAACATTTCCCCGGACATGGGTCAAAGGTGCAACATTTCCCTGGACATGGGTCGAAGGCGCAACATTTCCCTGGACATGGGTCGAAGGCGCAACATTTCCCTGGACATGGGTCGAAGGTGCAACATTTCCCTGGACATGGGTCGAAGACGCAACATTTCCCCGGTCATGGGTTGAAGGCACAACATTTCCCCGGACATGGGTCGAAGGTGTAACACTTCCCTGGACATGGGCCATAGTGACAGCACCCCCCCTGATGGCGGGCCCGAGGGCGAGAAGGGAAACATCAGAGGCAGCAACCCAGGAACGTTCCTCCGGGCCATATCCCTTCCAATGCACAAGATATTGCAATCCGCCTCTAGACCACCTGGAATCGATGAGAGCCTGCACCTCGTATTCCTCCTGACCCTGAACTTGGACAGGAGGAGGCTGTTTCACGGGAGTGGTATACCGGTTACAGACAAGGGGCTTGAGTAGGGAGGTATGGAAGGAGTTGGGGATTCTCAAGGATTTAGGATTAATGCGTCGGAGGACCCTGTACGGACCGATAAACCGTGGTGCCAATTTGTGAGAGGGCACCCGGAGTTTGATATGCCGAGTGGAGAGCCATACCCTTTGACCAGGGACATAAGAAGGGCCTGGTCGTCTGTGGCGGTCTGCAAACTTCTTATGGGCTAAAGAAGCTTTTTGCAAAGCGGATTGAATCCGCATCCAGGACTGACGTAGGAGTTGTAAGTGATCGCTAAGTGCAGGAATGGGTGATTCAGACGGAGTGCCAGGTAGTAAAGCAGGATGGAACCCATAGGTCGCAAAGAACGGGGTATGACCGGCGCTGTCATGTACCACGTTATTCCTAGCCAACTCAGCCCAAGGTAATAAGGAACTCCAATTATCTTGTTGGTGGGAGATGAAGAACCATAAATATTGTTCTAAGGACTGGTTGTTACGTTCAGCAGCACCGTTAGATTGTGGGTGGTAGGCAGAAGAAAAGGATAAGTTGATACCCATTTCTTTACAGAAGGATCTCCAGAATCAGGAAATGAACTGAGTACCACGATCTGAGACTATGTAACTGTACCACCTCCTTAGCAAATATACCGGCTAGCTGTTCTGAAGAAGGAAGTTTTTTCAGTGGAACAAAATGGGCCATTTTAGAAAAACGGTCAATAACAGTGAGAATGGTGGTATTACCCTCAGGTGGGGGTAGGTCCACAACAAAGTCCATGGATAAATGGGTCAATGGTCTCGAAGGAACAGGGAGAGGTTGTAATAGACCCACTGGAAGATCAGCAGGGGTCTTATTCTGGGCACACACGTTACAGGATGCAATAAACTCTCGAATATCAACACGAAGAGTGGGCCACCAATATAGACGAGAAACGGTGAGAATGGTCTTATTGACTCCTGGGTGACCTGCAACCTTTGATGCATGCATAACTTGTAATAACTCCCTTCTCTCGTTCTCTCCTACATACAATCTTTCTGGAGGTAGAGAGCTAGGGGCGGCATTCTGATAGGACAGAATGCGCTCGATCAACTGAGAAGACACTTGCATACACACAGTGGCGATTATATGAGTACTGGGTATGAGAGAAACCGGTTCGGTGTGAGGCAGTTCCTCCTCCTCAAACTGTCTGGAAAGAGCATCCGCCTTGGTATTACGTGACCCTGGGCGGTAGGTGATCAAATAATTGAAGCGACTTAGGAAAAACGACCATCTGGCCTGGCGGGGGGACAGTCGCTTCACGTCTGCCAGGTAGGCTAGGTTCTTGTGGTCAGTTAGAATGATCACTGGAATTTGCGAACCCTCCAACAGATGTCTCCATTCTTTTAGAGCCATTATAATAGCCAAGAGTTCTTTGTTACTAATATCATAGTTTCTCTCTGAGTCGGACAACTTCTGGGAGAAGTAGGCACAAGGGTGAAGTGGGGCATCCCAGGTGTCTCTCTGGGAAAGTACTGCCCCATCCCAGATTCTGATGCGTCGACCTCCATTATAAATGGTTTAGAAGGGTTAGGATGTGCTAGAATAGGTGCAGAGGCAAAGGCCGTTTTTAAATCCTCAAAGGCTTTAAGGGCAGCGGGAGACCAGTTGGTTGTATTGGCCCCTTTCTTGGTCATAGAGGTGATAGGAGCAATTACAGAAGAAAAGTGTGGGATAAACTTTCTGTAATAATTGGCGAATCCAATAAATCTCTGGATAGGTTTCAACCCTTTGGGTAGAGGCCAAGATAGGATGGATTCCAGTTTTTTGGGATCCATTAAAAAACCCTTGGACGACACTATGTACCCCAGAAACGGAACCTGTGTCACATGGAATATGCATTTTTCTAGCTTACAATATAAACCATTTCGTAACAGAGTGCCGAGAACGGAACGCATGTGATCATAATGTGTATGTAGGTCAGGAGAGTGCACCAGA
Source organism: Leptobrachium leishanense (assembly GCA_009667805.1). NCBI lineage: Eukaryota > Metazoa > Chordata > Amphibia > Anura > Megophryidae > Leptobrachium > Leptobrachium leishanense. The sequence continues at coordinate 108,006,518 of CM019074.1, forward strand.
ATGTCATCTAGATAGACTATGACACATGAGGAGAGGTAGTCCCGAAGGACGTCATTTATAAAATCCTGAAAAACCGCAGGGGTGTTGCACAACCCAAACGGCATGACCAGATATTCGTAGTGGCCGCTATGGGTGTTGAATGCGGTCATCCACTCGTCTCCCTCCTTTATGCATACCAGGTTGTATGCACCCCTGAGATCCAATTTGGAAAACACCGTGGAACCTCTAAGACGGTCAAAGAGGTCAGAGATTAGAGGAATAGGGTAGGCATTCTTGATGGTGAAACGATTCAACCCTCTATAATCTATGCACGGACGGAGGTCACCCTCTTTTTTGGCTACAAAGAAGAACCCTGCCCCAGCTGGGGAAGAAGATCTTCGTATGAAACCCTTCTCCAGCGATTCCTGGATATATTACTCCATGATACTATGTTCCTTTGGGGACAGTGGATAAATTCTCCCTTTAGGGGGAATGGTACCTGGGTATAGCTTGATAGCACAGTCATACGGACAGTGCAGGGGTAGCTTATCGGCCTCTTTTTTGTCAAACACTTGTTTCACAGACAGATATTGCTCCGGAACGGTAGAAGACAAAGGTTTTGCAGTAGGAGTATTGAGTAAACCGATAGGTAACATAGAGGGAAAACAAGAGGAGGAACAGGTGGGACCCCATGCGACGACCTTTCCCTTTACCCAGTCAATGTGCGGATTATGCTTTTGTAACCATGTGAGACCTAAAACGACTGAACAAGATGGTGATGATATGATTTGAAACACTATGGATTCGGTATGATGATCCCCAAGACACATGGAAATTGCTTTAGTCTCTTGGGTTATAACAGGAGAGGCAAGGGGCCTGCCGTCAATGGCCTGTACCATTAAGGGTTTGAATCTAGGGGACAGAGGAACAAAATGACCTAAGGCAAAGGACTCATCCATAAGATTATCAGCAGCCCCTGAATACAGCAATGCATTACAATCGAATTTGACAGAACCCCATGATAGACAGACAGGAAGAAGTAATCATAGTGAGGTCGGTTTGGGGCACAAAGTGAGAACACCTAAGGCCGGTCCCCTCCTAGGACTTAGGTGCGAGTGTTTTCCGGGCGTGATGGGCACTTAAGGCGTTGGTGCCCCCTAAGTCCACAATATAGGCAAAGACCCTCTCTACGCCTATAGGATTTCTCTTCTTCTGTCAATTTGGTGTGACCCAATTGCATGGGTTCGGTATCAGAGACCTATGAAGTGCGAGATGGTGGACTAATGGAACCTCGTGTAGGAACCCTAGCAATGCTTTTTCTGGGTCCCTCTCTGTGTTTAGCTCTATCCCTGATTCTGTTGTCAATATCAATCATGTAATCGATCATATCTTCTAACTCCTCAGGCAAATTCTTTGCTGCTATCTCATCTAGGATAGTATCAGAAAGGCCCTCCTGGAAAAGCAATACAAGGCAATCATTAGTCCAATCAACCTCTGCTACTAGGGTTTTGAAGTCTATGGCATAATCTGCAACAGACCTGGAACCTTGCTTAATTCTGAGCAGGGATCTCCCAGTCCTCTTGGAACGACCAGGAGGATCAAAGGTGTGTCTGAGAGCACGTACAAAGTTGTGGCTAGTTATAGACCACGGCATCATTATTTTCCCACAATGGGTTAGCCCATGCTAGGGCTCTACCAGACAAATGATTTATCATAAATCCCACACGGGCACGATCTGAAACATACATTCTAGGGTTTAGTTCAAAATGAATGCTGACCTGAGTCAAAAAGCCACGACACCCAGTCTGTTCCCCACCAAAATGAATTGGAGAAGTCATGGATACATGGGAGGCAGGTAAAGCAACGTCAGGTGTGTGGGATTGCAGGACCGGGGCAGGGGTCGCCACCTGTGGTTCAGGCTGCAAATAGGCAGTACGGACAAGAATAGTTTGTATAGCCTGAGCAAAGGCATCCATGCGGTGGTCTAATTCATCGACACGAGAGGCACATGCAGCGAGCTGCTGACCCACGTCTGCAGGGTCCATGGCCCTAGCGTAATGTCAGGATCGGGTAACCCCGCTTGCAGACTGTAAGCCAACAGACCCTGACCAACCGGTCCTTAGTAATGGCCGGGTTATGATCAGTAATACTGAGAATGACGAACACAAAGAAAGTGGCTGAGTGCAAAGTAAAACAACCTGCAGAATAAAGTAACCCACAATGCTCTAGCTAGCCGGTCCTTAATAATGGCCTGGTTATGGTCAGTAATACTGAGAATGACGAACACAAAGAAAGTGGCGGAGTGCAAAGTAAAACAACCTGCAGAATAAAGTAACCCACAATGCTCTAGCTAGCCGGTCCTTAATAATGGCCGGGTTAAGCAGAGCAAACCAACAAAAACACACATAGGCAGGGGTTAAGGAAATAGAGGTCCGTTATACTATGCCAGAAATCAGGGCGCCAGAATACAGGGAAGTCGAGACAAGCCGGGATCGTATTAACCAGGAAATCAGTCAGAATAGGAATTCAGAAATAACAACAAGGCACTAGGCGTAACTGGAACCACGCTAGGGCAACTTGTTAAGAGAAAGGAAGCCCTTTAAATGGAGCCACAGCACTTCCTATTGGTGCTCAGAGGAGACGCCCTGCTCTGCTATAGGATCGCTGGTCATGTGCTGCGATTGGTTGTCCTACCTGCATGCTGCGTCTGATTCGCAGGCAGCACCATTCTCTGTCCTGTAGTACACATTACCCTGGACTAAGGCTTTCTGGATATCAGCTGCTGTGACGGCCGCAATATTTCCCCGGACATGGGTCGAAGGTGCAACATTTCCCTGGACATGGGTCGAAGGTGCAACATTTCCCTGGACGTGGGTCGAAGGCGCAACATTTCCCTGGACATGGGTCGAAGGTGCAACATTTCCCTGGACATGGGTCGAAGGCGCAACATTTCCCCGGACATGGGTTGAAGGCACAACATTTCCCCGGACATGGGTTGAAGGTGCAACACTTCCCTGGACATGGGCCATCGCGACAATTATGAATCTGCGGAGTATAACGGAAAGTACGATATCTAATATGTCTGGGTCATTTAATAAAATGTGGCTTCAAATCGTGTTTAAACATGATGAGCGAAAGCGGTAAAAATGAGCTGAGCACACAGCAGTGAAATGCAGGGTTAAGGGGTTAAACAGCATATCAGAGGAACATTTAGTAGAGAAATGAACACTTCTCAGAAGCACAGGTGTTGTTTGATACATGTTTAGGAGACACCTCCAGACACCCTCAGTCTACAGACAATGTATCAAATTCATTAGACCAGACTAATTAAAAGCACATGTTATTTCCAAACACTAATTAACACCTGTTGTTTACGGCGTTTGAGAGCACATGTCATTTAGAGGTGAGAATCTTTGCACCTACACATTAGTTTTTAATTCAATATCTAATAAACCGTTGCTTATAATATTGTGCAGTAAAGAGTCTCTTTATTTCTAGATTTTTTAGTATTTATTAAGCATTTTTTATAGTTTTTTTCAAAACAAATTTTTTTTCGAACTCGCGCCGAACACGCCAAAAAGTTCGAAGTTTGCAAACTTTCGAACTACCAGTGTTCGAGTCGAACTCCGAACTGATCGGACCGAACAGCTCATCCCTAATAGACAGCACAACATCAAATCGTACAAACGGACACCAAAGGGGAAAAACAAGAGAATCGTCAGAGTGGAAAGCCAGCTCAAAAATACGTAATCAGGGTCCTCAGACAGAAATGGGTTGGCAACAAAGCAGCAAGAAGCGTAAGTAACGAACAGGCGATGCGGGAACTATACTCCACATCAGGGCGACGAGGCAACTCCTTGTGCCTTGGTTTAAACCCAGCGGCTCCTCATGACCACACCAGGCCCCACCCCCTCAGACGCCAATTGGCCATCATGGAATGCAGGCACTTGACCAGCAAGTGGCACAGAAACATGCCCTGACCCCCCATTGAGTGCACCAGGGGCTGAGGACGTAACAGAACCCCCCTGTCTAGAGTCGGACTCAGAACAACCCCCAGGTGCCGAAGGATGAGCCACATAATATTGGCGAACCAGACGAGACATATGGATCTCACTGGCCGGAAGCCAAGAACGACCCTCAGGACCATACCCCTCCCAATCTACCAGGTATTGGAGGACACCCCAAACATGGGACCTCAAGATGGCATGGACCTCGTACTCTTCCTCACCCTGGGACTGGATAGGCAGAGGAGGAGCAGTGACTCTGGTGTACCTATTACAGATAAGGGGTTTCAGGAGACTAAGATGAAAAACGTTATGTATACGTAAATATGGGGGTAATTCCAAAGGATAAGAGACAGGATTTATTCTCCTTAAAACCTTGTAAGGACCGATAAACCTGGGACCCATTTTCATAGACGGTACCAATAACTTTATGTTCCTAGTAGACAGTCAAACCTTGTCCCCAACCATAGACACAGGTGCAGGACCTCTCTGTCTATCTGCCTTTATTTTTTGCTTCTGGACATTAGCCTCCATAATTTATTTCACCTTCTCCCATGTCCCTTTTAAGGATGTCAGATGTTCGTCCAAAGCTGGCAATGCAGTACCTTGGAATACAGAGGGAAGCATGGTAGGATCAAAACTGTATACTGTATGAAAGGGTGAGTGACCTGTGGTTTCGCTGACCGAGTTGTTTAACGAGACTTCAGCCCATTGCAACAGATCTGACCACTCACTTTGTTTTTCAGACACAAAGCACCTGAGGTATTGCTCAACACTTTGGTTGGCTCTCTCTGCAGCCCCGTCTGTCTGAGGGTGGTAAGCAGAAGAGAAGCTCAACTCGATACCCAAGTTAGCACAAAATCCTCTCCAAAACTTGGAGACAAATTGGGTTCCTCTGTCGGATACTATTCCCAGGGGAACTCCATGGAGCCTGACAATCACTCTGCACAAAGAAGGGCACCAGCTCACTGACTGAAGGAAGCTTGACCAAAGGTACAAAGTGCACCATCTTTGAGAACCTGTCTACCACAGTGAGAATCACAGTATGACCCTGTGATGTTGGCAGATCAGTGATAAAGTCCATTGAAAGGTGGGACCATGGCCTCTCAGGCACCGGCAATGGTTGCAACAGACCAATAGCTAAGGACCTGGGATTTTTGCTTCTACAACACACATCGCAGGTGGTTATGTAGTCCTTTATATCCCTTTGCATACCTGCCCACCAGAACTGTTTTTCAATCGTGGCTAGGGCTTTTGCTATTCCCATATGCCCATAGGGCTTGGAATCATGATAAAACATCATTATTTGTGTTCTCTCCTCCTCAGGCACGAAGACTCTACCAGGAGGTTTTTCATGAGGAGCAACACCTTGAACGGCCTGGATTCTCTCCAACAAAGGAGAAGACAGCAATAATTGTGGTTCCCAAAATCCTCTCTTGAGGGGTGATGGGACTCTGGTCAAACGTATGCTGTTCATAAGACTCGAACTGTCGAGACAAAGCGTCAGCTTTAGTGTTTTTTGAACCAGGATGCTAGGTCAACAAGAAGTTGAAGCTGGACAAGAATAAAGACCACCTGGCCTGTCTAGCGTTCAGACACTTAGCATCTCCCATGTATACCAGATTCTTATGATCAGTTATGATTATAACAGGATCCTTGGTACCTTCCAGCAAAAAGCGCCATTCTTTTAGGGCTGCTATGACTGCCAGCAATTCTCTGTTACCAATATTATAGTTTCTCTCGGCGGATGTCATTTTCCTGGAGTAAAAACCACAAGGATATAACGGTCCCTCAGGACTCTCTCTCTGAGACAGAACTGCACCAATCCCTATTTCAGAGGCATCGACTTCCAACTGAAATGGAATGCCAGGCTCTGGGTGTCGTAGGATGGGTGCCGTGATGAATGCCTCTTTGAGTGACTCAAAAGTCTACATAGCTTGGTCACTCCAGACTTTATTCTGAGCCCCTTTCTTTTTTATGCCGTGATGGGAGATAACAGTAGAGAAACCCTTTATGAACCTTCTATAGTAGTTCGTGAAACCAAGGAATCTCTGTATTGCTTTCAAGCCCTGGGGTAGTGGCCATTCCTTGATGACAGATAATTTCTGTGGGTCCATCTCAAAGTCCTCTGGCGTGATGATGTAACCCAAGAAGTGGACTGAAGTTATGTCGAACAGACATTTATCTAACTTACAGTACAATTTATTCCCCAGTAACCTTTGTAATACTGTATGAAAATGAGTGTGGTGTGTCTCCACATCAGGAGAGTAAATCAAAATATCATCAAGGTATACAATTACAAAGACTTGCAAAAAGTCCCTCAGGACATTATTGATAAACTCTTGAAAGACTGCTGGTGCATTGCATAAGCCAAATGGCATAACCAGATATTCATAATGACCACTCCTGGTATTGAATGCAATCTTCCATTCATAGTCTTGCTTGACCCTTACCAAGTTGTAAGCACATTGAAGGTCCAACTTCGTGTAAATCTTGGCACCTCTCAATCGGTCAAATAACTCGGATATTAAAGGGATGGGATAGGCATTGCGTATAGTGATTCTGTTTAACCCTCTATAGTCAATGCAAGGTCTTAAATCCCCTTCCTTTTTGATACAAAAAAGAATCCTGCGCCCACAGGAGAGGAAGAACGATGAATGAACCCTCTGGCTAGGTTTTCTAGTATATATTCTTCCATGATGTCATTTTCTTTTTGTGATGGGGGGGGGGTAGACGTGACCCCTAGGAGGCATGGTACCTGGCAGCAAGTCTATAGCACAATCATAAGATCTGTGGGGAGGTAAGATCTCGTATTTGCCTTTATCAAATACCTCCTTCAGGTCACTATACCACTTGGGTACTTCAGTAGAGAGTGGAGGAGCAGTGGCTACATTAAGGCTGCCCACCACAGCACTCATGCCCAGACATCTGGACCAACATTTAGATCCCCAAGACTCCAACTTACCCTTTCCCCTGTTCACAACAGGATTGTGTTTTGCCAACCATGGATAACCCAATATGATAGGTACTGTGGATGATTCTATGATTTGGAACTGAATCCTTTCTTTATGCATGACACCAGTACTGAAAGATACAGGGACAGTCTGATGTGTAACATGAGGTCTCAGTAATTTCCTGCTATCAATACTCTCAATGAGAAGTGGCACTTCTCTCTCCACCAGGTGGATCGCAACAAACCCAGAGTCCAGGAAATTGCCTGCAGACCCAGAATTGAGCAGTGCTTCTGTGTCGAATTTGACTTTTTCACAAGCAATTGACACAGGCACTACTACACGAGACCTTTTCTTTCTTTTCTTACTAGACAAGACAGACACTATCATAGTGCCTAGAACCTGTCTCTCAGGGGATTCTAGGCATGCTTGTGACACATTAGACCTCTCAGGTATCTTGGGGCACTGTAAACGAAAATGCCCTCTGTCTGCACAATAGAAACACAGACCCACTCTGAGGCGATATTGTCTCTCCTCTCCTGAGATACCAGAACTACCCAATCGCATAGATTCTGGTTCAACTGTTGTGGGTCTAGGAGGAGAGACAGCGTAAGTCACCCTTGGCATACAGGGGGTACCATGAGAAGGCTTGTGCACCTTGCTACGACCAGACCTCCTGTCACATATCTGATCATCAAGGGCTATGCAAAAATCTATGAGGTCATCCAGCTTCTCTGGTAGTGACATAGGAGCCAATTCGTGCATGATATTATCTGATATTCCTTCAAGGAACGCAGTGAAAAACACCTCATTAGGCCATTGTAGCTCAGCAGCCACTGTTTTAAATTCTATAGCATAGTCTGCAACACGGGTTATACGCCACAAAGCTCTAGCTGCGCAGTCGCCCGCCTTTGCAGGTTTAAAAGTACGCCTCAAATCTTTCATGAATTCTGCATAATTAAACACCACTAGTTTCTTTAATTCCCATAAAGGAGTTGCCCACAGCAGAGCTTTCTCAGTTAAGTGGTTGATCACATAACCCACCTTGGCTCTGTCTGTGGGGCACATCCTGGATTTAACTCAAACATAATTTCAATTTGGGCTATAAAGCCTCTGCATGAAACAGAATTCCCACTGAAACTCGTGGGTGTCTTTAAACTCACATGAGACACTTCCGTAGATAGCGTAGTGGAGGACACAGTTTCAGTCTGGGAAGCCATATGCACCGCAGGAGAAGAGGGTGATGAGGCCCCGCCTAATTGTTTTAACTGAGTCATGAGTAGGCCCAAAGCCTGAGCAAATTGATCCATGCGGAGATCTTGCTCTTCCTGTTTAGTGATTAAATCACCCAGTCTGGACATAAGCATAGAAAAATCTGCTTGATCAATAAATGGCCCTGACGTAATGTAACTAACTGTATAGCGCTCGCACTGAAGTAACGTAGTTAGGATCGTAGAAAGCAGATTCCTCTGACCAACGTTGACAAAGCAATATGTATGCAAGAGCCTGATCTCCCAAGCCAGGGAGCAGGTAGACAATCTAGAGTAGCACTGAAGCTCGTTTGGTTTTGTGATCAAAAGACTGCTTAGTGTAGTAACATAACAATGATATACAATGAAACAATTCTTGGAATCATAGACAGAACTCAGAATCCTATAAGCATGAGGATTTTCACGTTTGTTCATACACAAGGGTTTATCGCGACATATGAGTTGTGCAAGCTGCAGGATAGTCACATCAGAAAAACCTTACTTTCGTAAATAAACCTGATTGTGCATAAGTACCATATGTAGAGCTCACAGCATGATAGAGAGACCCACAATAAGTTGCATTGCGATTAGGACTTAGAATGGAACGGGTAGCTATCAGAGGCCAGGCTGTGAGATAGATTGTTCAAGGAGACGGGCAGGTCTCACAACTACATATAGACAGCGCAACATCAAATAGTACAAACAAACACCAAAGGGGAAAAACCAGAGAATCGTCAGAGTAGAAAGCCAGGTCAAAAATACGTAACAAGGGTCCTTGGACAGAAATGGGTTGGCAACAAAGCAGCAATAAGCGTAAGTAACGAACAGGCGATGCGGGAACTAAACTCCACGTCAGGGCGACGAGGCAACTCCTCGTGCCCTGCTTTAAACCCGACAGGTCCTCGTGACCACACCAGGCCCTGACCCTCAGACGCCGATCGGCCATCATGGAATGCAGGCACTTGACCAGCCAGTGGCACAGAAATATGCCCTGAACCCCCAGGGAGCGCAGCAGGGACTGATGACATAACAGTTTAATCGCTGCAAAACCTTGTCCTGTGTCAACCAGTCACTTTGTATTAGTAAGTTTTTATTAATGAATTTCATGTCTCCTGTTATAGGTTTCTCTTTGATAAATACAGAAGAAAAATAATCATTCAAAATTTATGCCTTAGCCTGATCTTCAGTTAACAATAACCCTTACTCAGATTTTAGTGAACCTACATTTTCACTCTTGGGTTTTTTAGAATTTATGTACCTAAAGAATCTTTTAGGGTTGGTCTTGCTCTCTTTGGCTATTTCTTTTTCATTTTCTAGTTTAGCCCATCTAATCGCGTTTTTACATGCTTTATTAGCTGCCCTATATGCTTTATAGGAGGCCTCAGATTTATCAGATTTAAAAGCTTTAAATGCCTTCTTTTTATTTTTCATTTCCTTAGTTACCTTCCTACTAAGCCACATTGGTTTCAGTCTGTTTCTTTTATATTTATTAACCAGTGGAATATATTGTGACGTGTACTTTTCTAACGTTAGTTTAAAGATATTCCACTTATCCTCTGTGTTTTTCCCATGAAAGAATTTCTGCCAGTCAATGACATTGAGAGCTTCCTTTATTTTAATAAAGTTGGCCTTTTTAAAATTATATGTTTTAGCTACACCCCTATGAATGTGTTTGAGTTTATTTGAGTTTATTTCAAAATACACCATATTATGGTCACTATTTCCCAACTGTTCCCTTACATTAATATTGGAGAAAAGATCCACATTATTTGTTATAACCAGGTCCAGACAGTTATCCTCTCTAGTTGGTGTTTCTACCAGTTGTGTCATGAAGGTATCATTTAAAAGGTTCAGAAACCGGATTCCCTTCGCTGAATTATTAGTCCCACTTTCCCAATTAATGTCCGGGTAATTAAAATCTCCAATAATTAAAGTGCTACCACGATGTGCAGCCTCTTCTTACAAGAATCTGCATCACAATCTTCTTACAAGAATCTTATCACAATCTGCAAATACAACCGACCCGTTTCGTCAGTATATAGCTGACTTCATCAGGGAAAAGTCCAATGAACACCCCCTCTCTTTATAGTCACCAACAATAGTAAAAAACAAAAGATATTCTTTTTCTCTGAAGTCCGCTATATGTTGATGAAACATGTTGGATGTTTTATTTCTGTATAGATAAATAGATTTTATTTTATCTCCGGTTCCTGCATCTTCTGCTGACGGAGCCTCTGCTTCTCTTATGTGGATGAGGTTATGTTCTTTCCGAAGACATCGAGCTAAACCTTCTTGTCTCACAAACTTGGATACCATATTTATTTTGATCACAGATTTATTAAGACAAGCCAGGTGAAACTGTAATACAGTAAAAACAAACTTCATAAACATCACATTGCATGCATAACAGCATTTTCCTTACTTGATGATACAGTAAACTTACTTTTTTAGCTCTCTAGGGGTAGATGGCGATGGATGAGAAACACATGCCTCGCTTCCAGTAATAACTTTCAGACACAAAATGGTGAATGCTTCACTTCCTGTCAAGATTCTACCCAGCATTCTCTGATTAACGATAACTTCCTTCCTATACATTACTAATATATATGAAATGGTTTAACAGCCGTACTACCACAAAAGGACACTAGATGGTGCTACACTCCACTATAACTAATGTACCATACATTACAACTTTACACAAATCTACCACTGATTCTTCTTATTAAAGCATAAACATTATGATAGACAGCACACTCCCCGTCTGACGTCACACGACGTCACTAGCAGAGTCTTCCATAGAAAACAACAGAGCAAGTTCGTTCACTGGTCTTAAGAACACTTTAACCTCATTCTGTTGAAAGGTCCTGACCTCGACCTTACGGACACGATTATCTTTGCTTGGGAGTACTTTGGTGATCAGACCTAAAGGCCACATGTTCCTTAGCGTCTGACAGTCTTTCATTAGCACAACGTCTCCAGGTTTAAGATTGGGCTTTCCAGTGTGCCACTTTCTCCTCACTTGTAGAGTAGATATACATTGTTTCTTCCACCGGCTCCAGAAGGTATTGGCAAGAACTTGTACCTGTCTCCATTGTCGCTTGTAAAGATCTTTCTCACAAAACTCTCCAGCTGGAGCACCGGCAAGATTAGTCTTTTGCGTGAGCAACATGGCGGGTGTGAGGATCACCGGGTCTTCAAAGTCACTTGAAATTGGTGTCAAAGGTCTGGCATTAATGATAGCTGTAACCTCTGCCATAAAGGTCACTAAACACTCGTGAGTAAGCCTTGCAGTTCCTACTTGCAGGAAGATAGAGTCAAGAATTCTGCGGGCTATGCCTATCATCCTCTCCCAGACACCTCCCATGTGAGAAGAGTGAGGTGGGTTGAAGATCCACGTGCAGTCTTGCTCACTCAAGTATCTTTGTACTGTAAGGACGTCCAAGTTAGAAGGAATTTGAAGTTCTCTTACTGCTCCTACAAAGTTTGAGCCCCTGTCAGAACGAATGAGTCTCACTGGACCCCTGATTGCTATGAAACGTCTCAGAGCATTAATAAAACTTGAAGTGTCCATTGACTCAATAACTTCAATGTGAACCGCTCTGATGGACATGCAAACGAATATAACTGCCCAGCGTTTACTGTTTGAGTGTCCCCTCTTTGTGTACCGGGTGGCGACAGACCAGGGACCGAAAACATCAAGGCCAACATTGGTAAAAGGTGGATCCATGCTAAGTCTGTCAGGTGGTAAATTGGCCATCTTTTGCGTCTGTAACCTTCCACGAAGTTTTCTGCAGATGACACACTTGAAGAGGATCCTACTCACACATCTCTTAGCTCCGACTACCCATAGTCCAGCAGCTCTTACAGCTCCTTCAGTAAACAGTCGACCCTGGTGTTTAGTTTGGTCATGGTAGTGCTGAATGAGTAAGTAGGCAATATGATGGTGACCGGGAATCACTAACGGATGTTTCTCTGAGAGTTCTAACTCGCTTTCTCTCAAACGGCCTCCTACTCTCAACATGGCATTTTCATCAAGAATTGGATCAAGTTTCTTTAAACTACTGTCTTTGGGAACAGGTTTCTGGTTGAGAATACAATTAATTTCTTTAGCAAAGACCTCTCTTTGTACAACAGATATTAACCAATTTTTAGATTGTTCTAGGTCAGTCGCTGAGTAGCCGTTTTTGCAGTGGTGCCAACCTCTGCAATTGTCTGGAGTCAGTGGTTTTTGTTTATAGGACTGAGCTATGTGGTTCAGGCAAGTAATAGCTCTAACTAATGACCTCCAGGTGGAAAACCTATTGAAACGGTGAGTTTTAAACTGGTTAAGAGAAGTTGTTGTAACTGCAGTAGATACCTGAGGGCGAATTTCCTGATCCTTGTCTGCATCTATTAACTCGAATGTGGCGGTGTCTTTAATGTTACAGTCGGTACTGCGTAGAAAGGTGGGACCTGTGAACCACGAAGTACTCTCAAGGCGGCTGGCTGCTACAGATCTGGTCGCTAGGTCTGCAGGATTACGGTCTGTGGGCACGAAATGCCATTGCTCTGGGAGGGTAGACCTCCTTATCCTCAATACTCTGTTACTGACATAGACGTAGAAATGTCTAATTTCATTATGGATGTAACCCAAAACTATTTTGCTGTCCGTATAAAACTCAGCTTTTTGAATTTCTACGTTTATCTCTGTTGCAATTAGTTCAGCTAGCTCTGTAGCTAAGACTGCAGCACAAAGCTCCAGCCTGGGTATAGTGTGCTCGGGAAGTGGTGCAAGTTTGGCTTTCCCCATCACAAACCCTATGTGGCATTGTCCTTTATTGTCTATAGTTTTCAGGTAAGCTACAGCAGCAATTGCCTTAACGGAAGCATCCGAAAACACACAAAGTTTTTGCGTCTGGTAGTCCTCAGATGACAGAGGGACATATGGGCGTGGGATGTTAAGGTTAGATAAAACTGTCAGTGAGTCCTTCCACTCTGTCCATAGGTTCTTCTTGTCAGTGGGGAGAGGGTGGTCCCAATCTAACGACTCACAGGTCAAGTCTCTCAGTAGTGCCTTACCCTGGATAGTGATAGGTGTTGCAAAACCTAAAGGATCGTACAGGCTATTTATGGTAGACAGGACGCCTCTACGGGTAAAGGGTTTTTCCTCTGTGTTTACTTGAAAGGTAAAGGTGTCAGATCTTAAGTCCCATAGCAAACCAAGACTGCGTTGCATGGGAAGTGAGTCTGTGCCTAGATCTAAGTCCTTTAACTCGTTAGAACGATCTTCGACAGGAAAGGCCTCCAAGACTTCTCTAATGTTGGAAGCAATCTTGTGAAGTTTTAAGTTGGAACAGGCAAGCATTGCCTGAGTCCTTTTGAGGAGACTGTCTGTGTCTTTGAGGTCTGGGGTTATCTCAGCATGACCGTTCTGGAATATTTTCTCCATGAAGGAAAAGAAATGTTCACTCATCTCTGGTTTCCTTTGGAGATTGTGTCTTAGGGACGAGAGGCGTTTATGTGCTAGTTCTCGGTTGTTGGGCAAACGTCGTCTTTGAGGTCTAAAGGGAAGAGGTGCAACCCAGCTATTAGTCACATCTTTCTCTATACTCTTTTCCATAAGTTCTAAGAAGAGTCTATCCTCTATGGACATTGCTACCTGGTCATCTTCCTTTGTCCTCTTAAACACTGTGCTTCCTAAGTCATTTTGGTCGTCGTCGTAGGTGTTGTTGTGTGGTAGCTCTTTTCTGAGGATGTGATTCTGACAGGGTTGGAGAAGAGAAGGACGACCATTCTCGAAGGTACTAGTGAGCAGGTTATTAACAGATGCCGGTTTGTGAGCACCCCCTAGGCAGACATCACCTATAATGACCCACCCGAGGTCTAGTTTTTGGGCATATGGGGCGTTTTGGGAACCGTTTATCAGTTTTCTAACTTTATGGACTTGCAAGATATCTCTCCCAAGAAGTAAGATTATCTGAGCCTGATCATCTAGTTCTGGTATGAGATGTGCTATGTGCTTTAAGTGAGTGTGGTGAGCTGCTGCGTCTGGTGTGGGAATCTCTGACCTGTTGTCTGGCATATGGTTGCACTCTATTATGGTCGGTAAGGGTAGGCATGTCTTACCATCCATAGATTCAATTTGTAGCCCGTCAGCTCTTCTCCCCGCCGTTTCCACTGTACCTGCACACGTTCTAAGGGAGTAAGGGCTGCTCGGGCTTTTAATGTTTAGAATGTAAAAAAACACAGATCTCGCTAGTGACCTATTACTCTGATCATCCAAAATGACGTAGAGCTTGACCGCTTTGTCTCTGCGTCCTTTTGGGTAAACTCTCACAGGACAGATTTTGGAGCAGGATCTGCCGCCTGTAGTTCCTTTGCAGACTTCAGTACACTGTGAAGTGATTGCCATGGCGTCTGTACTAGAGTCTTTGGCTTCCCTGCCTTGCTCTGTGTCACCATGCACAGTTGGGAGGGTACTTGGAGTAGGCCTTGGGTGTAGAGCTGTGTTGTGCTCTGTGTTGCCACACTCTGTACACTTGACACTGACCTTGCAGTCCTTGGCGAAGTGCGTAGATGAAGAGCAGCACTTGAAACAAATGTTGTTCTCCTTGAGGAAAGCTTTGCGCTCCTGGATAGTCTTTGTCCTGAAGGCTTTGCATTTCTGTAGAGGATGTGGCATCTTATGTAGAGGGCAGAACTTTGTAGGGTCGCTGTCTCGATCCTCTAGTTGAGACTCTGTAAACCTTTGGGAAGAAATGTTAGTTTTGTGTACGGCTACTGGAGCTCTGGGTTGTTTGGGGCCAAAGGAAGTGGAATAAGACACTGGAAAAATGAAACTGGGATCATCTTTCATTCTTGCTTGTCTGTCTACAAAGTCTACAAACTCACTAAAGGGTGGAAAAGGCACATTGCGATCTCGTTTGTAGTTACAGCCATGAGTGATCCATCTTTCGTGTAACTCATAAGGAAGTTTTTGTGCTAAGGAGTGAATCCCTCTGGCAGAGTCAAGATAAGAAAGGCCAGGTAAGTCTCCTTCTGCTTTAGCCACTCGTAACTCCATACACAGATCACTGAATTCTCTGAGCCTTTGATAACCTCTGCTGGGCATTTTTGGGAAGTCTTCTATCCTTTTAAACAGTGTATTCTCTATAGCTTCTGGTGAACCATAACACCTATCCAGTCTGTCCCATATGTTTGTAAGGCCTATCTCAGGGTGATTTATGTTAATGTCTCTGATCCTTATGGCCTGTTCAGCAGACTCATTGCCGAGCCACTTTACCAGGAGGTCTATCTGTTCCCTGCAGGATAGATCTAGACCATGAATAGCACTCTGGAAAGAGGATCGCCACGCCCTGTAGTGTTGAGGGCGATCACTAAATTTGACAAGACCTTGGGTAACTAACTCACGTTTCGCAAGGAATTTTGCAAAGTCTATAGTAGCCTGATTGTGATTGGGGTAGGTTGCTGGTGTATTTTGGTGCGGTGTATAGGCATACCTGATAGAAGTCTCCTCTTTAGGTGTGTTGGGCTCATACCTGCTTAAGATTGGCATTTCATACGGACTCGTTGCATACACCTTTGGAGTGAAGACAGGTGTTTGGTAGTTGTATGACGACTGGGTACCTTGTGGAATAGAAGGTCTGGTTGGGACGGGAAAGTCTGGCACCCTGTCGGACCTTTCTTGCTTGTCGCACTGGGTTCCGAGGTCGTCTCGTCTTTGCTTTATCTGTTGTGACTCACCGACGTCCTGTTTGGTTTCTTTTTGTGGGATGCTGCTTGGGTTATAGTGCTGGTGGACATATTCTGAGGTTCGTTGCGTTGCATCTTGACTGTCTTCCTCTAAACTCGGCATGCTTCTACATTCCTTTGACTCAATGTAGACAGCTGCTTCTAATGCTTCTGCTTCTGCAATGGCAACGGCAACATCTCGGTCCACTGCCAGCCTCTCCATGTTAGCTTCTAAGATAGCTTGCTGTAATTTCAGGGATGTCTCCTGCTTTTTCATCTGTAGCTCTTGGTCTGCGAATGCGACCCTGGCTCTTGCTGCTTCCGCTTTCGAACGGGCTATGGCTGCTGCATTTGCGACAAATGACTTGGATGAGCTTGCTTGTGATCTTGTTTTGATTGAAGAGGTCTCACTGTGAGGCATGGCTGCGGGGAAGAAACTATCTTGCTGTATAGAGACCGCTCGTGACGACGCTGCGCGCCTCTGTGTAGCTTGGCTGCTTGCTTCGCCTGCCGCAGGTATGTTTCTTTAAAGTTTCTGACTATGGATGCTGTGTAGCCCCGGGCTGTACAGACTTCGCAGTCAGCTTATCTTCCTCTCGGAGGTCAGCTAGAAAATGTCACTGTTCTGTCCGAAGACATCGAGCTAAACCTTCTTGTCTCACAAACTTGGATACCATATTTATTTGATCTCAGATTTATTAAGACAAGCCAGGTGAAACTGTAATACAGTAAAAACAAACTTCATAAACATCACATTGCATGCATAACAGCATTTTCATTACCAGATGATACAGTAAACTTACTTTTTTAGCTCTCTAGGGGTAGATGGCGATGGATGAGAAACACATGCCTCGCTTCCAGTAATAACTTTCAGACACAAAATGGTGAATGCTTCACTTCCTGTCAAGATTCTACCCAGCATTCTCTGATTAATGATAACTTCCTTCCTATACATTCACTAATATATATGAAATGGTTTAACAGCCGTATTACCACAAAAGGACACTAGATGGTGCTACACTCCACTATAACTAATGTACCATACATTACAACTTTACACAAATCTATCACTGATTCTTCTTATTAAAGCATAAACATTATGATAGACAGCACAGGTTATAATCCAGCGCATCATACCTGCTAAGTGAATATCACCAGGTGGCGTCCATCCAGAGATCACCACAAGGAGAGGTAAATGTGATCTGATGCATTACATGCGTGATTGTTTTTTTGATCCTGTGAGCGCGGTTTTAGAAGGGGCTGATTTGAAAGCATTGTTCCTTGCAGTATAGCGCTGTGCTTGTTTCATCCTGTATAGATTTCACCTTCTGTTTTACATCTTAATACGTTTAGAAAGCTGAAGTAATGTTCTCACTGTCTGCACCTGAATCGAATTATGTTTCACCTTCCAAAAAGCAAATCTCTAATTATCCACAACCATTTATCTGTTTTTTGTCTGGTTCCCCCCAAGCAGTTTCTAAGGGGGGTTTGTCTAAATAAATGACCCATGTGTGACCATATAAATGTATGCGTGTGCATCCCTGCTCTCACTCGTGGCGGGCTCCACTTCAGCCATACCCCCAGATCGGGCGAGAGACATGGTTGTGTCGTAATTCTGCTCTCTCCCATCCTGCACCTACCACCACCTCCCTCCACCCCCATCTCTCTCCTTCTCCTCCTTTGAAGTACACTGCATCCACCTCTTCTCTCCCCTGGCTCTCAGAGTGTCAGTCATTTACCGCCCACCGGGACCAACCTCCAAATCTATTGACTACTTTGCTACCTGACTTTCCCACTTTCTGTCTTCTAACCTCCCATGCCTAATTCTTGGGGACTTCAACATTCTTATTGATGATCCTTCTGCGCCTGCTGCCTCCAAACTTCTTTCACTCACATCTTCCCTTGGACTTGCACAATCCTCCCTCCTCCTCACTCACCGTGAAGGTCACTTCATTGATACAGAAAAAAAAAAAAAAAGCGGCCTTTTGGTTACATTTGTTAGGTACCCACTCTAAAGAGGTGCCGTGAAGTGGCGAGTGAGCTTACGTTGCAATGGCCATTGAAACAAACAAAAACCTCAGTTTTGTTGTACATGGAACACATAGAAACGAGCGCAGATGACACCTTTTTTCCTTGTTATGTTTTATACATTAACTGGGCTGTTACTCCTGGCAGTTGCTGCTGCTCCGGTGAGTATGGGCGCGACGCCATTTTTTCTGTATTTATGTATATCATGCTTGTAACACCAGTCCGTCGTTTTGCAGCTGTTCCTCTTTCCATGTTTTTGTTTTTAATCCCAAATGGAAAGTGTTTGGTGCGTGTATAAATAAAACCCACCATATCTCTGCCTCTCCTTGGCTGAAAAGCAGCTGGAGGGGCTTGGAGCTGCTCAGTAGAGCGGCCTTTTGGTTACAATTGTTAGGTACCCACTCTAAAGAGGTGCCTTGAAGTGGCGAGTGGGCTTACGTTGCAATGGCCATTGAAACAAACAAAAACCTCATGTTTGTTGTACATGGAACACATAGAAATGAGCGCAGATGACACCTTTTTTCCAGGTCACTTCATTGACCTTGTTTTTTTCAAACCTCTGCTCTATTTCCGATTTGTCGCCCTTTCCCCATCTCTGACCACCACCTTATCTGGATTACCCAAACTCCCTGCTCCCCCACCCCGCACACTCACTCACAGAAATCTGCATTCTGTGGAGCCCCATCAATTCGCCAATCTACTTATACATCTCCCTAACACC
Organism: Leptobrachium leishanense; assembly: GCA_009667805.1. Taxonomy (NCBI): domain Eukaryota; kingdom Metazoa; phylum Chordata; class Amphibia; order Anura; family Megophryidae; genus Leptobrachium; species Leptobrachium leishanense. The sequence goes on from CM019074.1 coordinate 108,025,161, forward strand.
TCAACCTTCATCTGCCCTGACGCTGCCACTGACCACTACAACTAGGGATGCACCGATCCCATTTTTTTTTAAGACTGAGTACGAGTACCGATACTTTTTTCAAGTACTCACCGATACCAAGTACCAATACTTTTTCCAAGTACTCGCCGATACCGAGTACCGATACTTTTTCAAGTACTCACCGATACCGAGTACCGATACTTTTATTTAAAGTCATATGACCACTTTCCAATAAATAATTAAAAATTTAGCTGAAAGCCTGTCCTGTTTGTTAATATTGCAATGTATGGACAGACAACCCATTTATACACACACACACACACTGTCTGTTGAGTATAAATATATCTGATGCATGTGGGGTTTATTATATATAAATAATATACCCCACAGGCATCAGATACATGTATACCCAACAGACACCAGCCCACGGTGTATGTGTGTGTGTATATTTATATTTATACACACACACATTTCAGACCAGGTATGTGAATATTATTATACTCTTCAGACCTCAGACCAGGGTGTATGTGTGTATACACACACATTTCATACCTCAGACCAGGGTGTGTATATGTATACACACACATACATTTCATCAGATGGGGGGGTGTATATGGTGGGGGTGTACACACACACACACACACACACACACTTCAAACCTCAGACCAGGGGGGGTGTGTATGTGTGTGTATATATGTATACATACATACACACACACACACATACACACTTCAGACCTCAGACCAGGGGGTTGTATATATGTGTATGTATATATGTAGACATATACACACACACTTCAGACGGGGGGTTGTGTATATCTGTGTGTATATATTTGTATACATATACACACACACACACTTCAGACCAGGGGGTGTGTATATGCGTATATATGTATATACATACACAACACACATCTCAGACCTCAGACCAGACATGGGGCAGCTATCTGAATGCTCTAGCTGCATTCGGACAGGCCCCTGCAGCTCACCGCGTGCCCTCCAACGAGTACTGCCGGCACAGTCTTCGAGCGACCGCTCGTTGGGAAGCCCCCAGCCGGGATCTCGCGATCTTGTGCAGAGTTCGGGATCTCGCAGACTCCGAGATCTCGCAAGATCATGGCAGGGGGCTTCCCAACAAATGGCCGCTCGAAGAATGTGCCGGCGGCGCTCATTGGAGTTGAAAGGCACACGGTGAGCTGCAGGGTCCTGTCTGAATGCCGTTAGAGCATTCGGACAGCTGCTCCAGCCTCTCGGATGCCGGCAAGCCAGCTCAAAGCTGGCTTCCGGTATCGGGGGCATCTGCACAAGTACCAAATACTCATGCAGAACCCGGTATCGGTACTGATACTATTATTGGTATCGGTGCATCCCTAACTACAACACTACTCTTATCTCTGCTCTAAACACACTTGCTCCTCCTCAACTCTGTAAGGCCCCACGCCGCCAGCTTCAGCCCTTGCACACTCCCCGGACAAGCTACCTGCAAAGATGCTCCCGCACTGCAGAGCGTGCCTGGAGAAAATCCCGCTCTGAAGCAGATTCTACTCATTTCAAGTTCATTCAGAGACAGGAGCAGCGAATCAAGCCTTCTCATCTCTCATATCGTCTCTGTCCTCCAACCCTAAAAGACTCTGGTCCACTTTTAACTCCCTCCTCTGCCCACCCGCTCCTCCCCCCTCATCTGCCTTTTAACGCTCAGGACATGGCAGATTACATCCTAAATAAAACTCTCACTATCAGATGCAACATCCCAACACAAGATAGTAATCCACCACCTCCACTCCTGGACGTCCCCTCTGCTTCCCTCGGGCACTTCCTCCCAGTCACGGAGGAGGAAGTAAATTCCTAACTGTCCTCCTCACATCTCACCACGTGCCCGCTTGACTCCATTCCCTCACATCTGATACCTCCACTCTCCTCCCTCAACCATGCTCTCACACACATCTTCAACCTATCTCTCTCCACCGACTCCTTCCCATCCGCCTTCAAACATGCACAGGTTACCCCTATACTAAAGAAACCCTCCCTCGATCCCAACTCTCCATCCAACTACCGTCCTGTATCCCTGCTTCCGTTCACATCTAAACTCATGGAAAAACTAGTTTTCAACCGTCTCTCTCTCTTCCTGTCCTCTAATTCCCTACTTGACCCCCTGCAGTCAGGCTACAGTCCTCTACACTCAACTGAAACTGCCCTCACCAAAGTCACCAACGACCTCCTAACTGCTAAGAAAACATGGCCACTATTCTATTCTCATCCTGCTTGACCTCGCGGTTGCTTTTAACACTGTCGATCACCCCCTCCTACAGACTCTCAGCTCACTTGGTCTCTGTGACACTGCGCTCTCTTGGATTCACTCTTATCTGTCTAACAGGTCTTTCTTTGTGTCCTTTGCTGGTAACTCCTCCTCCTCAATGCCTTTATCAGTAGGTGTACCTCAAGGCCCTGTTCTTGGTCCTCTGCTCTTCTCTATGTACACCTCCTCCCTGGGCAAAATCATTAACAGCTTTGGCTTTAATTGCCTCCTCTATGCTGATTATACTCAGATCTACCTCTCCACCCCTGATCTCTCTCCTCCTGTCCTTTCCAAAGTCACACTCGACTCTGCTCTTTCCTTCATCCCCCACATCCAGTCTCTTTCTGTAAGGATTTAGAGTCACCCAAAACCCAGAAAGGCAAGAAAAAACCCTAAAATGAGAAGCTGGTCCTTAGAATGGCCAGGTACTAATCTAAAATACATAGAAGCACTGATCAGGGACAGGAGAGATATCGTAATAACAAGCCAGAGGTTGGTACACGAGATAAACGTATGCCAAGGGATAAACACAGAAATCACAGTCAAATATACAAGCCAGAAGTCAAACCAGAAAAACAATATGCAGAAGCTATAGACACGCGCTGAGGGCTAGAATAAACCACGTCAGGGCTCAGAGCACAGTCAGTGACTGAAATTTAAAGGCCTAGATCCCTGATCAGGTACAGCATTCAAAGTGGATTGATTCAGAGACTGACCAGCAGGCATGACACTTTCCTCCTTCTGCCGCTACCAGTTGCGTAATATCACCAGAACTCGGCCATTTGTTACCGCTGACACCACAAAGCAACTCATCCATGCTCTCGTAATCTCCCAACTTGACTATTGTAATAATCTCTTATCCGGCCTCCCTCTCTCCCGCCTCCCCTCCCTACAATCCATTCTGAATGCCTCCGCCAGACTCATCGACCTCACGCGCCACACGGTCTCTGCTGCTCCTCTCTGGGAGTCCCTTCACTGGCTCCCCATCCACCTCACCGACCACTCTGTCTCTGCAGCTCCTCTCTACTTCTCCCTTCACTGACTCCCCATCCACCTCAACCATCCTTCTGTCTCTGCCGCTCCCCATCCACCTCAATCGCCGCTCTGTCTCTGCAGCTCCAATCTGCGAATCCCTTCACTTGTTCCCCATCCACCTACCCGTCATTCTGTCTCTGGCGCTCCCCATCCACCTCACTCGCCGCTCTGTCTCTGCAGCTCCTCTCTGCTTCTCCCTTCACTGGCTCCCCTTCCACCGCACACGCCGCTCTGTCTCTGCCGCTCCTCTCTGCGAGTCCCTTCACTAGCTCCCCATCCACCTCACATGCCGCTCTGTCTCTGCAGCTCCTCTCTGCGAGTCCCTTCACTGGCTCCCCATCCACCTCACCCACTGCTCTGTCTCTGCCGCTCCTCTCTGCGAGTACCTTCACTGCCTCCCCATCCACCTCACACGCCGCTCTGTCTCTACCGCTCCTCTCTGCGAGTCCCTTATTGGCTCCCCATCCACCTCACCTGTTGCTCTGTCTCTGCCGCTCCTCTCTGCAAGTCCCTTCACTGGCTCCCCATCCACCTCACCCGCCCTCTGTCTCTGCAGCTCCTCTCTGCGAGTCCCTTCACTGGCTCCCCATCCACCTCACTCGCCGCTCTGTCTCTGCCGCTCCCCTCTGCGAGTCCCTTCACTGGCTCCCCATCCACCTCACCCGCCGCTCTGTCTCTGCAGCTCCTCTCTGCGAGTCCCTTCACTGCTCCCCATCCACCTCACCCACTGCTCTGTCTCTGCCGCTCCTCTCTGCGAGTACCTTCACTGCCTCCACATCCACCTCACACGCCGCTCTGTCTCTGCCGCTCCCCTCTGCGAGTCCCTTCACTGGCTCCCCATCCACCTCACCCGCCGCTCTGTCTCTGCAGCTCCTCTCTGCGAGTCCCTTCACTGGCTCCCCATCCATCTCACCCACCACTCTGTCTCTGCCGCTACCCTCTGCGAGTCCCTTCACTGGCTCCCCATCCACCTCACCCACCGATCTGTCTCTGCCACTCCTCTCTGCGAGTCCCTTCACTGGCTCCCCATCCACCTCACCCGCCGCTCTGTCTCTGCAGCTCCTCTCTGCTTCTCCCTTCACTGGCTCCCCATCCACCTCACCCGCCGCTCTGTCTCTGCCACTCCCCTCTGCGAGTCCCTTCACTGGCTCCCCATCCACCTCACCCGCTGCTCTGTCTCTGCAGCTCCTCTCTGCGAGCCCCTTCACTTGCTCCCATCTACCTCACCCGCCGCTCTGTCTCTGCCACTCCCCATCCACCTCACTTGCCGCTCTGCCTCTGCCACTCCCCTCTGCGAGTCCATTCACTGGCTCCCCATCCACCTCAACCGTCATTCTGTCTCTGCCGCTCCCCATCCACCTCAATAGCGCTCTGTCTCTGCAGCTCCTCTCTGCTTCTCCCTTCACTGGCTCCCCATCCACCTCACACATCGCTCTGTCTCTGCCGCTCCTCTCTGCGAGTCCCTTTACTGGCTCCCCATCCACCTCACACGCCGCTCTGTCTCTGCCGCTCCTCTCTGCAAGTCCCTTCACTGGCTCCCCAACCACCTCACCCGCTGCTCTGTCTCTGCAGCTCCTCTCTGTGAGTCCCTTCACTGACTCCCCATCCACCTCACCTGTTGCTCTGTCTCTGCCACTGCTCTCTGCGAGTCCCTTCACTGGCTCCCCATCCACTTCATCTGCCGCTCTGTCTCTGCAGCTCCTCTATGCGAGTCCCTTCACTGGCTCCCCATCCACTTCACCTGTTACTCTGTCTCTGCCGCTCCTCTCTGCGAGTCCCATCACTGGCTCCCCATCCACCTCAACCGCCGCTCTGTCTCTGCCGCTCCTCTTTGCGAGTCCCTTCACTGGCTCCCCATCCATCTCACACGCTGCTCTGTCTCTGCCACTCCTCTCTGCGAGTCCCTTCACTGGCTCCCCATCCACTTCATCTGCCGCTCTGTCTCTGCAGCTCCTCTATGCGAGTCCCTTCACTGGCTCCCCATCCACTTCACCCGCTGCTCTGTCTCTGCCGCTCCTCTCTGCGAGTCCCTTCACTGGCTCCCCATCCATCTCACCCACCGCTCTGTCTCTGCCGCTCCTCTCTGCAAGTCCCTTCACTGGCTCCCCATCCACCTCACCTGTTGCTCTGTCTCTGCCACTCCTCTCTGCGAGTCCCTTCACTGGCTCCCCATCCACCTCACCCGCCGCTCTGTCTCTGCAGCTCCTCTCTGCGAGTCCCTTCACTGGCTCCCCATCCACCTCACCCGCTGCTCTGTCTCTGCCGCTCCTCTCGGCGAGTCCCTTCACTGCCTCCCCATCCACCTCACACGCCGCTCTGTCTCTGCCGCTCCTCTCTGCGTGTCCCTTCACTGGCTCCCCATCCACCTCACCCGCTGCTCTGTCTCTGCCGCTCCTCTCTACGAGTCCCTTCACTGGCTCCCCATCCACCTCACCCGCCGCTCTGTCTCTGCCACTCCCCTCTGCGAGTCCCTTCACTGGCTCCCCATCCATCTCACCCGCCGCTCTGTCTCTGCCGCTCCTCTCTACGAGTCCTTTCACTGGCTCGCCATCCACCTCACCCACCGCTCTGTCTCTGCCACTCCCCTCTGCGAGTCCCTTCACTGGCTCCCCATTAACCTCACCTGCCGCTCTGTCTCTGCCGCTCCTCTCTGCGAGTCCCTTCACTGGCTCCCCATCCACCTCACCCGCTGCTCTGTCTCTGCCGCTCCTCTCTGCGAGTCCCTTCACTGGCTCCCCATCCACCTCACCCGCTGCTCTGTCTCTGCCACTCCCCTCTGTGAGTCCCTTCACTGGCTCCCCATCCACCTCACCCGCTGCTCTGTCTCTGCCGCTCCTCTCTATGAGTCCTTTCACTGGCTCGCCATCCACCTCACATGCCGCTCTGTATCTGCCGCTCTTCTCTGCGAGTCCCTTCACTGGCTCCCCATCCACCTCACCCGCTGCTCTGTCTCTGCAGCTCCTCTCTGCGAGTCCCTTCACTGGCTCCCCATCCACCTCACCCACCGCTCTGTCTCTGCCGCTCCTCTCTGCAAGTCCCTTCACTGGCTCCCCATCCACCTCACCCGCTGCTCTGTCTCTGCCGCTCCTAACTGCGAGTCCCTTCACTGGCTCCCCATCCACCTCACCCGCCGCTCTGTCTCTGCCGCTCCTCTCTGCGAGTCCCTTCACTGGCTCCCCATCCGCCTCACCCGCTGCTCTGTCTCTGCCGCTCCTCTCTGCGAGTCCCTTCACTGGCTCCCCACCCACCTCACCCGCCGCTCTGTCTCTGCCACTCCCCTCTGCGAGTCCCTTCACTGGCTCCCCATCCACCTCACCCACTGCTCTGTCTCTGCCGCTCCTCTCTGCGAGTCCCTTCACTGGCTCCCCATCCACCTCACCCGCCTCTCTGTCTCTGCCGCTCCCCTCTGCGAGTCCCTTCATTGGCTCCCCATCCACCTCACCCGCCGCTCTGTCTCTGCCGCTCCTCTCTGTGAGTCACTTCACTGGCTCCCCATCCACCTCACTCGCCGCTCGGTCTCTGCCGCTCCTCTCTGCGAGTCCCTTCACTGGCTCCCCATCCACCTCACCGACCGCTCTGTCTCTGCAGCTCCTCTCTGGGAGTCCCTTCACTGGCTCATGTTAGGTCTGAACGGCTCTCCTTTCCCATCTCCATTCTCCACGTGTTCCCCCATCTCTGTTACCTGTCAGGATTTTCTGTTCCCAGGCATTGAAGAGCGTGCGCTTGTGCAAAATGAGACAGACACAACTTGCCATGTCCTTCAAACTGAAATTGTATTCATCAACAGGAGTATATATAACCTTACAAACAAAATGGAGAAGCAGATGTGATAACCAATCAGAGACTTCCACGTGTACACAATGTCACAGAGAAACAGGTTATAAGGAATTTGCCTCAGGGTATTGCCGGGTGGGGTCTCCCATACAGCAGAGCAGGATTTAACAGGCAAAAGGGGGTAGGATGGGACAGATGGCCTGAGGACAATTGGGGAATAAGCAAGCAATGAATTGAAGATCTCAATTACTTATAATTTTGGATATAAAATCCCTTACAATCCCTTCTTTTGTCACAAAAAAGTGACAACCAATAAATACAAAACATAAGGTGAGAATAGGGTGAGAATAGTGTCCATGGGATAGTTCACTCGGGGTCTTCCCATACAAATCATTTGTGGGTCCAAAGCACCGTCGGCTTCCCTTCCAGGCTCAGGACCCGGTCAGGCGTCACACTATATAGGGGAAAGCAAGCAGGGGTGCAGTATGGGTCAGAGTTCGCAGGAGGGAGTAACATTTCACTATAACCATATTACCTTGTACATAATTACTAGGAAAAGCAAAAGCTTTATTATACCTGGTACTATGTTAAGGATTTTCATCCCCAAGGAACCGAACTGTGAACCCAGGTCAAAAAATGCAGTCAAATCCATCAGACACTTAGTCCATGGGTTATGGTTAAATTCTAATTCCCAAATAAATTCCACTAAACAAGAAAAGAATGATTTACGTAATCTAATTTTAGTAAAAAGTAAACATTGATACTAATTGTCAGGAGTCAGATCTTTATCTGTGTTTTCTTGTACTAAGATTCACTCCACAAACTTCATACACACCTCCTCACAGAAGATGCATTCTCATTCTCCTAATTCACCCTCTCAGCCTTATCTAAGGGAGTTATCGTAACAAAAATGAGGACAGTCTAATTGAAGAAAAGAGGAAAAATATTGTTGTTTCCCAGTGTAGGCGATTTTGAGTTTCAGAGGGGAGTCTTTGAGGGTGGATACTCAGCAGTCAGGAGAAGGTGGCATCGACATCAAACCAGCAGTATGTCTTTATCTGTACTGGGCGGACAATCGGCTCTCAGTGACATCACATTGTGAGTTCATAATCATCATAGTGACTGTGTGTGCCATGGAAACGAGAGGACCTGAGCTCCCACTGGAACTCTGTAGGCAGTGGTCTTTGTATGCTGGCCGTGCCTCACCTGTGATCTGTCCACAATCCACTCAGGACTCAGTCAGCGGGTACTTGATGACTGTCAGGCTCTTGGTAAAAATGATGATGATGAAAACAATGGCAAACGACAACATAGCCAAAGGAAAACAGTTGGGGACAGACTGAGAGGGGACAAGTAAACAGATTAACTCATCTTGCAGACAACCACACAACTGCAACAGAGACGAGCATGTTAGTGTAGCAAAAGGAAATACAGATACTATACACTAATAATTTCCCAAGAAGGCCAATAAAAATAAAAACCCAAACCTCGCTCAGGATATGGACCTCATGCAGTCTCTTTCGTAGATAACCCACAGGGTCATACTACATCTGACTCAGTTTATTATAAAAAAAAGTATATGCGCAACTCTGGCCCAAAGACCAGCCACCGTGCGCCCTACACCCATTTAGTAACAAAATATCTCTATACACTTCTGTTCTTGTTTAGTGGTCAATTAAGCAAAACATTTCCAGTAAAATAAAATTCCATCAAAATATATGGTAAATATAATCAGCAACCAAATAATTCTCAATAAAACCAACTGAAATCTTCCCGTAATTCCTTCCTTTACACCTGGTTTATATAAAGAATTTAGTCATTTTAGGTGTAACATTAAGTTAAAGCTATTAATTCATTATCGCTGAGATCACCATTAGACGTATTAAAACATTATTTATATTTTATTCACAGTAATGGGACTAGTTTAACCACCTGGTTAATAATATATTATATTCTATTTAATTCTGGATGTATTGTTATAAGACTATTTTGGACAGCTAATTTAAAAGACCATTATGATTTCCTGAGTACATTATTGAAAATACTCTAACTCCAGTTTTAATTGAATGTGACCTGCACTATCATAAATATATCAGGGCAATTACATACTCCTGAAAAATAAGAATTGTGATCACATAATAATATATGATACGAAATGTTAGAATACAAAGTATTCATCACTTAGAACAAACATTCAGGTATCTGGCGTAAAATATCCTTCTGAGAACAGCAAAGTGATGATTCTTCTGAACATAAAGATGTAAAGTTCTGTGTTTTTCTTTTTTTCCATATTAATTTAAGATGAAATACAACTCCTTTTGTTAGAATGTTTTATTGTCCGGTGTCTGGTAAACTCTGTTATTGATCTTGGTATCCGGTAACGGAAGCGGAACATTGCAATGTGTAATGATGATGTGTGTTTGAGTAAATTTCCTTCAATTTCAATAGCTATATCGATATTGGTATCAAATTAATGATTTTCCATCTAGCTTGATCAACATCAGCTGCAATGAGCGTTGGCATGCATTACGCGGGCAATTTTCACCTAAATTAAAGAGCCTTGAAAAAAATGTTAATAACCTGTCAGGATTTAAAACTTGCAACGTTAAAAACTTACATGGTTAACACTTATATCGTTATGGCTGTAAATAAAAACATGTATTTAAACTTGTAACGTTCAACAAAGGCACTTCCATAGTGTGCCAATATCTCTCTAAGAATGACATACAATAGACAAGGAAGAAACTAGACAAGCAGGATGAAACAAAAGTCGAACATAGCAAAAATCGACTTCCTTGACTAATCACTCCCCATTCACCTTCAATCACCTTCCATCACTTTCTATTCACTGGTTTCCATCATGTTCATCACTCACAGCCAGACACTGATCGCCTTCTATCAACATTCACAAATACTTTAAATTTTCTAAAAACTTCACAAACCTTAACAAAAATAAAAGGAAGCATCAACCCCCCCCCCGTCCTCTCTTTCTCAGAGCGGTAGGGGTAAGTGGAAGTTAATGCAGCTGATCTCGGTAGGCCCACAATATCCCCCCTTTGGAAAAAGAGAGACCAAAGGAATCTTTTTCCAAATCATTATATTTCCGAAGAGATCAGCCTTGGTAAGGAATTGTATTACACAAATATGCATGTTATTAATATCTTGATCTATTGGATTTTTCTCTTTTCGTCCTGTAAAAGAAAGAAAATTAATTAATAAAACAAAAACTCATTTCTACGTTTCCATAGGTCTCCGAAATCATGCACAACACCAAACGCATATCTAGATAGTATGACTGCACGACTGTGATACAGATGCCCAGACACCACAAGACGTTCTACCCTAGAACTGTACTCTGTATCTGGAGGATCTTATCAGCTTGCAAAGCAGGAGCAGGCGTGGCACTAGTGCTGGTGATCCAGAGAGCTCTTGGGACCCTTACTGATCCCTACAGATTGTCTTTTTCTTATTCTTGGTCCTGTGCTGTCCTAGCACAAGGACTGTTCCTGACCCATCCTGACTTGTGCTACCCTAACACAAAATCCAAAAGAATAAGCGAAATTATATAGAGGGGCAGTAATGTGTGTGAAGGTGTTTTCACTTTATCCAGTTTCCTGGCTTATGTTTCAGATGACAAGTTCTATAGAGCTGCAGAATGGGGAGACGGAATAACAAACATACATGTTACACACAACAGTGAAGCTTCTGGGATTACTCATTCATTCATCTAATGCAGGGCTTGACAAATCCCAGACATCAGGTCGTAATGGCAACTAGAATTTGCACCTGGCACCTGGGCTTTTGTCAGCCCATTTCTTGTTGGCAATAGGTTATAGGAATTTTAAATGCCTGTGCCGACGCCCTGGACATGCAGTTCTGTACAGCATCTGTCCAGCAGTTCTAAGGGTTTCGGCCACATGCTGTCAATTGCCCCACCCCACTTTCTCCCTGCACTTTCTGCTGGCTGTACATGCTGATGGGCTGGGACAGCTTCCCCCACTGCTCCTCCACAGGTAGAATACAGGCAGAGGGACATAGTCATTCTCTGTTCCCTCCTAACCCCAATAGTTCCCCCACTCTGACCCCTAGCAGCTGCACCCTGCCATGCCCAGTGATAGGAGTTGCTGGATCAGCGTGCCCCCAAGAAGGGAGGGAGGGGCTGCGCTGCCTGCTTCTCTGCAGCCAGATGGCACAGGGGTCATTTGAAGCACTCCTTCTCAGTGCCTGTGCATCGCACATGATCGATCAAGGTGGCATTGGGAAGAGCAGAGCTTGGCCTTTCCAAAGATATCCAACATGACCATAACATTAAAATAAAAAATGTAATTTTTTCTTTTTACATGGAGCTAATGGCTCAACAAAAATGGGTTAACAGTCAGGCTATATATCACATTGTGTATTACTTTCATTTCCCCCTTGGTTTAGCTGTACATATAAAGGGTTAATGGGCAGGCTTCATTCCTTACAGTATATATTTCAAGGTTTCCCTTGCAAATGGCATTTTAGGGGTTAATGGGAAGGCTATGTACCACACTGTTTTAATCACAATGTTTTCCCTTGGTTATATTGTGGCATGTTAGGGGTTAAAGACAGTCACACATTTAAAATGGTTAGTTTCTAAATCTGTTTGCATGGCCACTACATAAACCTCAGAGCTTACACTCCATTTCGCCTACCCAGGAATAGAACCATATTTAGAAATATTTCCTGACACTTTCTTTGTAAAGAAAGTCATTTTTAATAGGACTGCAGCGATTTTAAGCCGACTGGTGAAAACACAGGCTTCTTTAAACTCACTTATATTATGTCCAGTTATCAGGTACATATCCTCGCCACTTGTTTTGGTTCGGAATATCGCTTCAGGTGATAATCCAGCGCGATATGACTTTTAAAATAGATTGCTTCGCTTTAGATGAATTATGGGCACCAAAGGTTATACAATTAATTGAGCACATGTTACTGACCGCATTAAGCACCGAGATGGCCACCAGCCCTTGGTTTAAAATGGCCGACACGTGGTCAACATGCTGCGTCCTAAAATGGTGGACAGACATGTGCTTGGAACAAGCAAAATTGTACAGAGCCCCAAATGCACTTGATAGCATCCACAACAAAGCAATATCTGGTATTCATGAAGGTTATATGTAAAAGCAGAACTTATACAACACAATTTAGTTGCTAAGTCTCTGCAGCAATATTTAACGGCTAAATATAACACAACTCTATCTAAACCATCATGCAATAAAAGAAAATAAAAGCCATAAACTGTGTAAGTATATGCAATGTATAGCTTTCATTTAATTCTCCCTGTGACACATAAAAGCTGACCCAGAGTATATCTTTTTTTTTTAAAGCACAGCAATCCTTTTCTATAGCCATGATGTTTATCTTTACAGATGCAAAGCACAGGTTTACAGTTATGCCTTGCAGCTTTTGTATCAAACTTAGATAAAGCACATAATACAGAGAGTGGAGACTGTTATAAAGAACAAAGTGTGTAGACGCAGTATAGAGTGTGCAGAGAGCACAGCATGCAGAACTGAGAGAGCAATAATAATAATTATACCCCTATCCTCTTCTTACACTTTTCCCATGTAAGTTACCTTCTTAAACCTACTAACCATCCAAGATCCCCCCTACCCGCCCAGACCCCCCCCTCCCTTTCCCGTAAATGAAAACACAACAAAGTAATGGCATTTTGAAAAGGTCACGTCTTTTATTACTTAAGGCCAAATTCTTTGCCTCTAAGGCAGAATTATTATTATCGATCCTCGTATGCCAAATACGCTACACCAGATAACACTGGCAGCCAGATAACACTGGCAACTGCAATGCACCACAAGCATTGCCCAGAAATAGCACCCCACGTGGCTAAGCAGGATGACCACACGTCTGCTCAGTGTATTTTTATGGCAGATAGCAGGCCGAGAGGATCTGCAAACCAGGAAGGCACCTGAGCTTGGCCGTATGAAACCACACTCACCCCGTACCCTGCAGACCCTCCCCCCACTATCACCCTCCACGTGCCAGGCCGCCTATTTCACCGCTCCTCCCTAACCTAATCCATGTCCATCTTAAAGCGCAATCCCCCAGCTGTGGCCGTACAAACCACCAGCTGGCTTCCTGCCACATGGTAAAGTACCCAATTTAAGCGCAATCCACCCAGTTGTGGCCGTAAAAAAACACCAACTGGCTTCAAGCCACTTGGGATACTATCTGATCAATAATAATTGCTCTAAACCATGCTTTTAATCAAAGAACAATCCCCCAACCTTGGCCGTTCAAAAACCACAGGCTGGCTTTATGTAACATGGTGTATAATTTGATGGAATAGGTGGACTAACCATGTCCATATTTAGACAATCCCCCAGACATGGCCGTATAAACCATGAACCGAGTTCATGCAACCTGGCATATTTCCATATGGGAAACCACGGGCGGTCTTGCATGAGTGGTGAAATCACCACTCCATTGCCCCTATCCATGGTGCTTCTGCTGCGTGACCTTTCCAACGTTGTAGAGAACCAGCATCTATGAAAGAGAAACAAAACAGGGTGGGTTGGGTGGGAGTAAAAGAAAAATTACTGCAATACCAAAATGTCCCCCGCCCAGCCTCTTATACCCTCCCTTCCCCCTCCTTTTCCATTGTTTATCTTCCCATTGTACCCAATCACAAAGAGCCATGTTTCAGCTCATAAAACAAAGTTGCCCATGCCTGATCTCATAGAACAAAGGGAACTCACCCCCTTTCACTCTTGTGTAATACAGGGATAATTCTTAAACCTCACTTCATTCCTAATTAGTCTTTCTCTCGAACGAAAAGCAGGTCATATTGCTGGAAATGTGCTGAGCTCCTTGTACAGAGAGCATCTTATACAGAGAGCATCTTATACAGAGCGCTGTATACACAAAATACAAAATACAGATTTACTTAAGCTTTGGGTATGAATAGTCACCCTACAAATAACTTTTCTAAGGATTCTAAGATATTCACCCATTTCAAACTGTAATATCACTGAGGGAGGCAGAGACAGGAGACTATCACTCACTTATTACCGTAAGAAAAAACTGTCTTTTAAACTTCAAAGCAAATTTAAGCCCTGATCCAATACACCACATGATCCAATACACCACATGATCCAATACACCACATGATCCAATATACCACATGATCCAATATAGAACATAGAAGGCACTTTCCATGATAGACTAGATGACAGAGAAATTAGAGGCAGCAGAGAGAGTTTTTTTGGAGGCATAGCGTTCAGGATCACAATACACAAGTAATAAGAATTATACCCCTATCCTCTTCTTACAGCTTCTCCCATGTAAGTTACCTTCTTAATCCTACTAACCCCCCAAGACCAGCCCCCACCACCCGACCCGCCCGTCCCTTTTCCCGTAAATGAAAACACAACAAAGTATTGGCATTTTGAAAAGGTCACGTCTTTTATTACTTAAGGCCAAATTCTTTGCCTCTAAGGCAGAATTATTATTATCGATCCTCGTATGCCAAATACGCTACACCAGATAACACTGGCAGCCAGATAACACTGGCAACTGCAATGCACCACAAGCATTGCACAGAAATAGCGCCCCACGTGGCTAAGCAGGATGACCACACGTCTGCTCAGTGTATTTTTATGGCAGATAGCAGGCCGAGAGGATCTGCAAACCAGGAAGGCACCTGAGCTTGGCCGTATGAAACCACACTCACCCCGTACCCTGCAGACCCTCCCCCCACTATCGCCCTCCACGTGCCAGGCCGCCTATTTCATCGCTCATCCCTAACCTAAACCATGTCCATCTTAAAGCGCAATCCCCCAGCTGTGGCCGAACAAACTACCATCTGGCTTCCTGCCACATGGTAAAGTACCCAATTTAAGTGCAATCCACCCAGTTGTGGCCGTAAAAAAAACACCAACTGGCTTCAAGCCACTTGGGATACTATCTGATCAATAATAATTTCTCTAAACCATGCTTTTAATCAAAGAACAATCCCCCAACTTTGGCCGTTCAAAAACCACAGGCTGGCTTCATGTAACATGGTGTATAATTTGATGGAATAGGTAGACTAACCATGTCCATAATTAGACAATCCCCCAGACATGGCCGTATAAACCAAGAACCGGGTTCATGCAACATGGCATATTTCCATATGGGAAACCACGGGCGGTCTTGCATGAGTGGTGAAATCACCACTCCATTGCCCCTATCCATGGTGCTTCTGCTGCGTGACCTTTCCAACGTTGTAGAGAACCAGCATCTATGAAAGAGAAAACAAAACAGGGTGGGTTGGATGTTAGTAAAAGAAAAATTACTGCAATACCAAAAATGTCCCACGCCCAGCCTTTTGTACTCTCCCTTCCCCCTCCTTTTCCATTGTTTATCTCCCCATTGTACCCAATCACAAAGAGCCATGTTTCAGCTCATAAAACAAAGGAGCCCATGCCTGATCCCATATAACAAAGGGAACTCACTCCCTTTCACTCATGTGTAATACAGGGATAATTCTTAAACCTCACTTCATTCCTAATTAGTCTTTCTCTCGAACTAAGAATTATACCCCTATCCTCTTTTTACAGCTTCTCCCATGTAAGTTACCTTCTTAAACCTACTAACCCCCCAAGACCACCCCCCACCCGCCCCGACCCCCCCTCCCTTTCCCGTAAATGAAAACACAACAAAGTATTGGCATTTTGAAAAGGTCACGTCTTTTATTACTTAAGGCCAAATTCTTTGCCTCTAAGGCAGAATTATTATTATCGATCCTCGTATGCCAAATACGCTACACCAGATAACACTGGCAGCCAGATAACACTGGCAGCCAGATAACACTGGCAACTGCAATGCACCAAAAGCATTGCCCAGAAATAGCACCCCACGTGGCTAAGCAGGATGACCACACGTCTGCTCAGTGTATTTTTATGGCAGATAGCAGGCCGAGAGGATCTGCAAACCAGGAAGGCACCTGAGCTTGGCCGTATGAAACCACACTCACCCCGTACCCTGCAGACCCTCCCCCTACCATTGCATCCCCACGTGCCAGGCCGCTATTTCACCACTCACAATACCTATCTCTTCTCTAGCTGTGCCCTAAATGTAGTACCATAATATCTGGCTTACCCCACTTTCTCCTGGATGTCTTTGCTATTCCCAATAACTGCCCCACCCACTACCTTGCTTCCCTATCCATCTAATCCCTACTTCAATTATGCTGCACCCCGGGGTTGCTCCTCTCTTGGTGCCAGCAGCATGACTCTCCATCCAGTGCACATAGGAGTGTCCCAGGATCCGCACTCTCATTGCACATCCTGAAAATAACCAAAATGTAAACTATTAACTGTAATGCACACACACACACACCAGTGTACCCGAACTGAAAAGATACCAAAAGAAACAAGAAAACAAATTATTATTATTAAAACAAACAATTGTTCCCCATAAGTTTTCCCTTCATTTCTTTAATGACCTCACATATCTCTTATATACTTCCCATTTCCATCTCCCAATCTTTTTAATTCGGTCCTTTGGGTAACCCAATCTGCCTCAGTACTAGCAGATCCTATCCTGAAATAATGGGGGCAAATGTAACTCCCCTTTCAACCAAGCCCCTCCGTGGCCTGCTGCGGAACCATTTTGAATTGATACCCGGACAAGTTAGTACCACCCTTGTGCCCCCAGAACATGCGACCATTTGAAGGAGTCGCCTCCAAGTATCCCCTCATACATACCACTGGGCACACTTCCCCACCATGGGCACCTAGAGCAATTGTTTCCTCAATCCTTAGGGCAGCTGTAAAACTAAAACAAATGCTGCCCTACAAAGATTGTTATCAGCTCCATCTTATCACCTACTTGTACTCTGCTGTCAAGATCTTCCTCACCACGAATTGTTTAGCCCAGTCCTCCTCTTCCTTTAACCGAGCAAAGTATGAAATACCACTAAATAGTTCCAAGCTGTCCTTTCTTTATTGACATACCGCCGAACTTCAGTAGCTATTTGAAAACAACATTCTGCCCTACCTCCTCTGCCCCTTTAAAACTCGATCCAACCCTTTCACTGCTTGCTCTACGGTGCCCATGTCTTCTGCAACAACAATCTCCTCACCAAATCATTGATGCCCTCTAACTGCTCCCCATCTGGCAAAGAAACGGAGGGCAGTCTTCACCCTGGAATTTTTATTTTTTATTATTATTATTATTTATTTATTTTTATTTATTTATTTATATTATTATTATTTCTGTATTATTATTTTTTTTCCTTCTTTCCTCCTCCCCCTCCCGGTGCCAAATGTCAGAACACATCCCACCTGAAACTGGACAATGTATCTGCCACCACCTTCCTTACCCCCGGTATGTGATTTGCCGTGAAATTAATATTGCTTTTCAAACATATCAACACCAAATACTTGACATAGGCTACAACCTGCGGTGATGATGCAGACATGTTATTCAGCACTTGCACCACACCTTGAATACCAGACCCCAAAAAAAAAAAAGGGGGGGAGGGATGGTTTTTTTTTTTTTATTATTATTATTTTAATTTATTTCTTTTTATTTTTTATTTATTTATTTATTTTAATTCTATCCCCCACAGTGGTATTGCCCCGACGATTGGAAAATAAAAAATTCCAGAAACACCAAGCTTTGCACCCATCCATTGAATCCACTCCTGGGCCATTTGCCTGCTCACCATTTGAAATTACACAAGACCATTTGATCTTAATGTCTGGCCATTCCCCCCCAAATCACCTACAATTCTCCCCGATCAACTAAACTTATATTGTTACCACCCCCCCAATCCTACCTCATTCTCCAGTCCCTTTGGAACCCGTTACCATGAAATTGTCCAAGTAATGTACTATACGTCTCCTCCCCGCTCTCTTCTCCACTAATCAATGCAAAAAAGTAGGAAGCCTTTAAAAAGGGAGCATGGGATATTGCCCACCCAAATGGGTAAACAGATATCTATGTAAAATTACCCATCGAATTTACACCCCATTAAAAGAAAACCCCCTGGACACAGCGGTACGGCCTGAAGGCTGACTTTAGATCAAGCATAGGTAACTCTGCCCCCTCAGCTACCTTTACCAAAATCACCACCTGATTGAATGAATGGTAGCTAACAGAAACATCTTCCCTACTTATTGCCTCTGCAAAGAAACGGCCGTCCCAATGTTTATTTGTATGTATTTTCCTTACATTCCTTTGCTCTGTGTATCATGTAGAGTATTGTATTCCCTCTGTATAGCGTAACCTCTGTATTACGATCCAGTCTTTGTATAGTGTACACCCCCCTGTAAGTAATGAATTCCTTTTGTTTTCACATGCTTCCATCAGCCCCTCCCCTCCCCCCAGCAACTAAGGTCACCAGCTCACTGTTATCTGATCCATTGTTCGCATCTGAGAGTGACTCTATTGTTTGTGCACCTTCCCCCTCTGTATGTGTGAGTCCCCTTGCGAAATGTAAATAACGCCGTCTCCATTTTGAGTTGAGAAAGAGCAAGGATGCTCTTTACATTAGTGGCTGCATTGTCCTCCATTTTATGAGTCCTCAGCCCTGGAATCCTTTATCAATAGATCCAAGCTGCACATGTGAAAGTCTTTAACCTCCATCCACAATGAAACTGATTCTTGCTTAGTATATTAATCTATAGACCCGAAGTTAAACCAACCGAACTAACCTAATGACACAGCATTTTCTAACATACAAAATCCCTGTTTAGTTGATAAGCCTCTTCAGAAATTATAAACAGACACATTTAGATGTGTATTTGTTAGTAATTGTTATATATTCATAAATCTGGCAGAAACAATCTGGATTAATTTAGTTGTGCAAATGTAAGCTTAAACAGATTGTACAGTTACTGCTGCAGCACTTCCTCATTGGCAGCAGCACATGTGACTTTTTGAGGTTTAAGATGGCTGCCAGCCATGCGGTCACTGACTACCTATGTTTATAAGATCATACAGATTATACAACTAATAAGGTTTGATCAAGTATTACAAAGTGAAGCAAATATCAACGAGCATATTCTAGCTAACAATGCAAATCACTAGAACGGATAAATTAGCGCGTATTTAACCCAATAGATTACACACACACGGATATAGTATATTATCAACATAGCTTCAAATTCCCCGAATTAATACACTTAATACTTATCCACTCCCAGGCTTTATTATGATGATGGTACAAGTGGGAAATATGAGTGAGTTACTGCTCATGTTTCCTCTATTCCTGAAATAAGTCTCTCCTCTCCCTCAATAAAGACAAAGTTACCGTTCTAAATAATTATTTACTCAACTGTAGCAAGTGCTCAAAACAAAAGATTGTACATTGCTGCTGTGTCACTTTAAAAATTGCAACAATTAGAATAGTGAACTTAAATACAGTATACAAATTAATTTGTTCATCAACTTATTGCTTAGCCCTTGGGGTAACTCCAACATATTTAAAACACACAGATCTTTGAATAACCCTGTAAACCATAACCCACATAAAAGGCCAGCATGTGAAGCTGCTTGAGAATTCACTAAAGGTGTTACTCAGCAATGCACGTATGGTGCTTTTCTCAATCGGCACACTATAGAGTTATGGTGACTAATGCCCAGTGATTCAGTCTGTTATATCAAGTTCCTATGTGTGATTACATTCCATTTGTGTTGTCTCCGTGTGCTATGGCTAGGTCCTTGTGGGATCTCCGTGTGCTATGGCTAGGTTTCTGTGTGTTTCTATTGTGTGATTATGGCGTGTTATAGCAAGTTTTTATTTTATTTTTATGTTTATTATATATATATTTTTTATTTATTTATTTTTATTTTTTATTTATCTTAGTGTTATTTTACATGAGTGATTTCAGTGTGTTATAGAGAGGGATTTCGTGATTTCAGGGTGTATGATAGCTACATCATTAGCGTGACTTTGTGTGTTATACCGAGGTCCTACGTGTGATTTCACTATGTATAGTGAGTTCCTTCTGTTTGTATGGTGAGGGCACATGCGTGTATAGGGAGGCCCTGTGTTTGATTACGGTGTTTATATGGGTTGCTTATTATGATTTTGGCTGCAGCCATGGATGATACTAAAATTGGACAGTCAGTCATGCGCTATACTGAGCACATAAACTGATAAGGCACAGCAGTCCACAGACAGCCAAAGCAAAATTACTGGAAATCCTAATGCCCCTAATAACATACCAAACAACAAATCACTGAATTCTGGCAGAGTTATCCCAGAACAATAACCCATTAGAAATTAATATCACGCAGCTCGACACCAAATGGACAAGGAATACAGTATTGCAAATTGAAACAAATATAAATAAGCATCCACTAAATAAACCTACAACTCCATAGAATGGGAAACCCACACCTATTCTTCCAATAAATAATGGAACTAGGAGAATATATATATGTAGCAGACTTATGATAATAGAGTATGCATAACAGATTGATACAGCAAGTCATACTCATCCAGTCATTGGTTTTCATACGATGATGGTGATGGCAAAATGGAGCTAGCCGCCACTCTGTCTCTGAAGTTCTTAGTAAGAGAAAAATTACAATACCAAAAATGTCCCACGCCCAGCCTTTTGTACTCTCCCTTCCCCCTCCTTTTCCATTGTTTATCTCCCCATTGTACCCAATCACAAAGAACCATGTTTCAGCTCATAAAACAAAGGCGCCCATGCCTGATCCCATATAACAAAGGGAACTCGCTCCCTTTCACTCATGTGTAATACAGGGATAATTCTTAAACCTCACTTCATTCCTAATTAGTCTTTCTCTCGAACTAAAATACTTACCTGAGCATGTAATTCCACTTAATGTTGACACCATTTTGTTAGGTCTGAACGGCTCTCCTTTCCCATCTCCATTCTCCACGTGTCCCCCCATCTCCGTTACCTGTCAGGATTTGCTGTACCCAGGCATTGAAGAGCGCATGCTTGTGCAAAATGAGACACAGACACAACTTGCCATGTCCTTCAAACTGAAATTGTATTCATCAACAGGAGTATATATAACCTTACAAACAAAATGGAGAAGCAGATGTGCTAAAGCATGTAAAAATGCGATTAGATGGGCTAAACTAGAAAATGAAAAAGAAATAGCCAAAGAGAGCAAGACCAACCCTAAAAGATTCTTTAGGTACATAAATTCTAAAAAACCCAAGAGTGAAAATGTAGGTTCCCTAAAATCTGAGTCAGGGTTATTGTTAACTGAAGATCAGGATAAAGCAGAAATTTTAAATGATTATTTTTCTTCAGTATTTATCAAAGAGAAACCTATAACAGGAGACATGAAATTCATTAATAAAAACTTACTAATACAAAGTGACTGGTTGACTCAGGACAAGGTTTTACAGAAATTAAACAATGTGAATGTGAATAAAGCCCCAGGGCCAGATGGAATTCACCTGCAAGTACTGAGAGAGCTATGTGTTGAAATATGTAAACCTCTGTTCTTAATCTTTCAAGATTCTTTTCTTTCAGGAATAGTACCAGAGGATTGGAGAAAAGCGGACGTGGTCCCTATATTTAAGAAAGGTTTAAAATTTGTGCCTGGGAATTATAGACCTGGGAGCTTAACATCTGTGGCTGGGAAAGTATTTGAGAGGTTACTAAGGGATAATATTCAGGAATTTATTGGGAGGTATAATGTAATTGGCAAAAATCAGCTTGGTTTCATGAAACACAGATCATGTCAGACTAACCTAATTACGTTCTATGAGGAAGTAAGTAGAAGTATAGATCACAGTATAGGTCGCAGTGGATGTGAGTTACTTAGATTTTGCCAAAGCTTTCGACACAGTTCCACACAAAAGGTTACTATTTAAATTGAGAAAAATTGGTCTAGATGAAAATACTTGTTCTTGGATAGAAAACTGGCTAAAGGATAGGGTA
Source organism: Leptobrachium leishanense (assembly GCA_009667805.1). Classification (NCBI taxonomy): domain Eukaryota; kingdom Metazoa; phylum Chordata; class Amphibia; order Anura; family Megophryidae; genus Leptobrachium; species Leptobrachium leishanense. Next base: position 108,047,174 of record CM019074.1, read on the forward strand.
CAGAGAGTGGTCATAAATGGTACATTTTCAAGATGGACACCAGTGGTAAGCGGTGTCCCTCAGGGGTCTGTTATAGGACCAATACTATTCAATTTATTTATAAATGACCTTGAGATAGGCATTGAAAGTCATGTATCAGTGTTTGCAGATGACACAAAACTAGGATAAGTAATACAATGTGAACAGGATGTTACTTCGCTGCAGAGGGATTTAGATAAATTGGGGGACTGGGCACTTAAATGGCAGATGAGATTTAATCTAGATAAATGCAAAGTAATGCACTTTGGAGTGAAGAACACACAAGTAATTTATACCCTAAATGGTACGGAGTTAGGGAAATCCAAGCAGGAGAGGGATTTGGGAATAATCATAGACTTCAAACTAAGTAACAATGTGCAATGTCAAACAGCAGCCGCCAAGGCCAGCAAAGTATTGGCATGCATTAAAAGGGGAGTTCACTCACGGGATGAAAACATAATTTTGCCTCTGTATAAATCAATGGTCAGGCCGCACCTTGAATATGCCGTGCAATTTTGGGCACCTGTCTTAAAAAAAGATATTATAGCGCTAGAAAAAGTGCAGAGACGGGCAACTAAATTAATAAGGGGAATGGAAGGGTTAAGTTATGAGGAAAGACTAACAAGCTTAAACCTGTTTAGTTTAGAGAAATGGCGCCTTAGAGGGGATCTGATAACCTTATATAAATTTATACGGGGTCATTATAAACCATTGTCTGATAACCTATTCATTAACAGGACTATACACAGGACACGGGGTCATCCATTTAGACTGGAAGAAAGAAAATTTAGCTTAAAGAGTAGGAAGGGTTATTTTACGGTGAGAACAATAAAGCTGTGGAATTCTCTGCCTGTTGAGGTGGTTGGGTCAGAGTCTGTACAGACTTTTAAAAAACGACTGGATGACTTCCTGCAGACACAGAATATTAAGGGTTATAATATTTAATATGTGGGTAAAAGCTTCTTGATCCAAGGAGAAATCTGACTGCCATTCTGGGGTCAAGAAGGAACCTATCTGGACTTCCTAAACACCCTGCTCCCCCACCCCGCACACACACTCGCAGAAATCTACATGCTGTGGACCCCCATCAATTCTCCAACCTACTTCACCACCTCCCTCATACCTCATCCTTCACCTGCCCTGATGCTGCCACTGATCACTACAACACTACGCTTATCTCTGCTCTAGACACTCTTGCTCCTCTTCGACTCTGCAAGGCCCCACGCCGCCAGCTTCAGCCCTGGCACACCCTCCAGACTCGCTACCTGCAAAGATGCTCCCGCGCCGCAGAGCGTGCCTGGAGGAAATCCCGCTCTGAAGCTGATTTTGTTCACTTCAAGTTTATTCTCCGGTCATACACCTCTGCCCTCCACTTGGCCAAACAATCCTTCTTCTCATCTCTTATATCTACGCTGTCCTCCAACCCTAAACGGCTCTGGTCCACCTTCAACACCCTCCTCCACCCACCTGCACCTCCCCCCTCAGCTGCCTTCAGCGCTCAAGACCTGGCAGACTACTTCCTCAGTAAAACTCTAACTATCAGAAGCAACATCCCAACACAAGATAGTTATCTGCCACCTCCACTCCCACAGGTCCCCTCTGCCACCTCTGCCGCTTCCTCCCACCACTGAGGAGGAAGTCAATTCCTTATTGTCCTCCTCACATCTCACCACGTGCCCGCTCGACCCCATTCCCTCACATCTAATTCCTCCCCTCTCCTCCTCCCTCACCCCTGCTCTCACACACATCTTCAACCTATCTCTCTCCACTGGCTCCTTTCCATCCGCCTTCAAACACGCGCTAGTTACCCCTTTACTAAAGAAACCATCCCTAGACCACCAACTCTCCATCCAACTACCGCCCTGTATCCCTGCTTCCCTTCACATCAAAGCTCTTAGAAAAACTAGTCTTCAACCGCCTCTCCCTCTTCCTGTCCTCCAATTCCCTACTTGACCCCCTGCAATCTGGCTTCCGTCCGCTACACTCAACTGAAACTGCCCTCACCAAAGTCACCAACAACCTCCTAACTGCTAAAAAACACGGCCACTATTCTATTCTCATCCTGCTTGACCTCTCGGCTGCTTTTGACACTGTTGACCACCCCCTCCTTCTACAGACCCTCAACTCTCTGGTCTCGGTGACACTGCACTTGCTTGGGTTGACTCCTATTTATCCAACAGGTCCTTCTGTGTGTCCTTTGCTGGTAACTCCTCCTCTTCATTGCCTCTATCTGTTGGTGTACCTCAAGGCTCTGTCCTTGGTCCTCTGCTCTTTTCCATCTACACCTCCTCCCTGGGCAAAATCATCAACAGCTTTGGCTTTAATTACCACCTCTACGCTGATGACACTCAGATCTACCTCTCTACCCCTGATCTCTCTCCCCCTGTCCTTTCAAAAGTCAGTGACTGTTTATCTGGCATCTCCTCCTGGATGGCCTCCCACCACCTAAAGATCAACATGTCAAAGACTGAGCTCCTACTTATTCCTCCCTCTAATGCCTCCCCACCTCCTGACTTCTCTATCACGGTGGAGGGTATCACCATCTCCCCATCAAACCAAGTTCGCTGTCTTGGAGTTACACTGGACTCTGCTCTTTCCTTCATACCCCACATCAAGTCTCTTTCCTCCTCCTGCCGATACCAACTGCGTAATATGTCCAGAATTCGGCCATTTCTTACCGCTGTCACCACAAAACAACTCATACACGCCCTGGTAATCTCCCGACTCGACTATTGCAATAATCTCTTATCTGGCCTCCCTCTGTCCCGCCTCTCCCCCCTACAATCCATCCTGAACGCCTCCGCCAGGCTAATTCACCTCACCCGCTGCTCTGTCTCTGCCGCTCCCCTCTGCGAGTCCCTTCACTGGCTCCCCATCCACTGCAGAATTAAGTTCAAAATCCTTATCCTTACCTACAAAACCCTCACTAACTCAGCGCCCCACTACCTGTCCTCACTAATCACCAAATACACCCCAGCCCGCTCCCTAAGGTCAAACAGTGACCTGCGCCTAGCTTCTCCCCGCATCACCTCTTCCCATGATAGACTGCAGGATTTCTCACGCGCAGCCCCCACTCTCTGGAACGCTCTCCCACGTGCTGTCAGACTTTCCCCTAACTTCTCTTCCTTCAAACGCTCCCTGAAAACATTCCTATTTAGGGAAGCCTACCACCCAACTCACTGACGCAACCATCAATCACTCTCACCTTACAGTCCTCTCCTCCTGTTTCCAACCCCAACCCTCCTAGATTGTGAGTTCCTACGGGAATAGGGCCCTCATCTCCTCCTGTACTGTTTGTCAAATGTTGTTCAATGTATTGTAACCCTGTCTGTACTGTGCTTATTGTACAGCGCTGCGGAATATGCTGGCGCTTTATAAATAATAATAATAATAATAATTTTTTCCCGGTATGTTGCATATTTCAGACTGGGGTTTTTTGCTTCTTTTGGATCAACAGCAGTAGGTTATGTGGGAGAGGCTGAACCTGATGGACGCATGTCTTTTTTCAGCCTATATAACTATGTAACTATATATGTAACTATGTAACCAGAGACTACCACATGTCACAGAGAAACAGGTTATAAGGAATTTGTCTCAGGGTATTGCCGGGTGGGGTCTCCCATACAGCAGAGCAGGATTTAAAAGGCAAAAGGGAGTAGGATGGGACAGATGGCCTGCGGACAATTGGGGAATAAACAAGCAATGAATTGAAGATCTCAATTACTTATAATTTTGGATATAAAATCCCTTACAGCTCCCCATCCATCTCACCCGCCGCTCTGTCTCTGCAGTTCCTCTCTGCTTCTCCCTTCACTGGCTCCCCATCCACCTCACCCGCTGCTCTGTCTCTGCAGCTCCTCTCTGCGAGCCCCTTCACTTGCTCCCCATCCACCTCACCCGCCGCTCTGTCTCTGCCACTCCCCTCTGCGAGTCCCTTCACTGGCTCCCCATCCATCTCACCCGCCGCTCTGTCTCTGCAGCTCCTCTCTGCGAGTCCCTTCACTGGCTCCCCATCCACCTCACACGCCGCTCTGTCTCTGCCGCTCCACTCTGCGAGTCCCTTCACTGGCTCCCCATCCACCTCACAAGCCGCTCTGTCTCTGCCGCTCCTCTCTGCGAGTCGCTTCACTGGCTCCCCATCCACCTCACCCACCGCTCTGTCTCTGCAGCTCCTCTCTGCAAGTCCCTTCACTGACTCCCCATCCACCTCACCTGTTGCTCTGTCTCTGCCACTCCTCTCTGCGAGTCCCTTCACTGGCTCCCCATCCACCTCACAAGCCGCTCTGTCTCTGCCGCTCCTCTCTGCGAGTCCCTTCACTGGCTCCCCATCCACCTCACCCGCCACTCTGTCTCTGCCGCTCCTCTATGCGAGTCCCTTCACTGGCTCCCCATCCACCTCACCCGCCGCTCTGTCTCTGCCGCTCCTCTCTGCGAGTCCCTTCACTGGCTCCCCATCCACCTCACCCGCCGCTCTGTCTCTTCAGCTCCTCTCTGCGAGTCCCTTCACTGGCTCCCCATCCACCTCACCCGCCACTCTGTCTCTGCCGCTCCTCTATGCGAGTCCCTTCACTGGCTCCCCATCCACCTCACCCGCCGCTCTGTCTCTGCCGCTCCTCTTTGCGAGTCCCTTCACTGGCTCCCCATCCACCTCACCTGTTGCTCTGTCTCTAACGGATTCCAGCTCTGATTCTGAGGGGGGGAGAATAAGAAGCTGTTTAGGATGGTTAAGAAGATGTGTAAAAAAAAGGGCAAGAGAAGCGGAGGGAACGATTCAGACTCAGATGAGGGGGATAGCGGGTCTGACAGTGAGGGAGAGTCTGAGTTTCAGGGGACGCGGTTAATTCCATTGTGGTCACATTTAAAGCCTAAGGCAATCAGAAAGGCGCAGGAAGGGAGATACTTGGATTTATTTACCATTACGAGGGAGGCCGTGGCAGCAAGGGGGAGGGGAGAAGTCTATGAAAAGGAGATTATTTATGGAATGGGTGAAGGGGTTCGCAGTCTATGCAGAATGTTTTTTGTGGAAACATCCCGGGCAGGTAAAAAGTATGTTGAGGTATTTGCATTTAATCACAGATTGTGCCACGGCGTATGGGGGGTTTTCATGGAGGGATTACGATGAGGAGTTTAGGAGGGGTAGTGTCGGAACGGGGAAAAAGGGGAGGAAGGATTTCGGGGTCAAGATTTTGGATACATGGTCCAGGTTAGTGAGGGTGTATGATGGCCAGGGAGGGGGAGGGCAGGGGGGAACAGGTCGGTGAAGAGGGAGACAAGGGAATGCTGGGCTTTTATTGAAAAGCGGTGTGAGAAAGGTATGGCGTGTAGATACAAGCATATTTGTAGGTTTTGCGGAGAGGAGCACCCAGGGGTTGATTGTAGGAGGAAGGATGTGGGGAGGAATAATTCCTTTCCTCCCCCAGGTAAATGGGCAGGAGGGCATGCTGGGCCCAGCCAGAACACCGGTCCGGGTAAATGAGTTAGTGGAGGAGTTGAAAGGGTACCCGGAGGTGGAGGACAGGGAGATACTGAGTAGCGGTTTTCGGGAGGGATTCAGGATACCAGTTATGGGGCATGTGAAGGGGGGCAAGAGAGTAAAAAATTTGAAGTCAGCATATGAGCTACCGGAGGTCTTGAAGGAAAAGTTGGAGAAGGAGGTGTTACTAGGTAGGATGGCTGGTCCATTTGTAAAGTCGCCAATAGAGAAGCTGATGATTTCGCCGCTGGGGGTTGTGCCTAAGAAGGAGAAGGGGAAATACAGGATGATCCAGCATTTGTCTTATCCGAGGGGGCAGTCTGTGAACGATGCTATAAGTCAGGAAGATGCTTCTGTTACTTACCAGTCTTTTGATCAGGCAGTGAGTTTGGTACATGAGGCTGGACGGGGGGCTGAGTTGGCAAAGGTGGACATAGAATCGGCTTTCAGGCTGTTACCGTTGCATCCAGAGAGTTTTCAGTTGATGTGGTGTAAGTTCAATGGACAATTCTACATAGACAAATGTTTGCCTATGGGGTGTGCGATATCATGCGCTCACTTTGAAAGGTTTAGTACATTTTTGCACTGGTTGGTGGAGGAAAAAGCAGGATGTAAGAGTATGGTGCATTATTTGGATGACTTCATGATAGTGGGCACCAAAGGGACAGGAGAATGTGGCAGGGTCATGGAGATGCTGTTAAGGACGTTTGGCCAGCTAGGGGTCCCGGTGGCGGAGGACAAGTCAGAAGGGCTCTGTGTTAAGTTGACGTTTTTGGGCATTGAGATTGATTCGGTGAACCAGCTATGCAGGTTGCCGGAAGATAAGGTTGAGAAACTGAGGTTGGCTATTCGGAAGGCAATGGAAATGGAGAAAATCAAGCTAGGGAGTTGCAGAAGCTGTTGGGTTTGCTGAATTTTGCATGTAGGGTGATTCCAGTAGGTAGGATATTCAAGAGGCGTATGGAAATTTGTACCAGGGGAGTCACCAAGCCGAATTTCAGGATCAGGTTGAGCCAGCAGGTTGAGGAGGATTTGGGAGTGTGGGATTTCTTCTTGAGGGATTTCAATGGGGTGAGAATCTGGGAGGAGAGGGTCACAGCGGAAGAGATACAGCTTTTTACGGATGCTGCGGGAGGTTCTGGTTCTGGGGCATACTTGAGTGGAAGATGGTGTGCTGGGGAATGGCTGCAGGAGTGGATTCAGAGAGGTTGGGTTACAAATTTGGTGTTGTTGGAGCTCTTTCCAATCATGGCAGCGATTCAGTTGTGGGGGAAAGAACTGGCGAATAAAAGCATTTTGTTTTGGTCAGATAACCAGGGTGTGGTTCAGGTGCTGAATAGCATGTCAGCATCATCTCCTCAGGTTATAGTCTATGTTAGGTACTTGGTGTTGTTATGTTTGCAGAACAATATAAACTTTAGGGCTAAACATATCCCGGGGGTGGAAAATGTGGTGGCGGATGCATTGTCTCGGTTCAAGTGGGATGTTTTCCGTTGGTTGGCGCCGGAAGCGAATCTGCGAGGTGAAGACTGCCCTTCGTTTCTTTGGCAGATTGGGAACAGATAGAGGTCATCAATGAGTTGGTGAGGAGATTGTTGGCACCAAAGACGTGGGTATTGTACAGTAAACATTGGAAGGAGTGGAGTGAGTTTAGGAGGAGTCGGGAAGGGGGAGCAGATAGGGTGTTCTTAGAATACTTGCAGAATTTAAGGGGTAAGGGGTATAAAGAAGGGATTACTATGGAATATTTTAGCCGGTATTTCGTACTTTGCTCGGTTAAGGGAAGAGAGGGATGTTACTAAAAGATTTGTCGTCGGGGAAGATTTTGAGAGGATGGGGTACGATGGGGGACAGGTGCAGTGATAAGAGGGAGCCGATAACACGAGAGAGACTGGTAGCTTTGGGGCGAATACTTAGCAAGGTCTGTAAGGACGGGTATGAGGCCAAGCTATTTAGGGCAGCTTTTGTTTTAGCTTTTTCAATGGCTTTAAGGATTGGGGAGCTGGTCGCCCCAAGCAGACATTCCACCCAGTCAGGTTTAATTAGGAAGGATGTGAGAGTGACAGAGGGGGCAGTGTTGGTGTTAATAAGAAAATCGAAAATGGATAGAAAAGGAAAGGGGGTGTGGGTCGCTGCTAGGGCGCAGGCCGGGGAAGTCTGTCCATTGGGATGCGTGAGGGGATACTTGGAGGTGGCTCCGGCAACTGGACACATGTTTTTGAGACACAAGGATGGTACTAACTTATCGCAGTACCAATTCAAGATGGTTTTGCGCAAGGCTGTTGAGAGTCTTGGTTGGAAGGGGAGTTGCATTGCTCCTCATTCATTCAGGATAGGGGCAGCTACCACAACAGCGGAACTGGGTTGCCCTACAGAACAAATTAAAAAATTGGGCAGATGGAAATCTGAGGCATATAGGCGGTATGTGAGGTCTTTAGGGAAGTGAGGGGTGTGAGGGGGTTGTCATATAAAGCGAAGGGGAAAGGGAGAGGGGGGAAAAAAAATGTTTTGCGATTTGTTTGAAAATGGTGGTTAATATGTTCCTTTTTGTTTCTTTTTTCCCAGGTCGGGCAATGAGAGTCTGGGTCCTGGGACACTCCTATGTGCACTGGGCGGCAAGTTATGCTGCGGGCACAAGGAAGGGAGTGAACCTGGGGTTCAGTCTCCAGGAAGTTGGGATTAGATGGGTAGGAAAGAGGGGTATGAGGTGGGATCAGTTGTTAGAGATAGCGCAGACGTCCAGGAGAAAATGGGGGAGGTCGGATATTATGATAATACATTTAGGGGGTAAAGATATTGGCAGTATACCAGTTCAGAAACTTCAGGAGTTAGTTATGGAGACTTTTAGGTGGTTTGGGAGGGAGTGGCCAGATGTTAAGATTGTCTGGTCTAGCGCGATTTCTAGGCTGACATGGAGAAATTGTAGAGATCGGAGGGCGGGATGTAGAGGTAGGAAAAAATTGAATTAGGCAGCGAAGAAGGCAGTGAAGGAAATAGAGGGAAGGATTTTGGAACACACAGGCATAAGGACAATTAATGAGGAGTTGTTCCAGAGGGACGGGGTCCACCTATCGGAGGCCGGTAACGTCCTCTTCACTGAAGGCATCGAAGCTACGATAAGGAGTTTCTTGTGAGGTAAGAGGAAAAGGTCACGGGTTTTTTATTTGGTGGCAGTAAAAAGAGGGTCCTCATTTTTGGTGGCGGTGAAATAGGCGGCCTGGCACGTGGAGGGCGATAGTGGGAGGAGGGTCTGCAGGGTACAGGGTGAGTGTGGTTTCATACGGCCAAGCTCAGGTGCCTTCCTGGTTTGCAGATCCTCTCGGCCTGCTATCTGCCATAAAAATACACTGAGCAGACGTGTGGTCATCCTGCTTAGCCACGTGGGGCGCTATTTCTGGGCAATGCTTGTGGTGCATTGCAGTTGCCAGTGTTATCTGGCTGCCAGTGTTATCTGGTGTAGCAGATTTGGCATACGAGGATCGATAATAATAATTCTGCCTTAGAGGCAAAGAATTTGGCCTTAAGTAATAAAAGACGTGACCTTTTCAAAATGCCAATACTTTGTTGTGTTTTCATTTACGGGAAAAGGGAGGGGGGTCGGGCGGGTGGGGATGGGTCTTGGGGGGTTAGTAGGTTTAAGAAGGTAACTTACATGGGAGAAGCTGTAAGAAGAGGATAGGGGTATAATTCTTATTATATCTGGATCTCTATACAGGAGCTGCAGATAATACAGGGGCCTCTGTATCTTTATATTGAATAAGGGAGTGTGTGCTCGAGTTTACGCAGACTCTGCGGCATTGTTCATTATATCTGGATCTCTATACAGGGGCTGCAGATAATACAGGGGCCTCTGTATCTTTATATTGAATAAGGGAGTGTGTGCTCGGGTTTACACAGACTCTGCGGCATTGTTCATTGTATCTGGATCTCTATACAGGAGCTGCAGATAATACAGGGGCCTCTGTATCTTTATATTGAATAAGGGAGTGTGTGCTCGGGTTTACGCAGACTCTGCGGCATTGTTCATTATATCTGGATCTCTATACAGGGGCTGCAGATAATACAGGGGCCTCTGTATCTTTATATTGAATAAGGGAGTGTGTGCTCGGGTTTACGCAGACTCTGCGGCATTGTTCATTGTATCTGGATCTCTATACAGGGGCTGCAGATAATACAGGGGCCTCTGTATCTTTATATTGAATAAGGGGGTGTGTGCTCGGGTTTACGCAGACTCTGCGGCATTGTTCATTGTATCTGGATCTCTATACAGAGGCTGCAGATAATACAGGGGCCTCTGTATCTTTATATTGAATAAGGGGGTGTGTGCTCGGGTTTACGCAGACTCTGCAGCATTGTTCAGTGTATCTGGATCTCTATACAGGGGCTGCAGATAATACAGGGGCCTCTGTATCTTTATATTGAACAAGGTGGAAAGCCTGCCCAGAGGGCAGTCTATTGTGGATATACTGCCCCAGCTCATGGATATACTGCCCCAGCTCGTGGATATATGCCCCAGCTCGTGGATATATGCCCCAGCTCGTGGATATACTGCCCCAGCACGTGGATATACTGCCCAGCTCGTGGATATACTGCCCCAGCACGTGGATACTGCCCCAGCACGTGGATACTGCCCCAGCTCGTGGATACTGCCCCAGCACGTGGATACTGCCCCAGCACGTGGATATTGCCCCAGCACGTGGATACTGCCCCAGCTCGTGGATATTGCCCCAGCACGTGGATACTGCCCCAGCTCGTGGATATACTGCCCCAGCTCGTGGATATACTGCCCCAGCTCGTGGATACTGCCCCAGCTCGTGGATACTGCCCCAGCACGTGGATACTGCCCCAGCTCATGGATATTTGGCCCCCACCTCTCATGGATGTTTGCCCCCCACCTCTCATGGCTATATGCCCCCCAGCTCAGACCCCAGACCAGACATGGGGCAGCTGTTCGAATGCTCTATTGGCATTCGGACAGCCGCCCCATGAGCTCCTCATACTTACCTTCCCGAGCGGCGAAGTGAAAGTTTCCCCGCTTCCGGTCGTTGAAGGACCCAAGCCGCGGTCACGTGACCGCGGCTTGGGTCCTTCAAAGAGTGGAAGCGAGGGAACTTTCCCTTCGCCGCTCAGGGATGGATGCGCGCGGCAGCCGGGTAGAGGCTGCGAGCGCAGCCTCTACCCGGCTGCTGTGTGCATCTTGTAACCGCCGCGGCGAGCGCACAGCCGGCTCGTGCCGCGGCGGTTGCATGCGCGCGCAACCAACCGCCGCTGGTTGCGCGCGCATGCGCAGAGTAAGGCTTGTGACAGACACGCCAAGCCTTACTCAATTATATTATAGATAAGGGAGTGTGTGTTCGGGTTTACGCAGACTCTGCGGCATTGTTCATTGTATCTAGATCTCTATACAGGGGCTGCAGATAATACAGGGGCCTCTGTATCGTTATATTGAATATTGGAGTGTGTGCTCGGGTTTACGCAGACTCTGCGGCACTGTTCATTATATCTGGATCTCTATACAGAGGCTGCAGATAATACAGGGGCCTCTGTATCTTTATATTGAATAAGGGAGTGTGTGCTCGGGTTTACGCAGACTCTGCAGCATTGTTCCTTGTATCTGGAGCTCTATACAGGGGCTGCAGATAATACAGGGGCTGCAGATAATACAGGGGCTGCAGATAATACAGAGGCTGCAGATAATACAGGGGCTGCAGATAATACAGGGGCTGCAGATAATACAGAGGCTGCAGATAATACAGGGGCTGCAGATAATACAGAGGCCTCTGTATCTTTATATTGAATAAGGGAGTGTGTGCTCGGGTTTACGCAGACTCTGCGGCATTGTTCATTGTATCTGGATCTCTATACAGAGGCTGCAGATAATACAGGGGCTGCAGATAATACAGGGGCTGCAGATAATACAGAGGCTGCAGATAATACAGAGGCTGCAGATAATACAGGGGCTGCAGATAATACAGAGGCTGCAGATAATACAGAGGCTGCAGATAATACAGGGGCTGCAGATAATACAGAGGCTGCAGATAATACAGGGGCTGCAGATAATACAGAGGCTGCAGATAATACAGAGGCTGCAGATAATACAGGGGCTGCAGATAATACAGGGGCTGCAGATAATACAGAGGCTGCAGATAATACAGAGGCTGCAGATAATACAGGGGCCTCTGTATCTTTATATTGAATAAGGGGGTGTGTGCTCGGGTTTACACAGACTCTGCGGCATTGTTTCTTGTATCTGGATCTCTATACAGAGGCTGCAGATAATACAGAGGCTGCAGATAATACAGGGGCCTCTGTATCTTTATATTGAATAAGGGGGTGTGTGATCGGGTTTACGCAGACTCTGCAGCATTGTTCATTGTATCTGGATATCAATACAGGGGCCTCTGTATCTTTATATTGAATAAGGGGGTGTGTGCTCGGGTTTACACAGACTCTGCGGCATTGTTCATTGTATCTGGATCTCTATACAGAGGCTGCAGATAATACAGAGGCTGCAGATAATACAGGGGCCTCTGTATCTTTATATTGAATAAGGGGGTGTGTGATCAGGTTTACGCAGACTCTGCAGCATTGTTCATTGTATCTGGATCTCTATACAGAGGCTGCAGATAATACAGAGGCTGCAGATAATACAGGGGCTGCAGATAATACAGGGGCTGCAGATAATACTGGGGCTGCAGATAATACAGAGGCTGCAGATAATACAGAGGCTGCAGATAATACAGGGCCTGCAGATAATACAGGGGCTGCAGATAATACAGGGGCTGCAGATGATACAGGGGCTGCAGATGATACAGGGGCTGCAGATAATACAGGGGCTGCAGATGATACAGGGGCTGCAGATAATACAGGGGCTGCAGATAATACAGGGGCTGCAGATGATACAGGGGCTGCAGATAATACAGAGGCTGCAGATAATACAGGGGCTGCAGATGATACAGGGGCTGCAGATGATACAGGGGCTGCAGATTATACAGGGGCTGCAGATTATACAGGGGCTGCAGATAATACAGGGGCTGCAGATAATACAGGGGCTGCAGATAATACAGAGGCTGCAGATAATACAGGGGCTGCAGATAATACAGGGGCTGCAGATAATACAGTGGCTGCAGATAATACAGTGGCTGCAGATAATACAGTGGCTGCAGATAATACAGGGGCTGCAGATAATACAGGGGCTGCAGATAATACAGTGGCTGCAGATAATACAGTGGCTGCAGATAATACAGGGGCTGCAGATAATACAGGGGCTGCAGATAATACAGTGGCTGCAGATAATACAGGGCTGCAGATAATACAGAGGCTGCAGATAATACAGGGGCTGCAGATAATACAGGGGCTGCAGATGATACAGGGGCTGCAGATAATACAGGGGCTGCAGATAATACAGAGGCTGCAGATAATACAGGGGCTGCAGATAATACAGGGGCTGCAGATAATACAGGGGCTGCAGATGATACAGGGGCTGCAGATAATACAGGGGCTGCAGATAATACAGGGCTGCAGATAATACAGGGGCTGCAGATGATACAGGGGCTGCAGATAATACAGGGCTGCAGATAATACAGGGGCTGCAGATAATACAGGGGCTGCAGATAATACAGGGGCTGCAGATGATACAGGGGCTGCAGATAATACAGAGGCTGCAGATAATACAGAGGCTGCAGATGATACAGGGGCTGCAGATAATACAGGGGCTGCAGATAATACAGAGGCTGCAGTTAATACAGGGGCTGCAGATAATACAGGGGCTGCAGATAATACAGGGGCTGCAGATGATACAGGGGCTGCAGATAATACAGAGGCTGCAGTTAATACAGGGGCTGCAGATGATACAGGGGCTGCAGATAATACAGGGGCTGCAGATAATACAGAGGCTGCAGATAATACAGGGGCTGCAGATAATACAGGGGCTGCAGATAATACAGGGGCTGCAGATGATACAGGGGCTGCAGATAATACAGGGGCTGCAGATATACAGGGGCTGCAGATAATACAGGGGCTGCAGATGATACAGGGGCTGCAGATAATACAGGGCTGCAGATAATACAGGGGCTGCAGATAATACAGGGGCTGCAGATAATACAGGGGCTGCAGATGATACAGGGGCTGCAGATAATACAGAGGCTGCAGATAATACAGAGGCTGCAGATGATACAGGGGCTGCAGATAATACAGGGGCTGCAGATAATACAGAGGCTGCAGTTAATACAGGGGCTGCAGATAATACAGGGGCTGCAGATAATACAGGGGCTGCAGATGATACAGGGGCTGCAGATAATACAGAGGCTGCAGTTAATACAGGGGCTGCAGATGATACAGGGGCTGCAGATAATACAGGGGCTGCAGATAATACAGATGCTGCAGATAATACAGGGGCTGCAGATAATACAGGGGCTGCAGATAATACAGGGGCTGCAGATTGTGTTGGAATAATTCTCGCCTCTCCGCATTTTATGAGCATTTTCCTCCAATCCTTCATGTCATGTGACGTTAGACTTTATCATTTAGTGTTAACGTATGTTCTATGCACAGTGGAAATTTTAATGACACACAGCGTTTCCCGTGGGATAATTAAACAGTAATGAGTACACTTGGGAGGCGTCTGTTTGTCGGCTGTGTTTTGGCTCGTTGTTTTGGCACCTTCCCAGTTACAGTGATTTGGAAAAGCAGTCCAATAATTTATAGAAACAAGCGGACGCAATCAATGCGGAAACGTTCACTTTCAGGTCGCCGAATCCATTTACATTCAAGTGAAAACATAAACTATTGTAAGAGGGGAACATGTCAACCCACCCATGGCCAGATCCATCAGAATAATCCCGTCCCGCGCCGAGCGCCCCATGGAGTCCAGCACCTGTTTCCAAAATATAGCAACGACTTTTAACCGAGATTTTTCTTTAAAGTCGTCGGATTCCATTGTGAACGGATTCGGCCACTGCTGATTAATGATTAATAACCCCTTTTAGTGACGAGATTCAGGACGGTAACAAACCCCAAAAATCTGCATTTCTCATTATCCCCTGTTATCCACCCGAAATATAACTCGAACCTGAAAAGGCCCCCCTGGTGTCCAGAGCTGCTAGGGTTACGTTTTGGGTTTAGTTTAAAGGTAGGATTTTACGGCCAAATCAAAACGGATCTTAAACTTGATGCGTTCGCTGGGATTTCAGAGGGAATTCAGTTTCTTCTGCCCAATGATCTGTTTATCCGTAACTTTCAGCACTGGGTATTTATTACCAATAAAGTGAAATTGAATCATTAAAGTGGAAATTTCTTTTTTTTTTTATTGTGAAGTAAAGTCAGCAATGACACACATAAGGAAAAGGCCTCGCATGGCCAAAAGGAGTCATCGAAGAAAACAGCCGCATAGGGCCATAACCTGTCATCTCATGAGGTCACAGAGCGAGACATCTAAAATACTAAGTAGGCGTCTAGAAAGCGCAGCGGGAGTAAATCACGAATCCTCAGGAATTACAACAAAATCAAAGACATAAAATACAAACTCAGAGAAAATCAGCGAGCGCACAAAAAGTCTTCAAAAAAATAGTACGAACAGGAACAGCAAGGGGTACTGAGAAAACAAAAAATAAGGAAGAGAGGGGCTGCTATACACATCACTTTTTAATAGATGGTGACCAAGAGGAAGAAAAAAAATGGGGGGCGAGGGGAGTGGCAAAGGCCATCACCGTGATGCTCCTGGCACACTCCCGAAGGAGGCCATGGAGGGATAATGTCACGAGGCCCGTGACATGACAGTAAGAGCCATGGTGGCGCACCTCGGGGCTCCCCGGTAGATGCCAAAGAGTAAAAAAGAAGGGGGTTACACCATTGCCAGCAGGGTGAGCACCAAGCAAAAGCAAAAATGTAAGGGAGGTAACGAATAAAAATTAAACGAGTTCCCAAAAAGGTAAAAAAAACGCGTCAAGCAGGGGGGAGGGGAAGGAGAAAAACACTTTTACAGAAGTCAGGGAAATATATAACGTCCTCAACGATAAAACCCTCAATGTAGCGGGATGATCAGCAAAAACTGGAACTCAGCCCGGAGAAGCAGTCGCTGGGACCGGGGACAAACCAATGCTGGACAGCATAGGCCAGGCCTCAGCCGGGTCAGAAGCAGTATAAGTCACCACGAGGGAGGCAGCCAAACCCCAGCAATAAGTGACCCCCCGAAGACGGAGGAACGCTGTCACCTCCCGGTACCGACGCTGAGCCAGCAGGGTCACAAATGGTAAATCATTGTACAACATCAGCGACGCTCCGTCAAATTTCTCCGCAGACCGCGCCCCATGGGCCTACATGATCCGTTTCTTGACCGCAGCAGTTTTGGTAACCACAATGACATCCCTTGAGGAATCCCGGGGGGCCGTCGCTGGCTTGCGGATCCGGGACACAGTGTCAAACAGCACTGTCGCGTCAGGTGACGATCCAGAGGTATGATGCACCAGACAGGTGGCATAAGGGAGCAGGTCCGATGTAGATACCGATTCGGGGATACCTTGTATACGGATATTCCGCCTGCGGTGTCGGGACTCGAACCACCACTGACCAGGTCAAAAGGTCAACCTGGGACTGCAAGACGCTCACCTGGGACGAAAGAATCACCTGCTCCACGGCCACTTCAGGGTTCTGCACCTGCACCGTCGCCACCTGAATTCCTATCAAGTCCACTTCAGCCCTTACCCAAGACACTGCAGCGGACCACATACTCTTAATTTCCACAATGAATCTGTGGTAATCTCCCATCGTGGTGGGGCGGGCATCATCTTCTACATCAGGGGCAGCTTCAGCACCTTGTCTTGGGGAGGGTGGACCAACACCCAAGGGTGTCTCATTCCCATCAAAGACACCCGCCGTAGTCTGTGCCATGGTCTTCAGGAAGACAGGGCTCTGGGGTCATGATACCAGAGTTCCCCCTCAGATAGCAGCAGGTCATCGTCTTCCATGCAGGGGTGTGAGGGATCAGAGGTAAGCTCCTGGGACCTGCTGGATAATGCTGCCTGTTCTTTACGTTTTTTCTGAGCCTGCTTCTTCGCGGCCGTGCCCACAGCTGCACCCCATCTGTATTGGGACATTGGGGCAAGCCAGTCAATACCAGCCCCATTACCAAGGGGCCAGGAGCAAACATCTTCCTCTGAGGAGCCAGAATCCGGGGGACTGTTAAAGAGGGATCTAGGCTGCCAGTGAGTCATCTGCCGCCTAATGACTCATGGATGTCCCTTTGGCGGGGGCCTCCTGACCTTTCCCGCCGTTGTTGCAATTTTTTGCTCATCATCTGGGGCCAAATAAGCCTCTCGCGGCCCGAAATGACTTCCGCGGCAATCCGCCAAAAACTCCCTGGCTCCACTGCACAGACTAGGCCGCACTAGGCCCGAAACTCACTGGGCTGAGTAATACACCAGCTGTTGCACAGCGAACTCCACCGTGGACATCCCAGAAGGATGGCAGGCAGCAGCACCACCAGATAGTCCAGGTAGGGCACAAAAACCCTGCTATAGTCAGCTTTAAATACAAGTTGCTGGAGGAGTTCCAGGAAAAGTGTCTACTCGGTGTCTCAGCTAGCTCCGCCCCCTCAAAGTGGAAATTTCCATAGCTGAGTATAGCCTCGCGCACCGGTAACAGACAAATTATTATCGGGAAACGCCGGTGTGCGTTGATTAAATCTCCTAGATCAAAAAATGGCGGAGAATGCAGGAAATGATGGCAATGGGAACAAATGAAGTCGAGCCCCGAGTGTCTTGATTGTAGCTTTAGTTTGGGGGGACAATCCTTCCCGTCACACTGCAGGGTTGTAGATTACAGGAGGCGAGACTTGCGGTTTCTGAAGAAGCCTCTCATTGGATGAAACATTGAGAGGAGTTCGGGACTTGCCGGGGAGAAGGTGTGAAGGTCGTTGCGTTATTCCTGGAATTGGACTAATAGCACGGTGTGTTTTTCTTGATGGACGTAGAAACAAAAGGGAATTATGGTAAATAAAATAAAAATAAAAAAAAACAATTAGAAAAAGATATGAAAAGACATTTTGTGCGTCAAGGTGCAGTGGGCCCGGCTCACAGGAGCTTACAATCTAGAGGAGCAGAGGGTCCGGCTCACAGGAGTTTACAATCTAGAGGAGCAGAGGGTCCGGCTCACAGGAGCTTACAATCTAGAGGAGCTGAGGGTCCGGCTCACAGGAGCTTACAATCTAGAGGAGCAGAGGGCCCGGCTCACAGGAGTTTACAATCTAGAGGAGCAGAGGGTCCGGCTCACAGGAGCTTACAATCTAGAGGAGCAGAGGGCACGGCTCACAGGAGTTTACAATCTAGAGGAGCAGAGGGTCCGGCTCACAGGAGTTTACAATCTAGAGGAGCAGAGGGCCCGGCTCACAGGAGTTTACAATCTAGAGGAGCAGAGGGCCCGGCTCACAGGAGTTTACAATCTATAGGAGCAGAGGGTCCGGCTCACAGGAGCTTACAATCTAGAGGAGCAGAGGGTCCGGCTCACAGGAGTTTACAATCTAGAAGAGCAGAGGGTCCGGCTCACGGGAGCTTACAATCTAGAGGAGCAGAGGGTCCGGCTCACAGGAGTTTACAATCTAGAGGAGCAGAGGGTCCGGCTCACAAGAGCTTACATTCTAGAGGAGCAGAGGGTCCGGCTCACAGGAGCTTACAATCTAGAGGAGCAGAGGGCCCGGCTCACGGGAGTTTACAATCTAGAGGAGCAGAGGGTCCGGCTCACAGGAGTTAACAATCTAGAGGAGCAGAGGGCCCGGCTCACAGGAGTTTACAATCTGTAGGAGCAGAGGGTCCGGCTCACAGGAGCTTACAATCTAGAGGAGCAGAGGGTCTGGCTCACAGGAGCTTACAATCTAGAGGAGCAGAGGGTCCGGCTCACAGGAGTTTACAATCCAGAGAAGCAGAGGGTCCGGCTCACAGGAGTTTACAATCTAGAGGAGCAGAGGGTCCGGCTCACAGGAGTTTACAATCTGTAGGAGCAGAGGGTCCGGCTCACAGGAGCTTACAATCTAGAGGAGCAGAGGGTCCGGCTCACAGGAGTTTACAATCTAGAGGAGCAGAGGGTCCGGCTCACAGGAGTTTACAATCTAGAGGAGCAGAGGGTCCGGCTCACAGGAGCTTACAATCTAGAGGAGCAGAGGGTCCGGCCCACAGGAGTTTACAATCTAGAGGAGCAGAGGGTCCGGCTCACAGGAGCTTACAATCTAGAGGAGCAGAGGGTCCGGCTCACAGGAGTTTACAATCTAGAGGAGCAGAGGGTCCGGCTCACAGGAGTTTACAATCTAGAGGAGCAGAGGGTCCGGCTCACAGGAGTTTACAATCTAGAGGAGCAGAGGGTCCGGCTCACAGGAGTTTACAATCTAGAGGAGCAGAGGGTCCGGCTCACAGGAGCTTACAATCTAGAGGAGCAGAGGGTCCGGCTCACAGGAGTTTACAATCTAGAGGAGCAGAGGGTCCGGCTCACAGGAGTTTACAATCTAGAGGAGCAGAGGCTCCGGCTCACAGGAGCTTACAATCTAGAGGAGCAGAGGGTCGGGCTCACAGGAGTTTACAATCTAGAGGAGCAGAGGGTCCGGCTCACAGGAGCTTACAATCTAGAGGAGCAGAGGGCCCGGCTCACGGGAGTTTACAATCTAGAGGAGCAGAGGGCCCGGCTCACAGGAGCTTACAATCTAGAGGAGCAGAGGGTCCGGCTCACAGGAGTTAACAATCTAGAGGAGCAGAGGGCCGGCTCACAGGAGCTTACAATCTAGAGGAGCAGAGGGTCCGGCTCACAGGAGCTTACAATCTAGAGGAGCAGAGGGTCCGGCTCACAGGAGTTTACAATCCAGAGAAGCAGAGGGTCCGGCTCACAGGAGTTTACAATCTAGAGGAGCAGAGGGTCCGGCTCACAGGAGCTTACAATCTAGAGGAGCAGAGGGTCCGGCTCACAGGAGCTTACAATCTAGAGGAGCAGAGGGTCCGGCTCACAGGAGTTTACAATCTAGAGGAGCAGAGGGCCCGGCTCACAGGAGTTTACAATCTAGAGGAGCAGAGGGTCCGGCTCACAGGAGTTTACAATCTAGAGGAGCAGAGGGTCCGGCTCACAGGAGTTTACAATCTAGAGGAGCAGAGGGTCCGGCTCACAGGAGTTTACAATCTGTAGAAGCAGAGGGTCCGGCTCACAGGAGCTTACAATCTAGAGGAGCAGAGGGCCCGGCTCACAGGATCTTACAATCTAGAGGAGCAGAGGGTCCGGCTCACAGGAGCTTACAATCTAGAGGAGCAGAGGGTCCGGCTCACAGGAGTTTACAATCTAGAGGAGCAGAGGGTCCGGCTCACAGGAGTTTACAATCTAGAGGAGCAGAGGGTCCGGCTCACAGGAGTTTACAATCTAGAGGAGCAGAGGGTCCGGCTCACAGGAGTTTACAATCTAGAGGAGCAGAGGGTCCGGCTCACAGGAGCTTACAATCTAGAGGAGCAGAGGGTCGGGCTCACAGGAGTTTACAATCTAGAGGAGCAGAGGGTCCGGCTCACAGGAGCTTACAATCTAGAGGAGCAGAGGGCCCGGCTCACGGGAGTTTACAATCTAGAGGAGCAGAGGGCCCGGCTCACAGGAGCTTACAATCTAGAGGAGCAGAGGGTCCGGCTCACAGGAGTTAACAATCTAGAGGAGCAGAGGGCCCGGCTCACAGGAGCTTACAATCTAGAGGAGCAGAGGGTCCGGCTCACAGGAGCTTACAATCTAGAGGAGCAGAGGGTCCGGCTCACAGGAGTTTACAATCCAGAGAAGCAGAGGGTCCGGCTCACAGGAGTTTACAATCTAGAGGAGCAGAGGGTCCGGCTCACAGGAGCTTACAATCTAGAGGAGCAGAGGGTCCGGCTCACAGGAGCTTACAATCTAGAGGAGCAGAGGGTCCGGCTCACAGGAGTTTACAATCTAGAGGAGCAGAGGGCCCGGCTCACAGGAGTTTACAATCTAGAGGAGCAGAGGGTCCGGCTCACAGGAGTTTACAATCTAGAGGAGCAGAGGGTCCGGCTCACAGGAGTTTACAATCTAGAGGAGCAGAGGGTCCGGCTCACAGGAGTTTACAATCTGTAGAAGCAGAGGGTCCGGCTCACAGGAGTTTACAATCTAGAGGAGCAGAGGGCCCGGCTCACAGGATCTTACAATCTAGAGAGCAGAGGGTCCGGCTCACAGGAGCTTACAATCTAGAGGAGCAGAGGGTCCGGCTCACAGGAGTTTACAATCTAGAGGAGCAGAGGGTCCGGCTCACAGGAGCTTACAATCTAGAGGAGCAGAGGGTCCGGCTCACAGGAGTTTACAATCTAGAGGAGCAGAGGGTCCGGCTCACAGGAGTTTACAATCTAGAGGAGCAGAGGGTACGGCTCACAGGAGCTTACAATCTAGAGGAGCAGAGGGTCCGGCTCACAGGAGCTTACAATCTAGAGGAGCAGATGTTGATTGCCTGTAATACCCAGAATTCTTTGAATGCAATATAATGGCCAGGGAATCATGGGAGTTGTAGTTCAGAAACATCTGGGGGGTCAGAGTTTGAGATCCCGGATTCTCGATGAAGATATATATGATATAAAAGGTGCTCAGTGCAGCAGTGAAAGGGTTAAGAAATCTCTTGTGTGACTCCATGGTGTCCTAGAATAAACTATTCGACGTTACATATTGAAATCCTGGCACCAGGAGCTTTGTACTTTAATTATAAATGTCTTTGGCGGCACCGGGGGAGCTGGATGTACCCAAAATGTAAAGAGAAATATTCCGTGGGAAAAGCAAACATTGCCTTAAATAGCAGCCAAAAACCTACAGCTCTTCGTACGTCACTCCACGATGCACCTTCACAAACAATCCGGTCATTGGACGCTGGCCATGGTCTGTCTGTCTGTACCGCACATGGAGATTGGACAGATTTACTGAGATTACCCAGCATTCCTTGTGCTATGGGGTTTTGAGACGATCTGGTCGGCTAACCAGGCGGGTTGAAATGATCCTCCGTAGATCACGGATACAACACGGCAGCCATATTGAAAGAGGGCAAACGCCGCTTGGTGTAATGGACGGGCGCCATATTATCTGAGGGCACATGCTGATTGGTCTTGTGATGTGCGTCACTTTGAAGTTGGGGTACAGGAGTTTAGAGATGTATTTGGGAGGTGTAGGCCTGATCTGTATTATTTCCCTGCCCTCTCTTATGTTTAAGTCATCCTGTACCTGTGAGGGTGTAATCTGTGTATGTAAGAATGTCATTGTCTATCATTATGGTCCATGTCAATCTGTTGTTATCTGCTGATAGGCTAGGCTGCAATGGACACGTGATCAAGTTGAATCCCGCAATCCGTATAATTATGATGGGTTTATAAAGGGAACTCCTTTAGTATCTCTGACGAGCCAGATGGCGAAACGAGTGTCGGATGCAGCTAGAGAGGACTGTATACAATTTTAGGAACGGAGCCCTCGATTGCTAGATTTTTGAGGCGGGCGTTTAGGCTGGGGTCAGGCGAGCAGTTTTACGTTCCTTCCCCTCTGACTCCCATCTGGCCGCCTCGCTGAGCGCAATTAGTGCCTCCGATGGAGGATTGCGCTTTTCAGCCCCGAATGCACCTCACAGCACCTTGACAGGGAGGCTTTCTAAATGGACGCAGCACGCCTGCTGTAGAGCGCACAATTCATGCCGACGCCGGGCAGCACATTACTACAGGCGCACATAATGCGCTCATCTGACACCAGCCTGAATCTCATGGATAAAAGGAGATTTGGAAATGATTGCATTGTGATTGATCTCAGATTATTGAGGCAGAAATGTTGCAGGAGTTGATGGTGACCTCTTGGTATTTGATTAATATCTGTGACCATCTCTCTCTGAGAAGATCTAATCCTTTATTCGTGTTCTATGACATCATTTGGGATTTAAGGCCATTTATTTATAAAGGATTTTACCAGGAAGGATACATTAAGATTCTCTCGTTTTCAAGTATGTCCTGGATTCAAGAACATTGAAATGTTACAGTTACAGAAACACAAAATATTAAAATGCAAGATATTAAAAACACAAATATACAAAATAACCCAGAAAATAAATATGTAAGAAATACAGTCACTGTGTTACATGTTTACAGGTGCATTCTGTATATAGAAAGGAGGGAGGTCGGTATGGGCGCTCTTGTCTAGGTGTGGGTGCTTATTTTAATTTGCTGCCGTCTAGGAGATAGCAC
Organism: Leptobrachium leishanense; assembly: GCA_009667805.1. Lineage (NCBI taxonomy): Eukaryota > Metazoa > Chordata > Amphibia > Anura > Megophryidae > Leptobrachium > Leptobrachium leishanense. Next base: position 108,069,884 of record CM019074.1, read on the forward strand.
AGACTCTCGAATGGGTGTGCAAATATCAGTAGAGGAAAAGAAGAGGGGGGTTCCTAGTGGCGCAACAATTGTGTACAACAAATCACAGTGCCGTACTTATGAACCAATAGATGCGTATAAATCCTTACGGTTCGTATAAATGCAGCTTCACTGGTGCAGATTTAGAATAAAGTGCTAATGTCACAATTGATGTGGTATAAAGTGCAACAGTTTGTGCAATATAAAGTGCAACAATTTATGCAATGTTAAAGTGCAACAATGTATGCATTATTAAAGTGCAACAGTGACAACCTAGGTGCATGGAAAAAGCTAGCACAGCACGTTGATAGATACTGAAGAAAAGGAGGGTAGTACAAATGTCCGCATCGGCGTTATGGTGACTGGTGCAGTCTGAGTATAAATACTTGACGTCTATTGGTGAGTATACAAAAATGACCTTACACTGATTTCCCGTGTGTATTGAAGGTCTATTGTCCTTAATGTCTTTGGCTTCCAGAGGTCCTAAGATAGCAGAATGTGCACTAAACGTGCTCTGCCTTGTGCTCAATGTAGCGGCTCCTCCTATAGCGTTGATTAACTCCACTCAAATGGGAGATAAAGAACGGGGGAGAGAGAAGAAATAACAATAGTGCAGCAACGTTTTGATATTGGTAAAATCTCTGGTGCTCAAAAATTGCGCACTTTCACTCCAGAGCCCAGATTTAAGCGGCTCTGGTTTCTGTAAGTGCGCAATTTTTGAGCACCAGAGATTTTACCAATATCAAAACGTTGCTGCACTATTGTTATTTCTTCTCTCTCCCCCGTTCTTTATCTCCCATTTGAGTGGAGTTAATCAACGCTATAGGAGGAGCCGCTACATCGAGCACAAGGCAGAGCACGTTTAGTGCACATTCTGCTATCTTAGGACCTCTGGAAGCCAAGACATTAAGGACAATAGACCTTCAATACACACGGGAAATCAGTGTAAGGTCATTTTTGTATACTCACCAATAGACGTCAAGTATTTATACTCAGACTGCACCAGTCACCATAACGCCGATGCGGACATTTGTACTACCCTCCTTTTCTTCAGTATCTATCAACGTGCTGTGCTAGCTTTTTCCATGCACCTAGGTTGTCACTGTTGCACTTTAATAATGCATACATTGTTGCACTTTAACATTGCATAAATTGTTGCACTTTATATTGCACAAACTGTTGCACTTTATACCACATCAATTGTGACATTAGCACTTTATTCTAAATCTGCACCAGTGAAGCTGCATTTATACGAACCGTAAGGATTTATACGCATCTATTGGTTCATAAGTACGGCACTGTGATTTGTTGTACACAATTGTTGCGCCACTAGGAACCCCCCTCTTCTTTTCCGCATTCTGTATATAGTCACTGTGTTACATGTTTACAGGTGCATTCTGTATATAGTCATTGTTACATGTTTACAGGAACATTCTGTATATAGTCACTGTGTTACATGTTTACAGGTGCATTCTGTATATAGTCACTGTGTTACATGTTTACAGGTGCATTCTGTATATAGTCACTGTGTTACATGTTTACAGGTGCATTCTGTATATAGTCACTGTGTTACATGTTTACAGGTGCATTCTATATATAGTCACTATGTTACATGTTTACAGGCGCATTCTGTATTTAGTCACTGTGTTTCATGTTTACAGGTGCATTCTGTATATAGTCACTGTTACATGTTTACAGGTGCATTCTGTATATAGTCACTATGTTACATGTTTACAGGCGCATTCTGTATTTAGTCACTGTGTTTCATGTTTACAGGTGCATTCTGTATATAGTCACTGTTACATGTTTACAGGCGCATTCTGTATATAGTCACTATGTTACATGTTTACAGGTGCATTTTGTATATAGTCACTGTGTTACATGTTTACAGGAACATTCTGTATATAGTCACTGTGTTACATGTTTACAGGTGCATTCTGTATATAGTCACTGTGTTACATGTTTACAGGTGCATTCTGTATATAGTCACTGTGTTACATGTTTACAGGTGCATTCTGTATATAGTCACTATGTTACATGTTTACAGGTGCATTCTGTATATAGTCACTATGTTACATGTTTACAGGCGCATTCTGTATTTAGTCACTATGTTACATGTTTACAGGTGCATTCTGTATATAGTCACTATGTTACATGTTTACAGGTGCATTCTGTATATAGTCACTGTGTTACATGTTTACAGGTACATTCTGTATATAGTCACTGTGTTACATGTTTAGAGGTGCATTCTGTATATAGTCACTATGTTACATGTTTACAGGTGCATTCTGTATATAGTCACTGTGTTACATGTTTACAGGTGCATTCTGTATATAGTCACTGTGTTACATGTTTACAGGTGCATTCTGTATATAGTTACTGTGTTATATGTTTACAGGTGCATTCTGTATATAGTCACTGTTACATGTTTACAGGCGCATTCTGTATATAGTCACTGTGTTACATGTTTACAGGCGCATTCTGTATATAGTCACTGTGTTACATGTGTACATGTGCATTCTGTATATAGTCACTGTGTTACATGTTTACAGGTGCATTCTGTATAGTCACTATGTTACATGTTTACAGGCGCATTCTATATATAGTCACTGTTACATGTTTACAGGCGCATTCTGTATATAGTCACTGTGTTACATGTTTACAGGCGCATTCTGTATATAGTCACTGTTACAGGTTTACAGGTGCATTCTGTATATAGTCACTGTGTTACATGTTTACAGGCGCATTCTGTATATAGTCACTGTTACAGGTTTACAGGTGCATTCTGTATATAGTCACTGTGTTACATGTTTACAGGCGCATTCTGTATATAGTCACTGTTACAGGTTTACAGGTGCATTCTGTATATAGTCACTGTGTTACATGTTTACAGGTGCATTCTGTATATAGTCACTGTTACATGTTTACAGGCGCATTCTGTATATAGCCACTGTGCTACATGTTTACAGGCGCATTCTGTATATAGTCACTGTGTTACATGTGTACATGTGCATTCTGTATATAGTCACCAGGCCAGCCACCAGAAATTTTGGGGCCCCTTACTGACCCACAGAATAGGGCCCCCACATGATCCCCTCTTCCCATAGGAAATCAATATTTACTGTGAATCGTGATCACATTACAGAGAGTTAGTCCCAATATCTTAAAATCACACATATTGCTCGCACAACAGCACATTTAACATAAAAATGTTTCTATCTGGTTCAAATAGTTTAAGAAAGTATGAAATTGTGATTAAAAAAATAATATGAATCAAGATCGTATTGCAGAGTGCTGCTCCCAATACCTTAAAATCACATAAAATGTGTATTAGTGTAAACAATGTAGCATAAAGTATAATTAGATTAGTCCACTAGTTAAGCATATCACAGAGCACCACAGCAACAGAACTCTCATGGTAAATGCAGTGAGTATGAACATACACAGAATCCACAGCAATAGACCTCTAACAGTAAAGGGAGCATGAACGTACACAGGATCCACAGCGATAGACCAATAGTAAAGCCAGTGAGTATGAAAGTACACAGAATCCACAGCAATAGACCTCTAATGGTAAAGGCATTGAGCAGGAACGTACACAGAATCCACAGCAAGACATCTAATGTTAAAGGCAATGAGTATGAACATACACAGGATCCAACAGTAACGGGAGCATGAACGTATACAGCATCCACAGCAATAGACCTACAACAGTAAAGGGAGCTGAACATACACAGGATCCACGGCAATAGACCTCTAATGGAAAAGGCAGGGAGGCTCTCCTTTTTCAGGTCCCTCTCCCTTTATCATGTCCATCTCACCCCCCTACATTTTCATTTCATCCCCCTCCTCTTCTATTTTAATTTTATTTCACTCCCCTCCACTTCAATTTTAATTTTATTTCACCACTCCTCCTCTTCCATTTTAATTTTATTTCACCACTCCTCCTCTTCCATTTTAATTTTATTTCACCACTCCTCCTCTTCCATTTTAATTTTATTTCACCACTCCTCCTCTTCCATTTTAATTTTATTTCACCCCCTCTTCCATTTTAATTTTATTTCATCCCCCTCCTCTTCCATTTTAATTTTATTTCATCCCCCTCCTCTTCCATTTTATTTCACCCCTCTTCTATTTTATTTCACCCCCTCTTCCATTTTATTTCACCCCCTCTTCCATTTTATTTCATCCCCCTCCTCTTCCATTTTAATTTTATTTCACCACTCCTCCTCTTCCATTTTAATTTTATTTCACCCCCTCTTCCATTTTAATTTTATTTCATCCCCCTCCTCTTCCATTTTAATTTTATTTCATCCCCCTCCTCTTCCATTTTATTTCACCCCTCTTCTATTTTATTTCACCCCCTCTTCCATTTTATTTCACCCCCTCTTCCATTTTATTTCACCCCCTCCTCTTCCATTTTAATTTTATTTCACCACTCCTCCTCTTCCATTTTATTTTATTTCACCACTCCTCCTCTTCCATTTTAATTTTATTTCACCACTCCTCCTCTTCCATTTTAATTTTATTTCACCACTCCTCCTCTTCCATTTTAATTTTATTTCACCACTCCTCCTCTTCCATTTTAATTTTATTTCACCACTCCTCCTCTTCCATTTTAATTTTATTTCACCCCTCTTCCATTTTAATTTTATTTCATCCCCCTCCTCTTCCATTTTAATTTTATTTCATCCCCCTCCTCTTCCATTTTATTTCACCCCTCTTCTATTTTATTTCACCCCCTCTTCCATTTTATTTCACCCCCTCTTCCATTTTATTTCATCCCCCTCCTCTTCCATTTTAATTTTATTTCACCACTCCTCCTCTTCCATTTTAATTTTATTTCACCCCCTCTTCCATTTTAATTTTATTTCATCCCCCTCCTCTTCCATTTTAATTTTATTTCATCCCCCTCCTCTTCCATTTTATTTCACCCCTCTTCTATTTTATTTCACCCCCTCTTCCATTTTATTTCACCCCCCTTCCATTTTATTTCATCCCCCTCCTCTTCCATTTTAATTTTATTTCACCACTCCTCCTCTTCCATTTTAATTTTATTTCACCACTCCTCCTCTTCCATTTTAATTTTATTTCACCCCCTCTTCCATTTTAATTTTATTTCATCCCCCTCCTCTTCCATTTAAATTTTATTTCACCCCCCTTCGTTTTCCTTTCATTTCCTCCTCCTCCATTTTAATCTTATTCCATCCCCCCTCTTCCTTTGTTTTTTCAGTATATTTCACCCCTGGCCCCCTCCCAAATTACCTGGGTGCCGGTGCTCTCCGCAGCAGCATGTGCATCATGGAGCGCTGGGAGGAAGTGACATTTATGACCACTTACTCCCAGCGCTGCAGAATACAGATGATGGGCAGAAGTCTGGCGCGCCCTTTCTGACCTCATCAGAGGGGGCCCGTCAGCCACTGGCCGCCATCTTGGAGTCTCTGCTCGCAGGCGTCCGGGGCCCAGGTAGGCTGCAGCACCTCCTCCGAGGATTGCGGCCTAAAGTAAATGTAGCTGCTGTCGGCGGGCCCCCCCAGTGCCCGGGCCCCTTACTGCAGCATGCGCTGTAATGCCCTGATGGCGGCCCTGATAGTCACTGTGTTACATGTTTACAGGTGCATTCTGTATATAGTCAGTATGTTACATGTGCATTCTGTATATAGTCACGGTTACATGTTTACAGGCGCATTCTGTATAGTCACTATGTTACATGTTTACAGGCGCATTCTGTATATAGTCACTGTTACATGTTTACAGGCGCATTCTGTATATAGTCACTGTGTTACATGTTTACAGGCGCATTCTGTATATAGTCACTGTTACATGTTTACAGGTGCATTCTGTATATAGTCACTGTTACATGTTTACAGGTGCATTCTGTATATAGCCACTGTTACATATTTACAGGCGCATTCTGTATATAGTCACTGTGCTACATGTTTACAGGCGCATTCTGTATATAGTCACTATGTTACATGTTTACAGGTGCATTTTGTATATAGTCACTGTGCTACATGTTTACAGGCGCATTCTGTATATAGTCACTGTGTTACATGTTTACAGGTGCATTCTGTTTTGAAGTATGTTAGTAAGGACTAGGAGCTCAGTTTTGAGTGAATTAAGACTGGTGGAAGATTTGATGGTGTCTGGGAGGTTATTCTATATTTGCGGTGCTCTGTAGGAAAATGAGGATCGAGCCACTGTCTTTTTGTATTGTAGTATTGCAAGTAAGGTGTTGGTCCTGTATCGGAGGTTATAGGATGAGGGAGCTGTTGGGGGAAGCCGTCTCTTCAGGTAGGGTGGCAGCTTCCCAGAAAAATTCTTAAACACCAGGTTGGAAAGGTGAAGGGTGTGTTTAGATTCCAGCGACTGACAGTTTAGCTCTTTTAACATGTCACAATGGTGGGTCATGTAGTTACATTGTAATGCAAAGTGGCAGAATGAGTTATACAATGTAGTAAGTTTATGAAGGTGTGTTTGCGGGGCGGCTGCACACACTACATCTCCGTAATCAATAGCTGGCATAAGCATTTGTTGTACAATCTGCTTTCTTACCACGGGCTCAGGCAGGATTTGTTTCTGTACAGGGCACCTAGTTTGGGGTAAAGTTTAGATCGAGTTTTTCGATGTGGGGGCCAAAGGATAGATTAGGGTCCAACCACATACCTAGATATTTGAGAGAAGTGACTGTGGTCAGCTTGCCATTTGATTTTGTCCTGACACATAGATGGGGTGTTTGCAATTTGTGTAGTTTAGGTTTTGTTCCAAAGAGCATCGTTACAGTTTTGTCAGTATTTAGAAAAAGTTTGTTGAGTTTGATGCACTTTTCTACCTCTGTGAATTGTTCTTGCAGCGCGGCCTCCAGCTGCGGGAGATTTGGTTTGCTGGTATAGATTACAGTGTCGTCTGCGTACATGTGTACAGTTGAGGCTTTGCAGATGTTGGGCAGATCATTAAAGAATATTGTAAATAGCAGGGGGCGAGTATCGAGTCTTGGGGTACAATGCAAGTGACTGGGAGGGGGAGGGAGGAGCTGCCATAAATTGACACATATTGTGATCGGTCGGATACATATGATTGAAACCAGGTTAGCGTGTAATCACCAATACCAGAGTTTTGTTCGAGAGAAGGACTAATTAGGAATGAAGTGAGGTTTAAGAATTATCCCTGTATTACACAATAGTGAAAGTGAGGGAGTTCCCTTTGTTCTATGGGATCAGGCATGGGCGCCTTTGTTTTATGAGCTGAAACATGGCTCTTTGTGATTGGCTACAATGGGGAGATAAACAATGGAAAAGGAGGGGGAAGGGAGGATACAAGAGGCAGGGCGTAGGACTTTTTTGGTATTGCAGTAATTTTTCTTTTACTAAGAACTTCAGAGACAGAGCGGCGGCGAGCTCCATTTTGCCATCACCATCATTGTATGAAAACCAATGACTGGATAAGTATTACTTGCAGTATCAATCTGTTATGCATACTCTATTATCATAAGTCTGCTACATATATATATTCTCCTAGTTCCATTATTTATTGGAAGGATAGGTGTGGGTTTCCCATTGTATGGATTTGTAGGTTTATTTAGTGGATGCTTATTTATTATTATTAGGGATGCACCGATACCGATACTAGTATCGGTATCGGGGCCGATATTGCCGTTTGCACGAGTACTTGTTACTCGTGCAAACGGCCCGATACATCCCGCCAATACCGGAAGCCGGCGCTGGGCCGGCTTGCCGGTATCCGCGGGGCTGGGGAAGCTGGGCGCGTGCATGTAAAGCACGCGGCCAGCGTTCCCCTCCGGCGCGCCTAATACTCACCCTTCCTGAAGTTCCGGTCGCTGGGCAGTGATGCGTTCCTGCGGCCACTGGGCGCTCCTGTGACGCTGCCTCTCGGCTTTAGGCAGCGTCACAGATGCGCCCGGCAGCCATGTGACCGCATCACTGCCCAGCGACCGGAACTTCAGGAAGGGTGAGTATTTGGCGCGCCGGAGGGGAACGCTGGCCGCGTGCTTTACATGCACACGGCCAGCGTTCGAGCTGGGGGTAAATCCATGAGAGCTGGGGCAAATCCATGAGACCTGGGGGCAAATCCATGAGACCTGGGGGCAAATCCATGAGACCTGGGGGCCAATCCATGAGACCTGGGGCAAATCCATGAGACCTGGGGGCCAATCCATGAGACCTGGGGGCCAATCCATGAGACCTGGGGGCAAATCCATGAGACCTGGGGCAAATCCATGTGAGCTGGGGCAAACCCATGTGAGCTGGGGGCAAATCCATGAGACCTGGGGGCAAATCCATGAGACCTGGGGGCCAATCCATGAGACCTGGGGGCCAATCCATGAGACCTGGGGGCCAATCCATGAGACCTGGGGGCAAATCCATGAGACCTGGGGGCCAATCAATGAGACCTGGGGGCCAATCAATGAGACCTGGGGCAAATCCATGAGACCTGGGGGCCAATCCATGAGACCTGGGGGCAAATCCATGAGACCTGGGGGCCAATCCATGAGACCTGGGGGCCAATCCATGAGACCTGGGGGCAAATCCATGTGAGCTGGGGCAAACCCATGTGAGCTGGGGCAAACCCATGTGAGCTGGGGGCAAATCCATGAGACCTGGGGGCAAATCCATGAGACCTGGGGGCAAATCCATGAGACCTGGGGGCAAATCCATGAGACCTGGGGGACATATCCATCAGAGCTGGGGCAAATCCATGTGAGCTGGGGGCAAATCCATGAGAGCTGGGGGCAAATCCATGTGAGCTGGGGCATACCCATGTGAGCTGGGGGCAAATCCATGAGACCTGGGGGCAAATCCATGTGAGCTGCGGTCAATCTCATATAAATTTTTATGAGGTCTGTTCCTATTGGAAAGCGTCACATGACATTAAATAAAAGTATCGGTACTCGGTATCGGTGAGTACTTTTAAAAAGTATCGGTACTCGTACTCGGTCTTAAAAAAGTGGTATCGGTGCATCCCTAATTATTATTATTATTATTCTTTATTTATAAAGCGCCAGCATATTCCGCAGCGCTGTACAATAAGCACAGTATAGACAGGGTTACAATACATTGAACAACATTTGACAAACAGTACAGGAGGAGATGAGGGCCCTATTCCCGTAGGAACTCACAATCTGGGAGGGTTGGGGTTGGAAACAGGAGGAGAGGACTGTAAGGTGAGAGTGATTGATGGCTGCGTCAGTGAGTTGGGTGGTAGGCTTCCTTAAATAGGAATGTTTTAAGGGAGCGTTTGAAGGAAGAGAAGTTAGGGGACAGTCTGACAGTACGAGGGAGAGCGTTCCAGAGAGTGGGGGCTGCACGTGAGAAATCCTGCAGTCTATCATGGGAAGAGGTGATGCGGGAAGAAGCTAGGCGCAGGTCACTGTTTGACCTTAGGGAGCGGGCTGGGGTGTATTTGGTGATTAGTGAGGACAGGTAGTGGGGAGCTGAGTTAGTGAGGGTTTTGTAGGTAAGGATAAGGATTTTGAACTTAATTCTGCAGTGGATGGGGAGCCAGTGAAGGGACTCGCAGAGGGGAGCGGCAGAGACAGAGCGGCGGGTGAGGTGAATTAGCCTGGCGGAGGCATTCAGGATGGATTGTAAGGGGGAGAGGCGGGACAGAGGGAGGCCAGATAAGAGATTATTGCAATAGTCGAGTTGGGAGATTACCAGGGCGTGTATGAGTTGTTTTGTGGTGACAGCGGTAAGAAATGGCAGAATTCTGGAAATATTACGCAGTTGGTATCGGCAGGAGGAGGAAAGAGACTTGATGTGGGGGATGAAGGAAAGAGCAGAGTCAAGTGTAACTCCAAAGCAGCGAACTTCGTTTGATGTGGAGATGGTGATACCCTCCACCGTGATAGAGAAGTCAGGAGGTGGGGAGGCATTGGAGGGAGGAAAAAGTAGGAGTTCAGTCTTTGACATGTTGATCTTTAGGTGGTGGGAGGCCATCCAGGAGGAGATGCCAGATAAACAGTCACTGACTTTTGAAAGGACAGGGGGAGAGAGATCAGGGGTAGAGAGGTAGATCTGAGTGTCATCAGCGTAGAGGTGGTAATTAAAGCCAAAGCTGTTGATGATTTTGCCCAGAGAGGAGGTGTAGATAGAGAAGAGCAGAGGACCAAGAACAGGGCCTTGAGGTACACCTACTGATAAAGGCATTGAGGAGGAGGAGTTACCAGCAAAGGACACAAAGAAAGACCTGTTAGACAGATAAGAGTGAATCCAAGAGAGCGCAGTGTCACAGAGACCAAGCGAGCTGAGAGTCTGTAGGAGGGGGTGATCGACAGTGTTAAAAGCAACCGCGAGGTCAAGCAGGATGAGAATAGAATAGTGGCCATGTTTTCTTAGCAGTTAGGAGGTCGTTGGTGACTTTGGTGAGGGCAGTTTCAGTTGAGTGTAGTGGACAGTAGCCTGACTGCAGGGGACCGTGTCAGAGGAAGTTAGCCAGGTTTCAGTTAAAGCTAGGAGGTTGAAGGAGTTTGAAAGGAAGAGGTCATGGACGGCTGTGAGTTTGTTGCACCCAGAGCGAGCGTTCCAGAGGGCGCAGGAGAAAGAGGACAGGCGCTGAGGGATTATGGGAATGAGGTTGCTGGGTTTGCAGGGAGGTGATTTATGTGCGATGGAGATAGGATGAGAGGGAAGTATTGGATGTGTTGTGGGGCCAGGGTTAGGGGATATGTCACCTGAATAGAGTAACAGCAGGAGGGTGAGAAAGAGAAGGTGGGAATGGGATTTGTGGGAGTGGGAGTGATTGGCAGCACGAGAGATAGAGGGAGACCATGTTCTGAGGAAACAAAGGAGCTCATGCGAGGACATCATGTGGGACGAGAGGAGGGAGGGAGAGATGCAGATAGTGTAGGGGTCGGTGGTAGAGGGGCAGGAGTTCCATTTAAGGAGAAAGGTAGAAGTAAAGAGTAGAAGTGTGAGAGAAAGCATGATATAGACGTGCGTTTACCCAGAGTAAAAAGTGGGCCTTGCAGTTCCTTCCTCCAGTTCCTTCCTCCAGGAAATCAACTCTGAACGTCCACTTAGGATGCCACTTGGGAGGTCACAAGAGCCAAGGCTCAAATGAAGCCAGTGTTAGTTGTTATATAGGGCGGACTGATTACCTTTTTTTTTTTTTTTTTTTATATTTAAAGTTTTTATTTTGGAAGAGTCAGCTTAACAATATACAACGTAATGAATGGCCTCGCAGGGCCATGAAATGTCAGAGAAATCACAGCATTATAAAACAAAAAAAGTCATCTAATGGAAGTCACATATTAGCAATAAACATCCCCAAAGAGGGGGGTCTCGTCGAGGGATAATCAACAGAAAAAATGAGAAGTCGGCTAAAGGCATCCAGTATACTGAGGTAAAGCAGAAATCGGTGGAACACCTCAAGTAGGCCGACAGTCAGCTAAACTAGTAAAGGTCATCTTAGAGAAAATTGGGGGAAAGGAAACATCTGAGAGCAAAACATGTACTGCGGAGAGGAAAGAGAAAGACAAAGAGAAAAAAAAAAGAAAAAAAAAAAATTTAGGGGGAGAAAGGGTCAGCAAAGTTTGTCTCTAAGAGGCATAAAGGTCAACCCCAGCTGGGGTACATCAGCGAAAATGTCATCAAAAGATATAATAGGAAGTCTCAGCGAGGGATGGGAACAAACAAAGTCCACAGGAGGGGGTGCCCCAGGAAAGGTCTGCCTCAAAAAGAAAAACCACCCAGCTGAAAAAGCGGGAAAAAATGCCTCAACCAGTGTCCCGGAACAGGGGGGGTACCAGGGCCCCCAGCATAGCGTGTGGGAGGCAATGCGGAACACAAGGGCCTCCAACCTCGCTAGAGGTATAGTGAGCATTTCTCTGCCAAGAAGCCCCCACAACCTCCCTGACAACTCTAGGAATCCAGAGGGTACACAGCTCCACTGCGATGGCCGATCCCTGAAGTGCTGTCCCGGGGGGAACCTCGGCAACCAGCCCAACGACATCCACACAGTCCCAGATCTCACAGCCAGCCGGCGGATCCTCACCGTCTTCAGCCTGCAGCACCTTGCTCGCCTTCTCCTCTGCCGCCCAACAGCCACATGGGTCCTCCTCAGGTCGATCGTCCCCTGAAACACCTCCATCCGAGGCCTCCACTCTCCCATCAGGCCGCAGCATCGCCATCATACGGCGCATGTCACCGCGCGTTAGTGGGCGCTCATCGTCCTCCAGGAAGAGCAGCAAGGCATCCAATACGGCCGGGAAACATGGGCCCTCCGTCTCCACGGCCCTCATTGTGGGTCCCAACAGGATCGGGGTCCCAAGACAGGGAGGCCGGGGAACCACGGAAGCCTAAAGATAGGCCCCAAAATGGCCGCCGTCAGTATACTCCGGCTGGAGAGTTGGCGGGCAGCAGCTTCTCTCTGGACCGGAGGGGGGGCCACACGGGCTCCGGTCGGTGCACACCCGATGGCCGGCCGTTGGTAAGCCACTTATATAAAATATATCTGCTAAGAAAGTCCTCAAAAGGCCACGGGGAGATAAGATCACAGGGGAGCTCCTTCTAGATGCGACCTCTCCCGTCCACGGCTAGCCACGCCCCTGGACTGATTACCTTTTAACTGCCTGAATGCAAACACCTGAAGCTGGATGGGCTGTGTCAATAGGGCAGGAGATTCACATGCTAATTAGCAAAGCGAATGGTGGAGAAAAACAAAAATAAATAAAAAAACTGAAAAAGACCAAGGTAACGTTACAATGTGGGTGCCTGCGAATACTGGGTGATGGGGGTCCTACCAGCAAAAGTATGCAGGGGATCAGTTGAGATGTGGGTGTCTGGATAATGGGTGATAATGTCTTACCAGCAAAAGTATGCAGGGGATCAGTTGAGATGTGGGTGTCTGGATAATGGGTGATAATGTCTTACCAGCAAAAGTATGCAGGGGATCAGTTGAGATGTGGGTGTCTGGATAATGGGTGATAATGTCTTACCTGTGGAGAGAGGAGACACAGGAATTAGGGATCGTGATGGTGGATGGCATAGGGGATCTTGGATAAAACTCCAGGAAATCAACTCTGAACGTCCACTTAGGATGCCACTTGGGGAGGTCACAAGAGCCATTTGTTTATATATTTGTTTCAATTTGCAATACTGTATTCCTTGTTCATTTGGTGTCGAGCTGCGTGATAGTAATTTCTAATGGGTTATTGTTCTGGGATAACTCTGCCAGAATTCAGTGATTTGTTGTTTTGTATGTTATTAGGGGCATTAGGATTTCCAGTAATTTTGCTTTGGCTGTCTGTGGACTGCTGTGCCTTATCAGTTTATGTGCTCAGTAAAGCGCATGACTGACTGTCCAATTTTAGTATCATCCATGGCTGCAGCCAAAATCATAATAAGCAACCCATATAAACACCGTAATCAAACACAGGGCTTCCCTATACACGCATGTGCCCTCACCATACACACAGAAGGAACTCACTATACATAGTGAAATCACACGTAGGACCTCAGTATAACACACAAAGTCACGCTAATGATGTAGCTATCATACACCCTGAAATCACGAAATTCCTCTCTATAACACACTGAAATCACTAATGTAGAATAACACTAAGATAAATAAAAAAATAAAAAAAATAAAATATATATATATATAATAAACATAAAAATAAAATAAAACTTGTTATAACACGCCGTAATCACACAATAGAAACACACATAAACCTAGCCATAGCACACAGAGATCCCACAAGGACCTAGCCATAGCACACGGGGACAACACAAAGGGAATGTAATCACACATAGGAACTTGATATAACAGACTGAATCACTGGACATTAGTCACTATAACTCTATAGTGTGCCGAATGAGAAGAGCACCATACGTGCATTACTGAGTAACACCTTTAGTGGATTCTCAAGCAGCTTCACATGCTGGCCTTTTATGTGGGTTATGATTTACAGGGTTATTCAAAGAGCTGTGTGTTTTAAATAATGTTGGAGTAACCCCAAGGGCTAAGCAATAAGTTGATGAACAAAATAATTTGTATACTGTATTTAAGTTCACTATTCTAATTGTTGCAATTTTTAAAGTGACACAGCAGCAATGTACAATCTTTTGTTTTGAGCACTTGCTACAGTTGAGTAAATAATTATTTAGAACGGTAACTTTGTCTTTATTGAGGGAGAGGAGAGACTTATTTCAGAAATAGAGGAAACATGAGCAGTAACTCACTCATATTTCACACTTGTACCATCATCATAATAAAGCCTGGGAGTGGATAAGTATTAAGTGTATTAATTCGGTGAATTTGAAGCTATGTTGATAATATACTATATGCGTGTGTGGGTAATCTATTGGGTTAAATACGCGCTAATTTATCCGTTCTAGTGATTTGCATTGATAGCTAGAATATGCTCGTTGATATTTGCTTCACTTTGTAATACTTGATCAAACCTTATTAGTTGTATAATCTGTATGATCTTATAAACATAGGTAATCAGTGACCGCATGGCTGGCAGCCATCTTAAACCTCAAAAAGTCACATGTGCTGCTGCCAATGAGGAAGTGCTGCAGCAGTAACTGTACAATCTTTTAAGATTACATTTGCACAACTAAATTAATCCAGATTGTTTCTGCCAGATTTATGAATATATAACAATTACTAACCAAATACACATCTAATTGTGTCTGTTATAATTTCTGAAGAGGCTTATCAACTAAACAGTGATTTTGTATGTTAGCAAATGCTGTGTCATTAGGTTAGTTCGGTTGATTTAACTTCGGGGCTATAGATTAATATTCTAAGCATGAATCCGTTTCATTGTGGACGGAGGTTAAAGACTTTCACATGTGCAGCTTGGTTCTATTGATAAAGGATTCCAGGGCTGAGGACTCATAAAATGGAGGACAATGCAGCCACTAATGTACAGAACAACCTTGCTCTTTCTCAACTCAAAATGGAGACGGTGTTATTTACATTTCGCAAAGGGGACACACACATAAAGAGGGGGAAGGTGCACAAACAATGGAGTCACTCTCAGATGGGAACAATGGATCAGATAACAGTGAGCTGGTGACCTTAGTTGCTGGGGGGAGGGGAGGGGCTGATGGAAGCATGTGAAAACGAAAGGAATTCATTACTTACAGGGGGGTGTACACTATACAAAGACTGGATCGTAATACAGAGGTTACACTATACAGAGGGAATACAATACTCTACATGATACACAGAGCAAGGGAATGTAATGAAAATACATACAAATAAACATTGGGGAGGCCGTTTCTTTGCAGAGTCAATAAGTAGGGAAGATGTTTCTGTTAGCTACCATTCATTCAATCAGGTGGTGATTTTGGTAAGGGTAGCTGGCGAGGGGACAGAGTTAGCGAAGCTTGATCTAGAGTCAGCCTTCAGGCCGTACCGCTGTGTCCAGGGGGTTTTCTTTTAATGGGGTGTAAATTCGATGGGTAATTTTACAGCGATATCTGTTTACCCATTGGGGTGGGCAATATCCCGTGCTCCCTTTTTAAAGGCTTCCTACTTTTTTGCATTGCTTAGTGGAGAAGAGAGCGGGGAGGAGACGTATAGTACATTACTTGGACGATTTCATGGTAACGGGTTCAAAAGGGACTGGAGAATGAGGTAGGATTGGGGGGGTAACAATATAAGTTTAGTTGATCGGGGAGAATTGTAGGTGGTTTGAGGGGGGAATGGCCAGATATTAAGATCAAATGGTCTAGTGTAATTTCAAATGGTGAGCAGGCAAATGGCCCAGGAGTGGATTCAATGGATGGGTGCAAAGCTTGGAATTTTTTATCTTCCAATCGTCGGGGCAATACCACTGTGGGGGATAGAATTAAAAAATAAATAAAAAAATAAATAAATAAATAGAAAATAAAAATAAATAAATTAAAAAAAAAATACATCCCTCCCCCCTTTTTTTTTTGGGTCTGATATTCAAGGTGTGGTGCAAGTGCTGAATAACATGTCTGCATCATCACTGCAGGTTGTAGCCTATGTCAGGTATTTGGTGTTGATATGTTTGAAAAGCAATATTAATTTCACGGCAAATCACATACCGGGGGTAAGGAAGGTGGTGGCGGATACATTGTCCAGTTTCAGGTGGGATGTGTTCTGACATTTGGCACCGGGAGGGGGAGGAGTAAAGAGGGGGGGGAAACTAAAAATAAAAATAATAAAAATAAAAATAAAGTAATTAATAATAATAAAAAATAAATAAAAAAAAATTTCCAGGGTGAAGACTGCCCTCCGTTTCTTTGCCAGATGGGGAGCAGTTAGAGGGCATCAATGATTTGGTGAGGAGATTGTTGTTGCAGACGACATGGGCACCGTAGAGCAAGCAGTGAAAGGGTTGGATCGAGTTTTAAAGGGACAGAGGAGGTAGGGCAGAATGTTGTTTTCAAAATAGCTACTGAAGTTCGGCGGTAAGTCAATAAAGAAAGGACAGCTTGGAACTATTTAGTGGTATTTCATACTTTGCTCGGTTAAAGGAAGAGGAGGACTGGGCTAAACAATTCGTGGTGAGGAAGATCTTGACAGCAGAGTACAAGTAGGAGATAAGATGGAGCTGATAACAATCTTTGAAGGGCAGCATTTGTTTTAGTTTTTCAGCTGCCCTAAGGATTGAGGAAACAATTGCTCTAGTTGCCCATGGTGGGGAAGTGTGCCCAGTGGTATGTATGAGGGGATACTTGGAGGCGACTCCTTCAAACGGTCACATGTTCTGGGGGCACAAGGGTGGTACTAACTTGTCCAGGTATCAATTCAAAATGGTTCCGCAGCAGGCCACAGAGGGGCTTGGTTGAAAGGGGAGTTACATTTGCCCCCATTCTTTCAGGATAGGATCTGCTAGTACTGAGGCAGATTGGGTTACCCAAAGGACCGAAATAAAAAGATTGGGAGATGGAAATGGGAAGTATATAAGAAATATGTGAGGTCATTAAAGAAATGAAGGGAAAACTTATGGGGAACAATTGTTTTGTTTTAATAATAATAATTTGTTTCCTTGCTTCTTTTGGTTTCTTTTCAGTTTGGGTACACTGGTGTGCGTGTGTGCATTACAGTTAACCCCTTAGTGACCGGCCGGTTTTACACAAATCCGTCTTTTAGTGACCGCTGCTGTTTTGACGTTTCTGCGCTGTTAGTGTTTAGGACAATTTTTCCTCTTACTCGTTTATTCGACCAACACATATTATACACCCTTTTTCCCACCATTAAATGGACTTTCTAGAAATACCATTATTTCCATCATATCGAATAATTTACTATAAAAAAAATATGAAATATGAGGAAAAAATGGTAAAAACACACTTTTTCGTAATTTAATCCCCAAAATCTACAACCACCCATAAAGACCCCGGCTAAATAGGTTAAAAATTTTGTCCCGAGACTAGAAATACCCAATTTTAACATGCGTTTGCTTTTTAACCCCTTCACTGCTGAGACAGTTCACCTATGTGCGCTGCGCTCATTCTGACCATTTTGTGCTAATTATTTTTAGATGACAGCCTAGGTCCTATTTAATTAAACTCCCCCAGACAAAAAAAACTTTTAAAAAAAAAAACATTTTTTTATTTTATTTAATTTTTTTATTATAATTTTTTTTTTTTTTTTTAAACCAAACCTGGTCATGTTTGGTATCATTTGAAAGGCCATAATCAGGCCTTTTAAATGATGGCAAATATGACCATCCAGCTGCCATGGATCGGGAGATAAAGGGATCCTTAGGATCCCCTTATCTCTACATGGCAGCTAGAGGGTTAACTGGCCCACTGACATCCTCACACATATGGTGAGGTTGTCAGTGGGTTGGGGGGGGACCTGGAGGCTTGGCTGACATCCAAGATGTCAGTCCCCCTCCAGGTTTGAATCGCGTTTTGGTGCCAATTGGCGCCGAAAAGCGATCCGGCGACGAAACTGTTAATGCCATACACCGCTGGAAAGGGGAGGCTCTCCCCTCTCCAGCGGTGCAAACGGCATCTCCCTAGCGTCAATGGTTGGGGAGATAGAGGACTCCGAAGGAGCCCCCCCTCCCCTCCATTGAAACACATGGGGGCACCTTCTGATGACGTCACCACGCAGCGTGGTGATGTCATCAGCATCGCCTGCCCATGTAAATCACATGGGCAGGCTTCCTCCCTGCCAGATCGCCGTGGGATCCGACGAGGGAGGTGAGTATCGGGCGGGAGGGGGATTTGGCGCCGCTGACGTACCCTGTATGTCCGCGGGTCTAAGGGAGACCCGAGGACAGGACGTACAGGGTACGTCAGGGGTCATTAAGGGGTTAATAGTTTACATTTTGGTTATTTGCAGCACACGCAATGAGAGTGCGGATCCTGAGACACTCCTATGTGCACTGGATGGAGAGTCATGCTGCTGGCACCAAGAGAGGAGCGACCCCGGGGTGCAGCGTAATTGAAGTAGGGATTAGATGAATAGGGAAGGAAGGTAGGGGGTGTGGCAGTTATTGGCAATAGCAAAGACATCCAGGAGAAAGAGGGGTAAGCCAGATATTATGGTACTACATTTAGGGGACAGCTAGAGAAGCGATAGGTATTGTGAGTGGTGAAATAGCGGCCTGGCACGTGGGGATGCAATGGTAGGGGGAGGGTCTGCAGGGTACAGGGTGAGTGTGGTTTCGTACGGCCAAGCTCAGGTGCCTTCCTGGTTTGCAGATCCTCTCGGCATGCTATTTGCGATATAAAGAGACACCTGAGTAGACGCGTGGTCATGCTACTTAGCCACGTGGGGCCGCTATTTCTGGGCAATATGTGTGGTGCATTGCATTTGCCGATGTTATCTGGCAATGGTTTTGGAGCACCCCGAAATAGGAGCAAGAAGTGAGGAGTTCTTTGAAGGAGTGATAAGGCTGGGAACACACTCTTCATTGAAGGCGCGATAAGGAGCCTTTTGTGGGGTAAGAGAAAAGGTCACGGGTTTTATTGGTGGCAGTAAAAAGAGCGTCCTCATTTTTGGTGGGGTGAAATAGGCGGCCTGGCACGTAGAGGGCATAGTGGGGGGGAGGGTCTGCAGGGTACGGGGTGAGTGTGGTTTCATACGGCCAAGCTCAGGTGCCTTCCTGGTTTGCAGATCCTCTCGGCCTGCTATCTACCATAAAAATACACTGAGCAGACGTGTGGTCATCCTGCTTAGCCACGTGGGGCGCTATTTTTGGGCAATGCTTGTGGTGCATTGCAGTTGCCAGTGTTATCTGGCTGCCAGTATTATCTGGTGTAGCGTATTTGGCATACGAGGATCGATAATAATAATTCTGCCTTAGAGGCAAAGAATTTGGCCTTAAGTAATAAAAGACGTGACCTTTTTAAAAATGCCAATACTTTGTTGTGTTTTCATTTACGGGAAAAGGGAGGGGGGGTTAGGGCGGGTGAGGGGGGCTTGGGGGTTAGTAGGTTTAAGAAGGTAACTTACATGGGAGAAGTGTAAGAAGAGGATAGGGGTATAATTCTTAGTTCGAGAGAAAGACTAATTAGGAATGAAGTGAGGTTTAAGAATTATCCCTGTATTACACAAGAGTGAAAGGGAGGGAGTTCCCTTTGTTCTGTGTGATCAGGCATGGGCGCCTTTGTTTTATGAGCTGAAACATGGCTCTTTGAGATTGGCTACAACAGTGAGATAAACAATGGAAAAGGAGGTTGAAGGGAGGATACAAGAGGCAGGGCGTGGGACTTTTTTGGTATTGCAGTAATTTTTCTTTTACTCCCACCCAACCCACCCTGTTTTGTTTGCTCTTTCATAGATGCTGGTTCTCTACAACGTCGGAAAGGTCACGTTTCAGAAGCACCATGGATAGGGGCAAAGGAGTAGTGATTTCACCACTCATGCAAGACCACCCGTGGTTTCCCATATGGAAATATGCCATGTTGCATGAACCCGGTTTGTGGTTTATACGGCCACGTCTGGGGGATTGTCTAAATATGGACGTGGTTAGTCTACCTATTCCATCAAGTTATACACCATGTTACATGAAGCCAGCCTGTGGTTTTTGTACGACCAAGGTTGGGGGATTGTTCTTTGATTAAAAGCATGGTTTAGAGCAATTATTATCGATCAGATAGTATCCCAAGTGGCTTGAAGACAGTTGGTGTTTTTTTACAGCCACAACTGGGTGGATTGCGCTTAAAATTGGGTACTTTACCATGTGGCAGGAAGCCAGCTGGTGGTTTGTTCGGCCACAGCTGGGGGATTGTGCTTTAAGATGGACATGGTTTAGGTTAGGGATGAGCGGTGAAATAGGCGGCCTGGCACGTGGAGGGCAATGGTGGGGGGAGTGTCTGCAGGGTACGGGGTGAGTGTGGTTTCATACGGCCAAGCTCAGGTGCCTTCCTGGTTTGCAGATCCTCTCGGCCTGCTATCGCCATAAAAATACGCTGAGCAGACGTGTGGTCATCCTGCTTAGCCACGTGGGGCGCTATTTCTGGGCAATGCTTGTGGTGCATTGCAGTTGCCAGTGTTATCTGGCTGCCAGTGTTATCTGGTGTAGCGTATTTGGCATACGAGGATCGATAATAATAATTCTGCCTTAGAGGCAAAGAATTTGGCCTTAAGTAATAAAAGATGTGACCTTTTTAAAAATGCCAATTCTTTGTTGTGTTTTCATTTACGGGAAAAGGGAGGGGGGTCAGGGCGGGTGAGAGGGGCTTGGGGGGGTTAGTAGGTTTAAGAAGGTAACTTACATGGGAGAAATGTAAGAAGAGGATAGGGGTATAATTCTTATAAGTTTTTCTAACAAGATGCCATGGTCTACTGTGTCAAAGGCCTTGGCAAAATCAAGGAAGATGCTCCGTTAGGTTTCCTTGTTCCATCCCAGCTTGGATATCATTGCAGACTTTTAAAAGGGCGGTTGTAGTTGAGTGACTTGGACGAAAGCCGGATTGATCTGGGGTTAAGTAGTTCCAATATTGATAATAATCACGTAATTGAGTGTAGACGCATTTTTCCAAAATTTTGGACATTACAGGGAGCAACGATATCGGACGGTAGTTGGATACCAAAGTACTGTCACCACTTTTATGGATAGGTACCACTCTCGCAGTCTTCCAGAGTTTGGGTATGTATCCAGTCGCCAGTGATTCATTGATTAGGGTTGCGACAGGATTTGCAATTGCTGGCGCACTGATTGATTATCTTCACATGTTGTTATGTGTTTTTAGGATTTATGTGATCTTTTTACTTCTATGTATCAAAAGTAACCATTTAATTTCGAGTCCATAAAAAACGTCATTTACTATGGACTTAGACATTTTCTATTCAAGGGGGGGGGGTAACCTCGTCCATTTGGCTCCAACACGCCCTGGATAGCGCGGGGTAACATTATATCCCCCAATGTCAAGACGAGCATCGAGTGAGACCACCACATCAGAACCCCTAAAAAGACACCCACACACCCTGAATATATGGAGGAACCCCTAAAAAGACACCCACACACCCTGAATATATGGAGGAGCCCCTAAAAAGACACCCACACACCCTGAATATATGAGGAACCCCTAAAAACACACCAACACACCCTGAATATATGGAGGAGCCCCTAAACACACACCCACACACCCTGAATATATGGAGGAGCCCCTAAACACACCCACACACCCTGAATATATGGAGGAACCCCTAAAAATACACCCACACACCCTGAATATATGGAGGAACCCCTAAAAACACACCCACACACCCTGAATATATGGAGGAGCCCCCAAAAAGACGCCCCCATACCCTGAATATATGGAGGAGCCCCTAAAAACACACCCGCACAGTCTGAATATATGGAGGAGCCCCTAAAAAGACACCCACACATCCTGAATATATGGAGGAACCCCTAAAAACACACCCGCACACCCTGAATATATGGAAGAACCCCTAAAAATACACCCACACACCCTGAATATATGGAGGAGCCCCTAAACACACCCGCACACCCTGAATATGAGGGAACCCCTAAAAACACACCCACACACCCTGAATGTATGGAGGAACCCCTAAAAAGACACCCGCACACCCTGAATATATAGAGGAGCCCCTAAAAATACACCCACACACCCTGAATATATGGAGGAGCCCCTAAAATGACACCCACACACCCTGAATATATGGAGGAGCCCCTAAAAACACACCCACACACCCTGAATATATGGAGAAGCCACTAAAAACACCCACATACCTTCAATATATGGAGGAACCCCTAAAAAAACACCCGCACACCCTGAATATACGGAGGAGCCCCTAAAAACACACCCTGAATATATGGAGGAGCCAGCCACTAAAAGCACAGCCGCACACCCTGAATATATGGAGGAGCCCCTAAACACACACCCACACACCCTGAATATATGGAGGAGCCCCTAAACACACCCACACACCCTGAATATATGGAGGAACCCCTAAAAATACACCCACACACCCTGAATATATGAGGAGCCCCTAAAAAGACACCCGCACACCCTGAATATATGGAGGAACCCCTAAAAACACACCCGCACACCCTGAATATATGGAGGAGCCCCTAAAAACACACCCACACACCCTGAATATATGGAGGAACCCCTAAAAACACACCCACACACCCTGAATATATGGAGGAGCCCCTAAAATCACACCCCCACACCCTGAATATATGGAGGAGCCCCTAAAACACACCCGCACACCCTGAATATATGGAGGAGCCCCTAAAAACACACCCGCACACCCTGAATATATGGAGGAGCCCCTAAAAACACACCCGTACACTCTGAATATATGGAGGAGCCCGTAAAAACACACCCACACACCCTGAATATATGGAGGAACCCCTAAAAACACACCCGCACACCCTGAATATATGGAGGAGCTCCTAAAAACACACCCGTACACTCTGAATATATGGAGGAGCTCCTAAAAACACACCCACACACCCTGAATATATGGAGGAGCCCCTAAAAACACACCCGCACACCCTGAAAATATGGAGGAGCCCCTAAAAACACACCCACACACCCTGTATATATAGAAGTGAATTTATCTGCCGGGGTCACATGTCTCTTGCCGGGTTCAGACAGATTGATTGTTGAAAGTTGATCATTTCAGCCCAAATCGAAGTGAGGGAAGCCGTTGTTTTGCCCCATATTGCCAGGTGGGTCCCCTTTTTTTGCGGCTCCCATAATGCTCTGCATGTCTTTTCACGGGGGATGACACCGGATTTCTGTGACAGTCAGGAGAGGATAATGAGTTAATCAGCCGTATAAGCCTAAAATGCTTCTATTAGATGAACAGAGAGTCTACGGGAGCTCCGCCCCCAATGTATACATTAAACGTCGTTATAGAGAATTTCACACTCCTTATTGTACAGCGCTGCAGAATGTGTTAGCGCTATGTAAATATTAACATTAACTTATAATAAAGACTTGGCGAGTCATCGGTAAAAAAATACTTGTTAAAGGGAATCTCTATCCGCACCCGCACGGGGGAGGGGGGCAGTGGGGTTAATGAGTAATCCCTTCGCTTCTCTGCCCCCCCCCCCCCGTTGTTTAGCTGCGAGTGTCCCTTTAATAGAAGCAGACTTTTAATTAAGCGCTAAGCAGTGCAAAAATGCCTATCAGGGTTATTCAAAGAGAATCGAAAAATGACCTTTCGTTCTCTTCAATTCGGTGTGATTTGGCGATCCCATTTCGGCGACCCTGCGGTGTATTCAGCAAGCACCACAGGGCCGCCGTAATGCAGGGAAAAGTCACCTTAAACCTGCCGAACACTCACTGCAAAACCCGGCGAAGGCACACCGAAACCCGCAAAAACATCTGGATTAACCCCGCCGAACACGCAGAGAAACCCGAGTAGGAGCCGATCACAGAGCAGAGCAGCCGCTGGAAAAAGCCGACACCGCAGACGAATGGAGTAAAAAAAAAAAAAACAGTTTGCTTGAATGTTTAAAAAATGAAACTCTGTTTGCAAAGAAACTACTGAGTGAAAATGTCTGGAATTTACATATAAAATCCAATGAATGATAATAAAAAGGGAAGTTACAGAAAAAAGAAAAAAACGATTTAAAAAAAAAAGGAAAAAAATGCCTAAAAGGGAAGAGAAGTCGCATGCTGCCGAGCTCCGCTGTCGATGACTTACAACCCTGTTTTTTTATTACACCCCCGGCTGACAACGACCCTCGAAGTGGCCTCTATTAAGTGCTCGGACTTGCGGCAGTCCCAGCAGCACCTCACATTTACCGGCTGGCAGACGATCGGACACGCGGGAGCCCGGGCCTGTTGCTGCGGCCTAGTAAGGTCGGCCATCTTGGATCCCCAGCATCCAGTATTACTGCTGCGGACTCTCTCTTCGCCTGTCTTAAACCTACTGGCGCATCGATGGGTAAGAAATCCCACAGACGGCCAGAAGCAGCAGACCCCTCCCGCCAGCGAGATATCCGGGAGTCCATGGGGGGAAGGAATGTTCTGCGGCCGGTGACCCCCACATCCCCTACCCTCATGTCTGGTTATGGGTCCTCTGAAGAGGGAGACTGTTATTGGCCGCATGGAGGGGCTTCAGGCATACCCCAACTTACCCCACTGCGCTCCACGACGGGTCGGAAGTCGCCTGGCACGGCGGCAAAGAAGAGGGCCCAGGCAAAACGCCGAGCCCTGGCAGGGGCGCTGTTGGAGGCCTGCCCTGGATTACCCACGGCCCCCGAGGCATCACAAGAGAGCTCAGATGCTGACCCCCAGCCCTTGGTGACTGATGTCCCCGCATCGCTACAAAGCGGCCCGAGGCCTCTGAAGGCTCCATCCTCGACCACTCAGCCACTTGCTGCATCGAGACAGTCGCAGAGGGCTACACCGCCTGCTTCGTCGGACGGTGCCCCGGACGCACGTACTATCGACGGTGATGATGCACTCCCCTCAACAAAGGGGGACCTACGTCGGTTCATGGACGAGATGAGGTCGGTATGGCGAGCTGAGGTGACGGGGTTGAGGGCTGAGGTGGCAACGATTCGCACGCAAGTGCTGGAGGTGCGGACCCAGTCTGATGAGGTAGCGACTGCACAAACCCACCTCTCTGCCCAGGTAGTGGAGCTAAGATCCCAAGTGGCACTTCTCACTCGTTCCGTGGAGGTCTTCGAGACAAGGCATCGCCGCCGCAACGTGCGGATCCGAGGCATACCGGAGTCATTGCCTCCTGCTGACTTGCTGACCTATGTGAACCGCCTGGGGACCCAGGTCTTAAACCTGCCGTCGGAATCATCAGTGATCTTCGCCTCGGTGTACCGCATTCGTAAGGCCGCTGCGGCCCCTCCGGAGACCCCTAGGGACGTAATTGCGGTGGCTGTGGATTATGCTAAAAGAGAGCAGCTCATGACAACTCCGGGAGCGCGGGTGGCCATAAAATTCGAAGAGGAGAGACTACTACTCTACCGCGATTTGCCCTTTGTGACTCTGTTGGCTCGCCGCAGATTCCGAGATGTGGCGACCTTTCTCCGTTCCGAGGGGATCAAATACCGATGGGGACTAGCGGGCTCGCTCGAGGTGACCCATGGTAATGTACCATGCACCATTGTGGATCCTGAGGAGGCTTGGACCATGTTGTCTGGAATGGGTCTCTCCAGGGCGGTGGCCAGAGACTGCCCAGGCTGAGTGCCACCCCTCCCTCCCTTTCTGTTTTGTAGTCCCGATCCAGTTCTTGGATGCGGGCTGAAGTGACTTACCCCCTTAAACCTATGTGGAACTCTCCCTTATTGTTGACATGATGTTTCCCCCTTCGAAATAAATGTATATATGTGTTTTTTTTTTTTTTTTTCTCTCTTCCTTTTTCTTTCTCCCTGGCATATCCGGGATATCTTGAAGGTGCTACAGTGGCTTGGTGCCCAGCTTGACCCCCCCAACCGCCCGGGCCTGGTGCCATTACCCCCCCCCCTGGTCCCCCCCATGGTTTCACAGCCACACGGGAACCTGCCAGGGCAGGCACAATTTTGGCCTATGCCAGTTTTCCCCTTTTAACCCCCCCTCCCCTTTTTGGTCGTTAACCACAGCTGTACTTTCATGCAGTCGTTTATTTGTCATGTTGCATTTTTGTTTTTTAGCGTATGCCTTTCGTGCGTTTTTGCAGATGACTTCTGAAGACATTCTCGCTTTTCAGTTTCTGATGAGACCCCCCAAGCGGGGATGATTTTGAGGACACTTCTTAGCTATATACGGCATTGTTTTTGATGGCCTCTTAAATGAGTATGGTATATATGTCTATCTGGTTATTCTCCCTCTGTTCCCCCCTTCCCCCACACAAGCGCTACTTAGGATGTTTTTTCAGCGAAATCTTTTTCTTGATTTTCTATCGCAGTGCTTCCTGGATAAATAGTTCTTTTCTTTGATGTTTGTGCGGCCCTGCGAGGCCCACACTATATGTTTACTTGTATGATGACATATTTCAAAATAAAAAAAAAAAATTTTGAATATAAAAATGCCTAAAAGAGCCTAAAACAATATATAGGAATAGACTTTTTACTGCAGAATATTGTAATCAACGGTTTATTAGATATTGGATTAAAACGGAATATTTTTAACATTGAAACCTAAGGGATTGGCCTGAATAAACCTGCCGCATGAAACCACAGAATGGCGGGGCAATTCAGCAACTCTTCACTAGGGATGAGCCGAACACTCCCCGAATTCTAATCGAGCCCGAACCCGAACTTCCCATTTGTTCGGGTCCGAACCCGAACCCAATGCAAGTCAATGGGGCTGAAAATTCAGTTTCTAGAGTGCCCTCCAAGAGGGCATATATGCTACATATTTGCCATAAAAGGTGTATGGGGGTCCGGGTAGTGCCCTGGGGGACAGGAAACAAGAACAAAAAGTTTAAAAAAAAAACGTTTTTAAAGGGACAGTGAGTTTTCCATGAAATAAGGGTTAAAAATAAAAACCAAAAATTCCTTCAAATATCGTGCCTAGGAGGTCCCCATAACCTGCCCGTGAAGTGGCGGATTTCTAGGATGTATAGAAACACTTAAAAACAAAAAAATGACTTTTCATATGACGGTAAATGCTTTTCCTTTAATTTATCCATAAACAACTGCTTGGGGCTGCAGTCTGTATGAAAAGAGGAGACATTTTCGTACACACAGAAAAAGTTTACTGATTTTTTTGGCTAAATTACTATGAAACTTATGCAGGCCTTGGATGAAAGTAACAATAGGTGCTTTAAAATTGGTCCTTTAGCGTCCCCGACAGTGCCATCACACCGTAACCCCTCTGAGGATATGAATCTGATACAGGCGTCAGTGACAGTGCACCCAAATATTGTGCTTTTGGGTCCAGGCCAGCAAGTATCATCATACAGTAACCCCTCTGTGGTATTGTGGAAGTGTGCAGGGGTGGACCATGTGGTCCTCTATTAAAAAGTTTTTGATCTGGTAATGGGCGTCAGTGCACCCAGATAGTGTGCCTTTGGTGCCAGGCCAGCAAGTATCATCATACAGTAACCCCTCTGTGGTATTGTGGAAGAATGCAGGGGTGGACCATGTGGTCCTATATTGAAAAGATATGATTCTGGTCAAGGCGTCAGTGCACCCAGATATTGTGCCTTTAATGCCAGGCTAGCAAGTATCATCATACAGTAACCCCTCTGTGGTATTGTGGAAGAGTGCAGGGTTGGACCCTGCGGTTCAAAAAATTAAAATGATATAAATCTGGCACAGGCGTCAGTGCAGCCAAATATTGTGCCTTTCATGGCAGCAAGTGCCTTCACACCGTAACCCTTTTGTGGTATTGTGGAAGAGTTCAGTGCTGGAGGTTTTGTGAATGCAGAAGAGGACATCCCCTATCTATTCCATTACTTCAGCATCAGGGGATTGATAGCTGCTGATCCAGGACTGATTCATTTTTATAAATGTCAGCCGGTCTACAGAGTCGGTGGACAGACGCACTCTTTTGTCTGTGACAAAACCTCCAGCGGCACTGAACGTCCTTTCGGAAAGCACGCTAGATGAAGGGCAACCTAGCAGCTGCATAGCATATTGGCTAAGTTCTGGCCAGTGATCCAATCTCAACACCCAGTAAGCCAGTGGATCATCTGCTGGAAACGTATCCAGGTCTGCCCTTGCCCCTAGGTAGTCCTGCACCATGTGGTGAAGACGCTGGCAATGGGTGCCTACATTTCACGTCCCTGGGCGTCGAGGACTAAAAAAATTTAAAATTGCATCAGTCAAGCGGCCCTGGCATTCACCACTATTCCTCTGATCACCCGCAGCCTCAGAAGCACGTGTGTCAGCACTTGGTAATCTACCAGTGCCTGGAAAGGTGTTACACAAGTGTTTCGCATTAGAGCGTCCGAGTTTTTTCATCCTGTGCTCCCTCTGTGCGGGCAGGATGAGCTCTGCAACTTTCCCCTTGTATCGTGGATCAAGAAGGGTTGCCAACCAGTAATGATCCCTCTCCTTGATAGCACGAATCCTGGGGTCCTTTAGCAGGCTTTGCATCATTAGGGAGCCCATGCAGCGTAGGTTGGAGGTGGCATTAGCTTCCGAGTCTTCCTGGTCAATGAGGATGACCGTATCGTGCACTTCCTCCTCCCAGCCACGCACTAGCCCTTCTGTTTCTGGGCACACAAACCCTCCCTTGAGGAATCCCCACCTTCAATGCCTCCACTACTTAAATATTCCTCCTCCTCCTCATCCTCCTCCTGTCTGATCTGAGTAGGACCCGCTGGAATGCTGTCTGCGGAAAGACTGGGGCCTTGAGAGCTAGGGAAGGCCTCCTCTTCTTCCCGCTGCTCTGCCTCTAGAGCCACATCTATAATTCCCCGCAGAGTGTGCTCCAGCAGGAACACTAAAGGAATTGTGTCACTGATGCATGCACTGCCCCTGCTCACCATCCTCTTTGCCTCCTCAAATGGTGACAGTACAGTGCATGCATCCTTGATCATCAGCCACTGCGGGGGGAAAAAAAACAAGTTGACCTGAACCTGTCCTTGTGCCATACTCACACAGGTACTCGTTGATGGCCCTCTGCTGCCTGTGCAGACGCTGCAGCATTGCTAATGTCGAGTTCCACCTGGTGGGCATGTCACGGATCAGACAGTTTGTGGGAAGGTGGAATTCTCTTTGAATTTCTGCCAGGCAAACGCTTGCTGGGAATGACCATTTGAAGTGGCTGCAGACTTTTCTGGCCTGGATGAGAAGCTCTGGCAGCCCTGGGTACTTGGTTAGGAAACGCTGTACCACCAGATTTAGGATGTGTGCTAGGCATGGTACATGCGTCAATTTACCCTTGCGTAGGGTGGAGAGAAGGTTGCTGCCATTATCGCAGACGATCATTCCCAGCTGAAGCTGGCGTGGTGTTAACCATCTCTGCACCTGCCCCTGCAGAGCTGACAGAATTTCTGGCCCGGTGTGGCTCCTGTCCCCTAAACAAACCAGCTCAAGCACAGTATGGCATCTTTTTGCTTGAGCCATTGCGTAGCCCCTTCCACACGTAGGTTTAACTGCCACTTCGCCAGAGACAAAGAAGGAGGAGGGAGAGGTGGTGGAGGAGCAGACAGACCTCATACAAGCAGCTTTCTGGAGGCGTGGTGGATGAACAAGCTCCAGCACAGAGCCCCATCTTTGATCCCTCCCAGCTGCAATCAGAGTTACCCAGTGTGCCGTGAAGAAATTGTAACGGCCCTGTCCATGCTTGCTGGACCACGTGTCTAAAGTCACATGCACCTTGCTGCTGACTGCCTTTCCCAATGACTCCATAACAATGTCGTCCACGTGCTGATATAGTGCTGGAATGGCCTTCCGTGAAAAGGAATGGCGTCTTGGAACCTGCCACTGTGGTACAGCACATTCAGCAAATTCACGGAAGGAAGCAGAGTCTACCAGCTGGAAAGGCAGCAGCTGCAATGCGAGTAATTTTGCTAAGCTGGCATTTAGACACTGTGCTTGGGGATGGTTGGGACTATATCTTTTCTTACACTGCAGCAGCTGGGGCAACTTTATCTGACTGCGTAACTCTTCAGCTGATGGGATGCTGTCACATTGTGAGGAAGGACCTGGTACATCCATTACTGTAGCATCATCCCTGTCAGTGGAGGTTGGAGTCAATGACATGGCAGGACATATACTGGGGGTAGAGACAGGTGAGGAGGACCTACGCAAAGTGTTGCGCCAACGGGATGCGTCGCAGGTGGTCATATGTCGCCTCAAGCACGTGATATCCAAGCGTCCGGTGTCTTTCCCACACTTGATCCTCATCTGACATAGATTACAAATAGTAACTATGACGGAATGGAGATGTTGTTCCGCCTGCGGGTGTGCTCTATCTGCGTGACCCCGTCGCTTACCGCTGGCCCGACTACCGAGTGGCGCGCACTCGGCGTCTCGTGCGGCCTGGCGTGACCCTGGGGAAGGGTTAGCGGGCGGTGGAGGGGACCCCTGCCTAGAACCAGTCCGACCACTGAGCCATACAGCACTCAGCGTCCCGAGCAACTGGTTCACTGACCTTGCGGGTGTGGGACGTCTGTGGAGATCTGCCCTGGCAGCCGCGGAGGAATGTTCGGATCTTATGGGGAAACGTTTCGGATCTTATGCGGGAAACGTTTCCGATCCTTGGGGGCGGGTGACTTTTCGTATCTTGGGTGGCGGACTTTTCGGACCGGGGATGGATGGAGAGTCGGATCGGGTTTGGATGGGCTTTCCGGATCGGGGTTGGAGAGGGTTTCGGATCTGGCGGAATCAGCGGAGAATTCGGATCTCACCGCAGTACCGAAGCGCGGTTCACGGCCGCGTCCTTCGGTTCGGATCTCCGGCCGGTAGTCTGGGAACCGAATCTCTCACGCTGCGCCTCTGCCCTGATACTCGATGCAGGCACAGAGCGCTCGATTCGGATCGTATCGGGGATGGTCACCGTATCCTGAGACCGCGGGGGATACTCAGATGCGAAAATACGGCGGAGACAAAGACACATCAGTCGAGGCTGGATGCACTGCAAAATCTGCCTTTATTATGCACAGCTCAAGCATTTATTAACTTTACACAGAATTACAATACAATGGGACTCCTTGCCCGCCCTCCCAGGACCCATTGGCCATTATACTTCAGGGAGTCGCCGATTCGGACCGGATGGTCCGAATCGGCCATTTTACGATTCGAACCGGATGGTTCGAATCGGCCATTTTACGAATCGAGAATTCTGAACTGCGCCACAAGGTGATCGGAAAATGGCGGCGGGCAAGGCAGACAAAGGGAAAATACATTACGCAATAAACCAACGGGGAACACTGTATCACACCACACATACCACATCTAAGAAAAAGTACGTTCAAACTCCGCGCGTGCCACCGCACCTAACTGTCCCTGGCCAAAACTAATGTCCGTGTGCACCGCCCCTGGCTGAGGGTGCTGGGCCATTCCGTGACACTCCTCCCCCTCCCCAAGGTCCGACGCACTCGGTTGGACCCCACCGGGTCGTACCGAGGTAGTCGGGGCTCCCCAATCCCCTGGTTCCCGGGCCGACTGCCGCGATAACCCATCTGCGTTACCATTCTGCGACCTGGGCCGATATTGGATTGTAAAATTGAAGGGTTGGAGAGCCAGGCTCCACCGCAACAGGCGGCCGTTCTCCCCCGCCACTCGGTTGAGCCACACCAAGGGGTTATGGTCGGTCATCACGGTGAAGGACCGACCGTAGACATAGGGTTGGAGCTTTCGTAGGGCCCAGACCAAGGCCAGGCACTCCTTCTCCACGGCAGCATACCCCACTTCTCGTGGCAACAGCTTCCGGCTAATGAACGCCACCGGATGATCCCCCCCGTCGTCCCCCACTTGACTCAGGACAGCTCCCAGTCCGAACATGGACGCGTCTGTGTGAACAACAAAACGTTTGTTATAGTTGGGAGCTGCCAGCAGGGGAGCTTGGGTCAGGGCGGCCTTCAATTGTCGAAAGGCCTGTTCGCACTCCGGGGACCACAGGACTTGGCGGGGCAGGGATTTCTTGGTCAGGTCAGTCAGGGGTTTAGCCAGGTCACTGTAATGGGGTACAAATTTTCTATAGTACCCCGCGGTGCCCAGGAAGGCGAGAACCTGAGTTTTAGTCACAGGGGTGGGCCAATCCAGGATAGCCTCTATCTTAGCGGGCTCCGGCCGCTGTATCCCGCACCCCACCCGGTGGCCCAAATACTGCACTTCGGCCATCCCCACCTTACATTTCTCCGGCTTCAGGGTCAGGTTGGCGTCTCTAATCCGGCCCAGGACAGTCCCTACATGGTCCAGATGTTCCTCCCAGGTCTGGCTATAGATGGCTATATCATCCAGGTATGCGCAAGCGAATCCCTGGAGGCCATCGAGGAGGCGATCGATTAACCGCTGGAAGGTAGCAGGGGCGTTCTTCATCCCGAACGGCATGACTCGAAACTGGTACAAGCCGAACGGGGTGATGAAGGCCGACTTCGGGGTCGCCTCCTCGGCAAGGGGAATCTGCCAATACCCCTTGCACAGATCCACCGTGGTCAAAAAATGACCCCCGGAGATCTGGTCTAGCAACTCGTCGACTCGGGGCATCGGATAAGCGTCCGTAATAGTACAATCGTTTATCCGCCGATAGTCGACGCAGAACCTGGTGGTACCGTCCTTCTTGGGCACCAGGACCACGGGCGACGCCCATGGGCTGGCCGACGGCTCAATGACCCCCAGCTCCAACATCTCCCGGATCTCGGCCCGCATGGACTCGCGGACTGCTTCCGGGAGCCGGTATGCGGGCTGCCGGAGTGGTCTCTGGCCGGGCGTGTCCACCTGATGGACAGCCTGGTCCGTATATCCCGGGAGAGCCGAGAAAACCCCCGGGTAGGCGAGAAGCAGCTGCCGCGCCTGCGCCTGTCTCTCGGGTCCTAACTCCTCCCCCAACTGCACCTGATCCACCCCGGAAGGCTGCTTGGCTATCCCCGGAAGTTCTTCCAGCGGAAACGGTTCCATCTCCTCGGCAGCCGGAGCGCATATGGCGTCCACCGTCTCCGGCCGCTCATGGAAGGCCTTCAGCATATTGACGTGGAACGTCCGCTGGATTCTGGTGTCTGCGCAGCTAACAACCACATAGGTGGTATCCCCCAGCTGGGTTACCACCTTGTAGGGACCTTGCCAGGCCGCCTGCAGCTTGTTCTGCCGCTGTGGTTTTAACACCAGAACCTTATGCCCCACGCAGAACGAGCGACTGCACGCAGCGCGATCGTACCACGCCTTCTGCTGAGCCTGGGCCGTCTCCATGTTCTCCTGCACGAACCCCTGGAGTTCCGCCAAGCGCTCCCGGAGCTTCAGGACGTACTCCACCACAGGAACCCCGTCCTCCTCCGGTGCCCCCTCCCACTGAGCCCTAACCAGATCCAGGGGCCCTCGCACCTGGCGCCCATACAGCAGCTCAAAGGGGGAGTAACCGGTGGATTCCTGAGGAACCTCCCGGTAGGCGAACAGCAGGTGGGGAAGATACTTCTCCCAATTCCTGTTCTCGTGCACAAAGGCCCGGATGAGCTGCTTCAGGGTCCCATTGAACCGCTCGCACAGCCCGTTTGTCTGGGGGTGATACGGGGCGCTGTGCAGCGCCTTAACACCACAGAGACGCCAGAGCTGTTGGGTGAGCTCAGCGGTAAACTGGGTACCCTGATCGGATAGGATTTCTCGGGGAAACCCTACCCTCGTGAACACCCTGAGGAGCGCGTCCGCTACAGTGTCCGCCTGGATGTTGGCCAAGGCCACAGCCTCGGGGTACCGGGTGGCATAATCCACTACGGTAAGAATGTACCTCTTACCGGTGGCACTGGGCCGTGGCAACGGCCCTACGATGTCAACCGCCACCCGGCTAAAGGGCTCCTGGATAATGGGCATGGGCCGCAAGGGTGCCTTCGGGTGATCCCCGGCCTTCCCAGGTTTCTGGCAAACTGGGCAGGTGCGGCAGTAGTCGCGGGTGTCGTTGCTAAGGCGGGGCCAGTAAAACGCGCGCGCCAACCTGTGCCGGGTTTTCGCCTGGCCTAAGTGACCTGAAAGGGGGATGTCATGGGCCAAGCGCAGAAGCTCCTGCCTGGGGCCCTGAGGCACCACCAACTGCTTCTGCGGGACCTGCTTCTTCTTGGCCCCCTCCCTCACGGTGTAACGGTACAGCAACCCATCCTCCCACTCTACCTTGTCTTTCCCCTGGCCGTCCAGACCCTGACCAGCTCGGTCCCGGTAGCCCTGTAATGTGGGGTCGGTCTGGGTCTGGTGGCGAAGCGTCTCCGGGGTACTCCACGGAGAAGGGAGGACAGGTGGGGGGGAAGGATCGGGTCCCGTCGGGGTATGGGAGGTGATGGTGGTCTGGGAGGTCGGGGAGGTCCTGGGGATTTGGGATGTCGGGAAGGTCTGGGAGGTCGATAAGGGTTGGGGGGTCGGGGAGGTCGGGGAGGTTTGGGGGGTTTGGGAGGTCGGGACGGTTTTGGTGGAGATCTCACCTGGGTCCCATTCGGAGTGCCCTGGTCGTGACGTCGGCTCTGTTGCCTAGTGGTTACCGGGGTAGCTGCATCTGTGGAGTAAGCGGAAATGAGCTGCCCCAGATCGTTACCCAGGAGCACCTCAGCCGGCAGTTGCCTCAACAACCCCACCCTCACCTCCTTCTCCCCGTTCCCCCAGTCCAGGTGCACCCGGGCCGTCTCGAGCCGGAGCACTTTTCCTCCCGCCACCCGTACTGCAACAGTGCTTTGCAGGCGGTCGCTCGGCGGAACCAAGTGAGGCCGGACCAGGGTGATGGTAGCCCCGGAGTCCCGCAGCCCCTCAGCGGGCCGCCCGTTTATCCACACCGCCTGGCGGTGGTGACGGCGGTTGTCGTCCGCGGCGGCCTGCACGGGGTCGGCCTCATACAACTGCTCCCATTCCTCCGGGGCCTCCGGCCACGGAGCTCCGGCGTCGCAGCAATGGGCCGCCGGCGATGCCCTGCCGGCCGGCCGGGTCAACTCCGGTCGGTTGGGGCAATATTGCTTGTAGTGCCCCTCCTGGTTGCACCCGTAGCATCGGACGTTGGCCATGTTGGTGGGCCGGCTGGGGGGCCGTGCTACCGGCGCCCAGACCGCTGGTGGTGGGGGTGGAAGAAGTGGTGGGGCGGGTAAAGCTGGGCGGCCGGCCAAGGTCCGCTCTCCCCCCGACAGCTTCCGGGTGTCCGTATACTCGTCGGCCCAGGTGGCCGCTTGTTGCACCGTATGGGGTTTCTTGTCGCGCACCCACTCCCGGATAGCGGAGGGTGTGTGCTCGAAAAACTGCTCGAGCAGCAGCAGTTGGGTGATCTCTGACACCGTCTCCGCTTGGCTTCCCGAGAGCCAGGTGCGCAAGTCCCTCTGCAACCGATGGGCCCACTCCACGTGAGTGGCGCCGCTGGGCCGGCGGGAATTCCGGAACTTCATCCGGCTGGCTTCGGGGGTCACGGCAAATCTGCTCAGCAGCGCCTGCTTGATGTGCGAGTAACTAGTGGCCTCTTCATCCGGCACCGTGCGATAGGCCTCGGCGGCCCGACCGGTCAGCTTACTCGCCAAGATCCTTACCCAGTCGGCACGGTGCACTTCATGCACTCGGCACAGGCGCTCAAAGTCTTGGAGGTAACTTTCTATTTCCTCCTCGGCTTCCCGGAACTCCTTGAACGCCTGGAACGGCACTTTCCGCCCGGGGTAACGATCTGACGGAGAACGGCTACTCCGCCGGCTTCGCACTTCAGCCAGCCGTAGTTCGTGCACTCGCTCTCTCTCCCGCTCCTCTTCCTGGCCGAGTTCCCGACCCAGATTCCTCAGCTCCGCTTCCGATGGGGCCGGACCCATCATGGAGATCCGCTCCCGCATCTTCCGGCAAAAGACACTGTCCTCGGGCTCTGCGGGGACGGTAGCCGGCGCTATGTCAGCAGGCAACGCTGCGAACGCCGCCTCCTGATCCATCCTCTTCAATTCCTCCATCATGGTCTCCCGGCTCTTGGAGCCCGGGGCACCGCCCCGGTTCTCCAGCATGCCACGCAGGACGTCCCGCTTGTAGGCACTGTACCCGATCATGATGAGGGTCCCCCTAGGGCCTGCAGAGAGCTATCCCACCGCTGCCACCAGTATGACGGAATGGAGATGTTGTTCCGCCTGCGGGTGTGCTCTATCTGCGTGACCCCGTCGCTTACCGCTGGCCCGACTACCGAGTGGCGCGCACTCGGCGTCTCGTGCGGCCTGGCGTGACCCTGGGGAAGGGTTAGCGGGCGGTGGAGGGGACCCCTGCCTAGAACCAGTCCGACCACTGAGCCATACAGCACTCAGCGTCCCGAGCAACTGGTTCACTGACCTTGCGGGTGTGGGACGTCTGTGGAGATCGGCCCTGGCAGCCGCGGAGGAATGTTCGGATCTTATGGGGAAACGTTTCGGATCTTATGCGGGAAACGTTTCCGATCCTGGGGGCGGGTGACTTTTCGTATCTTGGGTGGCGGACTTTTCGGACCGGGGATGGATGGAGAGTCGGATCGGGTTTGGATGGGCTTTCCGGATCGGGGTTGGAGAGGGTTTCGGATCTGGCGGAATCAGCGGAGAATTCGGATCTCACCGCAGTACCGAAGCGCGGTTCACGGCCGCGTCCTTCGGTTCGGATCTCCGGCCGGTAGTCTGGGAACCGAATATCTCACGCTGCGCCTCTGCCCTGATACTCGATGCAGGCACAGAGCGCTCGATTCGGATCGTATCGGGGATGGTCACCGTATCCTGAGACCGCGGGGGATACTCAGATGCGAAAATACGGCGGAGACAAAGACACATCAGTCGAGGCTGGATGCACTGCAAAATCTGCCTTTATTATGCACAGCTCAAGCATTTATTAACTTTACACAAAATTACAATACAATGGGACTCCTTGCCCGCCCTCCCAGGACCCATTGGCCATTATACTTCAGGGAGTCGCCGATTCGGACCGGATGGTCCGAATCGGCCATTTTACGATTCGAACCGGATGGTTCGAATCGGCCATTTTCCGAATCGAGAATTCTGAACTGCGCCACAAGGTGATCGGAAAATGGCGGCGGGCAAGGCAGACAAAGGGAAAATACATTACGCAATAAACCAACGGGGAACACTGTATCACACCACACATACCACATCTAATAAAAAGTACGTTCAAACTCCGCGCGTGCCACCGCACCTAACTGTCCCTGGCCAAAACTAATGTCCGTGTGCACCGCCCCTGGCTGAGGGTGCTGGGCCATTCCGTGACAGTAACGGTGCGGTCTGCTGCACATTTCTTAAAGAACTCCCAGACAGCAGAGTTCCTGGATGTGTGCTTTGAGTCAACAGCACTCTGCACCTGAGCAGCTCTGACATCTGATGCCTTGAACTGGCTAGTGCTACGGTTGGTCATAGAGGACGTTGTGCCTCGTGTTTGTTGTGCCTCCTCCTCCTCACTTGACTCCTCTGTTCGATCAGGCACCCAAGTGGAGTCATCATCATTGTCATCATCACCCCCTATCTCCTCGTCACTGGAGCCTACTTGGAAGTATGCTGAAGCTGCTGGGGTAGCATGAGTGCCAGTTATTTGTGTGTCATCACTGGCATCCCCTTCCTCTAGGTTGATTATACTCCCTTCCTCAACTTCAGAGATTGAATCAGAGCACTGGAGTTGCTGCACATCCTCAAGCAGCATGTCACAGTCATTGTAGTCAAACAATTCAACTGACTCCTCCGTGTGTGATAGTGAGGTTACGGCAGGAGTAGCTGTGGACATGGAGGCTGCATTAGATGCTTTGGCAGCTGAGGTGGACTGTAAAGCACTACAAGCCTGGCTGGCAGAGGACTCGGAAGATGAGGATGGCCTGGTTAGCCAATCCACCAAATCCTCTGTATGTTGCTGCTGCTTACGACGGCCAGCACCAGTTAGAAAGGACAAGCGTGCCCCTGCAGAGGATGCACCACGTCCACGACGACCAGAGGCACAGCCTCCCGACACAGAGGCTGCTTGCCTTCTTATCTGTGTCTGGGAGCGTCTGTCTGTCCTTTTTGGTCTTTCTGACATGGTGAGTGATATATAGAGAAAAGATATACAGAACTCTGATTCAACTCTGTTATAAAAATTGGAAATATGCTGCAGAACTCTGATTCAACCCTGGTATAAAAATTCAAGATTTCCAGAACTCTGGTATAACTCAATGAGACCCCCTGATGGGTGGCAGTGACAAGACACAAATTACAATTCCCAGGAACCTCCTATAAATCAGTGAGACCCCCTGATGGGTGGCAGTGAGAACACACAGATTAGAACAATTCCCAGATATGTTCTAGAAAGGAGACCCCCACATTTGCTGGTGGCAGTGAGAACACAAAGATTAGAACAATTCCCAGATATTTTGTAGAAATGAGACCCCCAAAATAGTTGGTGGCAGTGAGAACACAAAGATTACAACAATTCCCAGATATTTTGTAGAAATGAGTCCCCCACAATTGCTGGTGGCAGTGAGAACACAAAGATTACAACAATTCCCATATATTTTGTAGAAATGAGACCCTCCAATAGCTGCTGGCAATGAGACGACACACTAACAGAACAATCTCCTCTCAAAAAACACATGCTGGGGCTGCGAGGGACACCTTATATAGTGTGCTGCGGGACTTAGCTCTGTGAGCCCATGATTGGGCAAAATTTGCCGAATCAGGACTCTGTGCCGTGATTGGCATAGTCTTGCACCTGTCTTGCACCTGACCTGTGGTCAGGTGCTAGACTGTAGCCAATTACAAGCTTCAGGCCAGTGGAAAAGTGCATTGTGATCCATTGTGGTGCATTGTGGGCGAACATGCGGCGAACATGCGGAAATATTCGGAGATCGACGAACAGGCGATGTTCGAATTGAACACCGAACAGATCGAAAAGAAAAGCTCATCCCTACCAGGCACCACAGGGGCACCTTACTCTGTAAAACTAAATATATACCGTATTTTTCGCTCCATAAGACGCACCTGACCATAAGACGCACCTAGTTTTTAGAGGAGGAAAACAGGAAAATAAATATTCTGAAATCAAATAGTGTAATAATGGATATTGCCCCAGCTCCTCTAATGGATATACTGCCCCCAGCTCATGGATATACTGCCCCCAGCTCATGGATATACTGCCCCCAGCTCATGGATACTGCCCCGAGCTCATGGATACTGCCCCCCAGCTCATGGATACTGCCGCCAGCTCATGGATACTGTCCCCCAGCTCATGGATATGCCCCCCAGTTTATGGATATGCCCCAGCACATGGATTTGTCCCAGCACATGGATTTGCCCCCCAACTTATGGATATGCCCCAGCTCACTCATGGATTTGCCCCAGCTCATGGATATGCCCCAGCTCGCTCATGGATATGCCCCAGCTCGCACATGGATATGCCCCAGCTCGCACATGGATATGCCCCAGCTCGCACATGGATATGCCCCAGCTCGCTCATGGATATGCCTCAGCAGCTCATGGATTTGCCTCAGCTCACCTGCCGCCACCGCCTTCGTCTCCCTCTGAGCGTGCGTCCGGCGGCAGGAAGCTTGGGCACTCGCCTGGGGGAGCCACGTGACCGCGATCTCGCGAGATCGCAGTCACGTGGCTCCCCCAGGCGAGTGTCCAAGCTCCTTGCCGCCAGACGCACGCTCAGAGGGAGCCGAACGCAGCGGCGGCAGGTGAGCTGAGGCATATCATGGGGCATTCGCTCCATAAGACGCACCCACTTTTCCCCCCACATTTTGGGGGGGAGAAAAGTGCATCTTATGGAGCGAAAAATACGGTATATATATTTTTAAGCCTTTTTATATTTGTTTTACACAGCAAGATGCCGCACTATGTAACCGCGTCCCCGCTGTAAAGTAAACACTGTAAAAAAAATTCCATACATATCCTCACTCAATAATTAAAGCATTTTTAGTCCGTTCTCATGAGAAAGACAGACTCCTACTCCCTCCATTCCTCCTCCTCCCCTCCTCCTGTCTCCTCCCCCTCCTCCTCCTGTCTCCTCCCTCCTCCCCCTCCTCCTCGAGCAGAATTCAAGTGTTTTTTTTGTTATTTTTCTTCAGAAAATGCTATTTTCAGCTTTAGTTATTTCCAAGCTGACGTTTTTACTCCGGATTTTTGATCACAGGGTGAGAATAACTCGAGCTTTGCTCATAAAATGGAAATACTTTATCACAGACTTATTTTACTTAAAAACACGTGAGAAATGTGAGTAAATAACTCCGAGCCGGAGCAAACCTTGAGGAGAGATGCTTACAGACCTCTTCAGTAAAACCACATGTTGCCGCTGATCCGAGCCGGAGCAAACCCCGAGGAGAAACGCTTAGAGAGACCTATTCACTAAAACCACATGTTGCCGCTGATCAGAGCAGGAGCAAACCCCGAGGAGAGACGCTTACAGACCTCTTCATTAAAACCACATGTTGCCGCTGATCAGAGCCGGAGCAAACCCCGAGGAGAGACGCTTACAGACCTCTTCAGTAAAACCACATGTTGCCGCTGATCAGAACTGGTGCAAACCAGAGGAGAGACTGTCACATCTCGGCCCTGCCCCCTGCTGGTGGTAGCAGGGATTCCTGTTTATTTTTGTTTTCAGGCTGCAGACCATCTGTTGGGCAAATTGGTCTGCGGTCACATGACCTGTTCAGCCCTATATGTAGGGCCTGGATTTCCCTTGATCCTTGGATCAGGATAGACCATATTCTACCTATTTCCTGCATGCTGTATTATTGTTCTGATAGCTCTGTGTATGACCCCCGCCTCTAGTCTTTGGATTACCCTCTTGTCTGAGCCCTGAAGTTATTCTGATATTCCGTGTATGACCTCTGGCTCTTGTGTTTGGATCTCTCTTTCGTCTGTTGACTGAAGTATTTCTGATATTCTGTGTATGACCTTCTGGCTTGGATTTTTGGACCTCCTCTAGTATTAACCTTGTCTGTTTCAGGTATTATTGTGTTTGTATTATTTAGCTGTTTCACTCAGCAGGCATTTGGCCACGAAGCCAATTTGCTGTTGAGTGGTTCTCTTCTCAGGACTTTATCTGTACTCCCTGGGTAGGAGCGTCTGAATCATCAGTCTGTATCTGTTTGTATTTATTGCTGCCCTGCAGCTTGCACAATTCATTGCCTGTCTTACCAAATACCTTAGTTCTGAAGCTTAAGTCTTGCTATCCTCTGTATTTTTGGGTGCTCTAACTTGTCCGTTGGTCTTGAAACCTTTGGAGCTTTAGTAGCAGTTCATTTGTCCTGTAATACTCCCTGGATGTGGAGTATAAATCTGAAATATTGTGCTTGATCCTGTTACTGGCAGCTATTCCATATACCTGCCCTAAAGGCTTCAACCTCCGCAGATTAAAGGCTCCCAATCACCCTATAGGGGGCTCACCGTCACAGAGACGCTTCCAGACCTCTTCAGTAAAACCACATGTTGCCGCTGATCAGAGCTTCTTCAGTAAAACCACATGTTGCCGCTGATCAGAGCTGGAGCAAACCCCGAGGAGAGACGCTTACAGACCGGTTCAGTAAAACCACATGTTGCCACTGATCAGAGCCGGAGCAAACCCCGAGGAGAGACGCTTAGAGACCTCCTTACTAAAACCACATGTTGCCACTGATCAGAGCCGGAGCAAACCCCGAGGAGAGACGTTTAGAGACCTCCTTACTAAAACCACATGTTGCCACTGATCAGAGCCGGAGCAAACCCCGAGGAGAGACGTTTAGAGACCTCCTTACTAAAACCACATGTTGCCTCTCATCAGAGCCAGAGCAAATCCCGAGGAGAGACGCTTACAGACCTGTTCAGTAAAACCACATGTTGCCACTGATCAGAACCGGAGCAAACCCCGAGGAGAGACGCTTACAGACCTGTTCAGTAAAACCACATGTTGCCACTGATCAGAACCGGAGCAAACCCCAAGGAGAGATGCTTAGAGAGACCTCTTCAGTAAAACCACATGTTGCCGGTGATCAGAGTATGAGGAAACCCCAAGGAGAGACGCTTAGAGAGACATCTTCAGTAAAACCACATGTTGCCGCTGATCAGAGCCAGAGCAAACCCCAAGGAGAGACGCTTAGAGAGACATCTTCAGTAATACCACATGTTGCCGCTGATCAGAGCCGGAGCAAACCCAGAGGAGACACGCTTAGAGAGACCTCTTCACTAAAACCACATGTTGCCGGTGATCAGAGCAAGAGCAATCCCCGAGGAGAGACGCTTACAAACCTTTTCAGTAAAACCACATGTTGCCAGTGATCAGAGCCGGAGCAAACGCCGAGGAGAGACACTTACAGACCTCTTCAGTAGTGATGGGCCGAACACCGCCGTGTTCGGTTCACATTCGAACATTTGAAAAGTTTGGATTCGAAAACGAAAACGATTCGAACTCAATGCAAGTTAATGGGACTTGAACGTTAAATTTTTAGAGTGCCCTCCAAGAGGGCATATATGCAAGATATTGGGCATAAAAGGTGTATGGGGGTCCCGGTAGTGCCCTGGGGGACAGGAAACAAGGAAAAAAAGATTTTTAAAAAAAATGCTTTTAAAGGAACAATGATTTTTCCATGAAATAAAGGTTAAGAATAAAAACGAAAAATTCCTTCAAATATCGTGCCTAGGAGGTCCCCATAACCTGCCCGTGAAGTGGCGGATTTGTAGGATGTAGAGAAACATTTCAAAAGAAAAAAATGACATTTCAAATGACGGTAAACGGTTTTCCTTTATTCTATTCATAAACAACTGCTTGGGGCGGCAGCCTGTATGAAAAGAGGAGACGTTTTATGATACGCAGAACAAGTTTAGTGTTTTTTTGGCTAAAATTATGGTGAAACTTATGCAGGCTTTGGAAGAAAGTAACAGGTGCATTAAAATTGGACCTTTGGTGCCAGCTAGTGCCTTCACACCGTAACCCCTCTGAGGTACTGTGGAAGAGTGCAGGGGTGGACTCTGCATTCAAATATTAAAATGATTGGAATCTGGTACACGCGTCAGTGCACCCAAATATTGGGCCTTTGGTGCCAGCTAGTGCCTTCACACCAAAACCCCTCTGAGGTATTGTGGAAGAGTGTAGTAGTGGAGGTTTTGGGAATGCAGAAGAGATCCCGATCTATTCAGTTAAATCAGAATCAGGGGAGTGATAGCTGCTGATCCAGGACTGATTCATTTTTATAAATGTCAGCCGGTCTACAGAGTCGGTGGACAGACGCACTCTTCTGTCTGTAACAAAACCTCCAGCGAATGTCCTTTCGGAAAGCACGCTGGATGAAGGGCAACCTAGTAGCTCCATAGCATATTGGCTAACTTCTCGCAAGTGATCCAATCTCAACACTCAGTAAGCCAGTGGATCATCTGCTGTAAAGGTATCCAGGTCTGCCCTTGCCCCTAGATAGTCCTGCACCATATGGTGAAGACACTGGCAATGGGTGCCTACATTTGACGTCCCTGGACGTCGTGGACTAAAAAAATTGGAAAGGGTATCAGTCAAGCGGCCCCCTTCACCGCTCTTCCTCTGATGACACAGGTGCTTCTGAGGCTGCTGTTTATCAGTTGGTAACCTACCAGTGTCTGGAAAGGTGTTACAAAGTGTCGCTTTAGAGCGTCCTCAAGTTGTTTCATCCTGTGCTCCCTCTGTGAGGGCAGGGTGAGCTCTGCAACCTTAGCCT
This sequence comes from Leptobrachium leishanense, assembly GCA_009667805.1. Lineage (NCBI taxonomy): Eukaryota > Metazoa > Chordata > Amphibia > Anura > Megophryidae > Leptobrachium > Leptobrachium leishanense. Next base: position 108,113,488 of record CM019074.1, read on the forward strand.
TGTATCGTGGATCAAGAAGGCTTGCAAACCAGTAATGATCCCTCTCCTTGATAGCACGGATCTCGGGGTCCTTTAGCAGGCTTTGCAGGCAGTGGCGTAGCGTGGGTTGTCAGCACCCGGGGCCAGCCAAGAATTGTGCGCCCCCCCCCAACCTGTGGACACGTTATCGATATTGCCGCAGCTCTCACATGAATATTGCCCCAGCTCTCACATGGATATTGCCCCAGCTCTCACATGGATATTGCCCCAGCCAGCTCTCACATGGATATTGCCCCAGCTCTCACATGGATATTGCCCCAGCTCTCCCATGGATATGCTGCAGCTCACACATGGATTTGCCTCAGCTCACACATGAATATTGCCCCAGCTCACACATGGATTTGCCCCAGCTCACACATGGATATTGCCCCAGCTCACACATGGATATTGCCCCAGCTCTCACATGGATATTGCCCCAGCCAGCTCTCACATGGATATTGCCCCAGCTCACACATGAATATTGCCCCAGCTCACACATGGATTTGCCCCAGCTCTCCCATGGATATTGCCCCAGCTCACACATGGATATTGCCCCAGCTCACACATGGATATGCCCCAGCTCACACATGAATATTGCCCCAGCTCTCACATGGATTTGTCCCAGCTCTCACATGGATATTGCCCCAGCCAGCTCTCACATGGATATTGCCCCAGCTCACACATGAATATTGCCCCAGCTCACACATGAATATTGCCCCAGCTCTCCCATGGATATTGCTCCAGCTCACACATGGATATGCCCCAGCTCACACATGGATTTGCCCCAGCTCACACATGGATATGCCCCACCTCACACATGGATATGCCCCAGCTCACACATGGATATGCCCCAGCTCACACATGGATTTGCCCCAGCTCACACATGGATATGCCCCAGCTCACACATGGATTTGCACCAGCTCACACATGGATATGCCCCAGCTCACACATGGATATGCCCCAGCTCATGGATTTGCCCCAGCTCATGGATTTGCCCCAGCTCATGGATTTGCCCCCAGCTCATGGATTTGCCCCAGCTCTCACATGGATTTGCCCCAGCTCATGGATATGCCCCAGCTCATGGATTTGCCCCAGCTCATGGATTTGCCCCAGCTCTCACATGGATTTGCCCCAGCTCATAGATATGCCCCAGCTCATGGATTTGCCCCAGCTCATGGATTTGCCCCAGCTCTCACCTGGATATTGCCCCAGCGGCAGCCAGCTCTCACATGGATACTTGCCCCAGCTCCGGATCCAGCAGGGGTTGAGGGGGCCCAGATGCCGGGCAGCGGGAGTGCCTGCCCGGTCCTGAACAGCGTGTGAGTCCGTCCGTGTTGAAGGGAAGGCGGCTGCGTGCGACAGAGACTCAGTACCACCTGATTAGCTGGACCACGTGACCGGCTGCGCCTGCACGCAGCCGCATCCCTTTCAACACGGATGGACTCACTGTTCAGGACCGGGCAGCAGGCACTCCTGCTGCCCGGCATCTGGGTCCCCTCAACCCGCGGGCCCTTGGGCGGCACCCGAGGGCCCGGCGGGTCAGTTCGGGCCTCAAGTTTTAGGGGCGCAAATTTCTTTTGAAATGATGCGCCCCTAACAAAACTGCGCCTGGGGCCACGGCCCCCCCAGCCCCCCCCCCATGCTACGCCACTGTTTGCAGGATAAGGAAGCCCATGCAGTGTAGGTTGGAGGTGGCATTAGCTTCAGAGTGTTCCTGGTCGCTGAGGATGACTGTATCGTTCACTACCTCCTCCCAGCCATGTACTAGTTGTCAGGCAGGCACACGTTTATCCAGGGGCGTGCTTCAGGTCAGCCCCATACGTAACAGTAGGTAACCCTTAACCCAGGTGCGATACCAGTCCTTGAGGTGGCTGGATTTCAGAATAGCGAGAGGTGAACCTATAAGCAGTGGTGTATTTAGGTTTTGTGCTGCCCTAGGCCTGACTAAACTCGTGCACCCCCTAATTTAAATTTGACGCACCCCTTCCTGTTAAGGGCACACCTCTTCCTGGTTAATCCCCACCCTTGCTCTTTAAGCTCCACCTTTTCCTCTCTTTATATTAAAAGTGGATACCAAGTGCCTACTTGTATATTTTGTATACCATTTCAAATGTATCTATTGAGATAAATAAAATTATGAAATGTTTAAATTCAAGCATTTTTACAAAAAACAGCCGCGCATGTCAGGTATACAGGATCACAGCCGCTCTAATTGGTTGAACAATAAAATCCACAGAAACGTGCACTGCATATGAGCGTATCACAGAGCTGCACAGCAATAAAACCCACAGAAATGGGCACTGTGTATGAGCATATCAGAGCTGCACAGCAATAAAACCCACAGAAATGTGCAGTGTGTATGAGCATATCACAGAACTGCACAGCAATAAAACTCACAGTAATTTGCTTGTGCAGTGTGTATGAGCATATCACAGAACTGCACAGCAATAAAACTCACAGTAATTTGCTTGTGCAGTGTGTATGAGCGTATCCCAGAGCTCCAGGGCAATTAAACTCACAGTAATATGCAGTGTGTATCACAGAATCCACAGCAATAAAACTCTGAGCAATGCAATGTTTGGTGTTTGTCAGCGTATCAGAATCCACAGCAATAAAACTCCCAGCAATGCAAAGTGCGGTGTGTATGAGTGCATCAGAATCCACTGCAGTAAAACTCCAAGCAAACCGAGTGTATATGAGTACATAGCAATTATGCTGTGGAGCCATCTTGTCAGCAGTGGGGTGCCACTGCCAGAGGGTGCACTGTAGCTTTCGCTTCCCGGTGGGTGTTCAGTCCAGAATAGAGTCTGTGTTAACGAAAGGGCGGGCAGCTGCACGCGTGCGTTTCACGTGGTTCAGCCAGTCATGTGGTACTGAGACACAGAGAAATGGCAGTGAAATGCCCTGATGTTCGGTGGTTTCAATCAGCAGGTTTATTCAGGCGAACCCCATAGGTTTCAATGTTAAAAATATTCCCGTTTTTATGCAATATCTAATAAATCATTTATTATTTTAATCTGCAGTAAAAAGTCTTTACTTATTGATTTTTTTTTAGTACCTTTTAGTCATTTTTCAGATTTTTTTTGGGCAAAATTCCCCCCCTTTTTTTTAATAGCAGTTTTTCTTTTTTCTGTAACAGAACTTTTTATTATCAATCATAGGATCTTATATGTAAATTCCAGACATTTTCGTTAAGTAGTTCTTTTGAAAACAGCAGGCCACGGGTTTGCGGTGGCAGCATTATGCAGCCGACTCCATGCACTTTGGGGACCCTGCGGTGAATGGTGAATTCACTGCAGGGTGGGGAAATTTTATTCTCCTAAGTGCAGGGAACTACAGAACACCAAAAAGTTGGCGTAATTTCGGTGCTCTGTGAGTAACCCATTTAGTGGTGAGGTTTTTTGCGGCCCCCGGAAAGTGAAATTGAAAGTGTAAATTAGTGAAATCTCAATGTATCCTTCCTGGTAAAATACTTTGCAAAAGTAAAAAAAAATAATAAATTTATTTTTTTATTTTTTTTAGGGGTGGGGCCACCTAGTGTGGGCCGCCGCCCCCTGGAAAGTGCCGCCCTAGGCCTGGGCCTAGGCCAAAATACACCAGTGCCTATAAGGCAGGGATAGTAAGCAAGGAGGACAGAAACCAGTCCTTAGAGTGGCTGGTATGGAGACAGGTAAGTACAGAAAAAATAGGAAGCAGTAACCGGAGACAGTACGGGGTACCAGAGGGGTCTAAAACAATCCTAGGTCATAGGAATACAGCAGTATTCAAAGTCAAATTCCGAAAGCCGAGTCAAAGGAGTATAGAGGTACACAGGTCAATATCCAAAAGCCAGGTCATACACAGAAAATCAATCAGAGGTTATAGAAACAAGCACTTAGGGTTAGACACGCAAAACCACGAAAGGGCAATGAGAAAAGGCAAAAAGCAAGCTTAAATATCGCGCCCTGCAATCTGATTGTCCATCAGGGTCACATGGTGCAGGGAGACCCACGTTGGAGGCGCGATGATGTCACATGCGGCACGCCGCCGTCAGTAGCTTAAAGCCAGTGAGACCGGTGGCACGGGCGTGAGGAAGGGCTGCGGGGAAGACGCAGACCCCGAGGCCAAAGGGAGGGACGCCGGAGCCGCGCCAGCCTCCGCGGTCTGACACTAGTCCTTGGGTTTCTGGGGACACAAAACCCTCCCTTGAGGAATCCCCACCTTCAATGCCCCACAACTTAAATATTCCTCCTCCTCATCATCCTCCTGTCTGATCTAAGGACCCGCAGGAATGCTGTCTGCGGAAAGACTGGGGCCTTGAGAGCTAGGGAAGTCCTCCTCTTCCTCCCGCTGCGCTGCCTCTAGTGCCACATCTATAATTCCCCACAGAGTGCGCTCCAACAGGAACACTAAAGGAATTGTGTCACTGATACATGCACTGTCCCTGCTCATCATCCTCATTGCCTCCTCAAATGGTGACAGTACAGTGCATGCATCCTTGATCATCAGCCACTGCGGGGGGGGGAACAAGTTGACCTGAACCTGTCCTTGTGCCATACTCACACAGGTACTCATTTATGGCCCTCTGCTGCTTGTGCAGACGCTGCAGCATTGCCAATGTCGAGTTCCACCTGGTGGGCATGTCACAGATCAGACGGTTTGTGGAAAGATAGAATTCTCTTTGAATTTCTGCCAGGCGAACACTTGCTGTGAATGACCGTCTGAAGTGGCTGCAGACTTTTCTGGTCTGGCTAAGCAGCTCTGACAGCCTTGGGTACCTGGTTAGAAAACGCTGTATTACCAGATTTAGGACGTGTGCTAGGCATGGTACATGCGTCATCTTACCCAGGCGTAGGGCAGAGAGAAGGTTGCTGCCATTATCACAAACAACCATTCCCAGCTCAAGCCGGCATGGTGTTAACCATCTCTGCGCCTGCCCCTGCAGAGCTGGCAGAAATTCTGGCCCGGTGTGGCTCCTGACCCCTAAACAAACAAGCTCACGCTCAGTATGGCATCTTTTTGCTTGAGCCATTGCGTAGCCACTGCCACGCCTCGGTTTAACTGCCCCATTGCCAGAGACAGAGGAGGAGGAGGAAGAGGTGGTGGAGCAGACAGACCTCATATAAACAGCATTCTGGAGGCGTGGTGGATGAACAAGATCCAGCACAGAGCCCCGTCCCGGATCCCTCCCAGTTGCAAGCAGAGTTACCCAGTGTGCCGTGAAGGAAATGTAACAGCCCTGTCCATGCTTGCTGGACCATGTGTCTAAAGTCATGTGTACCTTGCTGCTGACTGCCTTTCCCAATGACGCCATAACATTGTGTTCCACGTGCTGGTATAGTGCTGGAATGGCCTTCGGTGAAAAGAAATGGCGTTTTGGAACCTGCCACTGTGGTAGAGCACATATGGAAAATTCACGGAAGGAGGCAGAGTCCACCAGCTGGAAAGGCAGCAGCAGTAATGCGAGTAATTTTGCCAAGCTGGCATTTAGACGTTGTACAATGGGATAGTTGGGACTATATTTTTCTTTACGCTGCAGCAGCTCGGGCAATGAAATCTGACTGCGTAAATCTGCCGCTGATGGGATGCTGTCACAATCTGAGGAAGGACCTGGTACACCCATTACTGTAGCATCATCCCTGTCAGTGGAGGTTTTAGGCAATGACATGGCAGGACATATAGTGGGGGTAGAGACAGATGAGGATGAGGACCTATGCAAAGTGTTGTGCCAACGGGATGCGTGGCAGGTGGTCATATGTCTAATAAAGCACGTGGTACCCAAGTGTGTGATGTTTTTCCCACGCTTGATCCTCTTCAGACATAGCTTACAAATAGCAACGCTGCAGTCTCCTGCACATTTTGTGAAGAACTCCCAGACAGCAGAGTTCCTGCATGTGTGCTTTGAGACAACAGTGCTCTGCACCTGAGCAGCTCTGACTTCTGATGCATTGGACTGGCTACGGTTGGTCATAGAGGACGTGGTGCCTTGTTTTTGTTGCGCCTCCTCCTCCGTCCTCACTTGACTCCTCTGTTCGATCAGGCACCCAGGTGGAGTCAGTGACCTCATCATCATTGTCATCAACCCTATCTCTTCGTCACTGGAGCCAATCTGGCAATATGCTGCAGCTGCTGGGGGAACATGAGTGCCAGTTCTTTCTGTGTCACTGGCTCCCCCTCCCTCTAGGTTGATTTTACTTCCTTCCTCAACCTCAGAGTTTGAATCAGAGCACTGGAGTTGCTGCGCATCCTCAAGCAGCATGTCACTGTCATTGTAGTCAAACAATTCAGCTGACTCCTCTGTGTATGATGGTGAGGCTACGGCAGGAGTAGCTGTGGACATAGAGGCTGCATTAGAAGTTTTGGCAGCTGAGGTGGGCTGTAAACCACTAAAAGCCTGGCTGGCAGAGGACTCGGAGGATGAGGATGGCCTGGTTAGCCAATCCTGCAAATCCTCTGTATGTTGCTGCTGCTTAAGACGGCCAGCACCAGTTAGAAAGGACAAGCGTGCCCCTGCAGAGGATGCACCACGTAGACGACGAACAGGGGCACAGCCTTCCAACACAGAGGCTGCTTGCCCTCTTATCTGTGTCTGGGAGCATCTGCCTGTCCTTTTCGGTCTTTCTGAGATGGTGAGTGATATATAGATTAAAGATATACAGAACTCTGATTTAACTCTGGTAGAAACAAAATACGCAATGGCTCAAGCAAAAAGATGCCATACTGTGCTTGAGCTGGTTTGTTTAGGGGACAGGAGCCACACCGGGCCAGAAATTCTATCAGCTAAGCAGGGGCAGGCACAGAGATGGTTAACACAACGCCAGCTTGACCTGGGAATGGTCGTCTGTGATCATGGCAGCAACCTTCTCTCCGCCCTATGCCTGGGTAAGTTGACGCATGTACCATGCCTAGCACACGTCCTAAATCTGGTGGCACAGCATTTCCTAACCAGGTACCCAGGGCTGGCAGAGCTTCTCAGCCAGACCAGAAAAGTCTGCAGCCGCTTCAGATGGTCATTCCCAGCAAGAGTTCTTCACTGCTGGTTTTTGTTCTCTGAATAGACAAAGCATTGCTTCTCTATGGGGAATTCACTGCCCTCGAACAGGCAGGCACTGACCAGGCACCGAATGTGCAGGCAATTCACCAGGATTTGGCGAACTGCCTGCTCTCTGAATAGCTGAATGGCCAAGAAAGGGAACCGTACCGTACCCTGAATTTCACTGTTCGGTTACCTTTCGGCCACAATTCGGATCTCTTTGAATAACCCTGTATATTTTACCTTATAGATTGAAATGCAATCGGCAGCCCCCCCCCCCACTTTACAGTAACAGTAAAAAGCCCAACAGCCTATACTACATCATTCCAGCAGCCAGGGAGAGGGCAGAATACAGGGAGAGCTGTGGGGTCCGGGGCCAGATTCTCAATTAGGCAAAGTAGGCAACAGGCACTAGGGATGAGCCGAATGCCCCCGTGTTCGGATCGATTTCGAACTCGAACTTTTCAACCCCTTCGTTTTTAACCCCTTCACTGCTGACGACGTGTGGGACACGTCCTCAGTTACTTCCGCTGCATGCTGAGTGTAACGTTGGGAGCTTCCAGCCCTACCTGTGTGCTTGAGGGCAGCATGTCTGATGCTGCTCGCTGACCAATGCCCGGTTTAAATGGAGACAGGCAGGGAGGAGGTTGCATGAGGCGCGGCTTGAGTGGGGAGGCGTGGCCTGGTGAAGGTCTTTAAAAACCCTCAGTGTATTCTCAGCAGTTGCCAGATCGTGGTCATCCATACCTGAGCTCCTTGTACCTGACTGCTATATTGTATTAACCCATTATTGACCTCTGCTTGTTTCTGACTATTCTGCCTTCTGTTGCCCTAGACCATTTTCTTGTACTACGCTACTGCTCTGATATCGACCCGGCTATTCCATTTGACCATTCTGAGCTCTGTATTCCTGATTCTGGCTCGGCTGACTACTCCCCGTGTTGTTAACCTTTTCTGTCTAGCTAGTTTACCTGGCCAATTCTAAGGACCAGACAGTTAGAGATCTTTCACGGCTACACTGTTGGTAGCTTCTGGGCTCTGTGGAGTGTGGGGCGTTAAGTACTGCGTGGTGGGATCTGGGAACCGTGACACTGAGGACGTGTCCCACATGTCATCAGCTTTGCGGAACCCCGGCGGAGATATTCATCTCTCTGTCTGGGGTCCCGAGGCGTTCTGACTTCAGCATCCTCAGACGCTGAAGTCAAGCTCCTCCCGACGTAAATGACGTCATCGCGCCATGCGCAATGACGTCATTTCCAGGTGACCCCCGGGAGATCACCTGGAAGGGAGGGGGGATCCGTTTGGATTCCTACTCCCTCCAGATCGGGAGGTCCAACAAAAAAAAGTCAGGCACCGCTTAAAAGGGTCAGACTAACACGGTATTAACGTGCGTTTAGCCACACTAAATCACGGCCGCGCTGGCAGCAAACTACGTCCAATGCCGGGCAGCATATGAAGAACGGCCGCACAAAAGTGCGGCCGCTCAATGCAAGTGGCAAACTAACGCATTTTTTCGAGAACGTGAAACCGCTAGTACTGATGTATAGAGTACGCCGCGTCTGCTAGCGGCATGTGTGCGTGATTAGGAGACGTCAGACGCTGCTAATGTCCGGCCAACATCACGTCCAAACGAAAAAAGTGTTTTATTGATAACCGTACGAAATCACGGACCAAAATGCGCATCGTATGACCGCTATCGCGTATTCTGTGAAAAAATGCGTCCATTCGTTCGAACGCACTTTTTCATGGACAACGTGAAAAATGCGTTAGTCTGACCCTAACCCCTTAGGCACCGGGTCGCACTTCGGCCTAGCTCCGGTGGGGGCTGCCATCTTGGATGGCAGCTCCACTCCCGGGTCCCCCCTCACTGCCATGACAAATACATATAAAAATGATGTATTATGAATCTGCCTAGTCTGCCGGAAAGAACGATATATAATATGTCTGGGTCGTATAATAAAATGTGGCTTCAAATCGCGTTTAAACATGATGAGCGAAAGCGTTAAAAATTAGCTCAGCACACAGCGGTGAAATGCCTCAGCAGTGAAAGGGTTAAAGGAACAGTGAGTTTTCCATAAATTAAGGGTTAAAAATAAAAACTCCTTCAAATATCGTGCCTAGGAGGTCCCCATAACCTGCCAGTGAAGTGGCGGATTTGTAGGATGTATGGAAACATCGCCATCACAGACCCACACATGTCACCTGGCACTCCCAGTCTGCATACAATGTATCAAATTCATGAGACCGGACTAATTAGAAGCACATGTTATTTCCAAACACTAATTAAACACCTGTTGTTTACGGCGTTTGAGCGCACAGGTCATTTAGAGGTGAGAATCTTTGCACCTAGACATTAGTTTTTAATTCAATATCTAATAAACCGTTGCTTATAATATTCTGCAGTAAAGAGTCTCTTTATTTCTAGATTTTTTAGTATTTTTTGAAGCATTTTTTATACATTTTTCAATTTTTTTTTTCGAACTCGAACCGGACATGCCAAAAAGTTCGAAGTTCGCGAACGGCCAAAGTTAGAATCGAACTCCGAACTGATCGAACCGAACAGCTCATCCCTAATGACCATGTTTGGTGTAAAAATAAAAAAAATTAAAAAGTGTTTTTAAAAAAAAACAAAAAAACATTTTAACTAGGATATAATAAAACAGGACTTCACATCACGTTTAAACACGATGAGCATAAAACGGTCAAAATGAGGTCAGCACACAGAGGTGGAATGGCTCGGCAGTGAAGGGGTCAAAAAGCAAAAACATGTAAATAATTTGTATTTCTAATTTCAGAAAAAAGTTTCAAAACTATTTAGCCGGGATCTTTTTTGGCATTTGCAGATTTTTTGATCAAAGCAGGAAAAAGTCCCGTCCCCCCATCAAATTTCATCGTTTTTTTATAGTAAATTATAGGATGTGATAGAAATACCGGCTGGGTGGAGTAGAGGTAATGTCACTGCTCTGCATGGAGAGAGCCTGTGGAGTCATGGGTTCGATCCCAGCGAGCAACCTCTCCAGTAAGTGTCCTTGGCAAGACACCTAACGGGACATACTTGCCACCCAGGACATACTTGAAAACAAGAGAAATCTCAATGTGTCCTTCCTGGTAAAATCCTTTCTCAAAAAAACTAAAAAAAATAATGGAATCTTCAAAAGTCTGTTTAATGGCGAGAAAAACTGTATATAATACACTATATTGCCAAAAGTATTGGCTCACCTGCCTTGACTCGCATATGAATTTAAGAGACATCCCATTCCTAATCCATAGGGTTCAATATGACGTCAGTCCACCCTTGGCAGCTATAACAGCTTCATCTCTTCTGGGAAGGCTGTCCACAAGGTTTAGGAGTGTGTTTATGGGAATTTTTGACTATTCTTCCAGAAGAGCATTTGTGAGGTCACACACTGATGTTGGACGAGAAGGCCTGACTCTCAGTCTCCGCTCTAATTCATCCCAAGGGTGTTCTATCGGGTTGAGGTCAGGACTCTGTGCAGGCCAGTCAAGTTCATCCACACCAGACTCTGTCATCCATGTCTTTATGGACCTTGCTTTGTGCACTGGTGCACAGTCATGTTGGAAGAGGAATGGGTCAGCTCCAAACTGTTCCCACAAAGTTGGGAGCATGGAATTGTCCAAAATGTCTTGATATGCTGAAGCATTCAGAGTTCTTTTCACTTGAACTAAGGGGCCAAGCCCAGCTCCTGAAAATCAACCCCCCCCCTCCACCAAACTTTACACTTGGCACAATGCAGTCAGACAAGTACGGTTCTCCTGGCAACCGCCAAACCCATCAGATTTCCAGATGGAGAATAGGGATGAGCCGAACACCCTCGAGTTCGGTTCGCACTCGAACTCGAACTTTTCAATTGTTCGGATTCGAACTCAATGCAAGTCAATGGGACTCAAAATTCGATTTTTAGAGTGCCCTCCTACAGGGCATATATGCTAGATATTTGCCATAAAAGGTATATGGGGGTCTGGGTAATGCCCTGGGGGACAGAAAACAAGGACAAAAAGTAAAAAAAAAAAGTTTTTAAAGGGACAGTGAGTTTTCCATGAAATAAGGGTTAAAAATAAAAACGAAAAATTCCTTCAAATAGCGTGCCTAGGAGGTCCCCATAACCTGCCCGTGAAGTGATGTATTTCTAGGATGTATAGAAACACTTAAAAACCAAAAAATTACGTTTCAAATGACGGTAAATGCTTTTCCTTTAATCTATCCATAAACAACTGCTTGGGGCGGCAGTCTGTATGAAAAGAGGAGACATTTTAGGATACGCAGAAAAAGTTTAGTGATTTTTTGGCTAAATTATTGTGAAACTTATGCAGGCTTTGGATGAAAGTAACAATAGGTGCTTTAAAATTGCGCCTTTAGCGTCGGCAACAGTGCCGTCACACAGTAACCCCTCTGAGGAAATTAATCTGATACAGGTGTCAGTGGCATTGCACCCAAATATTGTGCCTTTGGTGCCAGGCCAGCAACTACCATCATACAGTTACCCCTCTGTAGTATTGTGGAAGAGTGCAGGGGTGGACCATGCAGTCCTATATTAAAAAGATATGAATTTGGTAAAGGCGTCAGTGCACCAAGATATTGTGCTTTTGGTGCCAGGCCAGCAAGTGCATTCCTACAGTAACCCCTCTGTGGTATTGTGGAAGAGTGCAGGGGTGGACCTTGTGGTCCTATATTAAGATATGAATCTGGTAATGAGCATCAGTGCACCCAGATATTGTGCTTTTGGTGCCAGACTGCCAGGCCAGCAAGTACCATCATACAGTAACCCCTCTGTAGTATTGTGGAAGAGTGCAGGGTGGACCATGCAGTCCTATATTAAAAAGATAAGAATCTGGTAAAGGTGTCAGTGCAGCCAGATATTGTGCCTTTCATGGCAGCAAGTGCATTCACACCATAACCCTTTTGTGGTATTGTGGAAGAGTGCAGGGTTGGACCCTGCGGTTCAAATAATTAAAATGATATAAATCTGGCAGAGGCGTCAGTGCAGCCAAATATTGTGCCTTTCATGGCAGCAAGTGCATTCACACCTTAACCCTTTTTTGGTATTGTGGAGGAGTTCAGTGCTGGAGGTTTTGTGAATGCAGAAGACATCCCCGATCTATTCCGTTACGTCAGCATCAGGGGATTGATAACTGCTGATCCAGGACTGATTAATTTTTATAAATGTCAGCCGGTCTACAGAGTCGGTGGACAGACACACTCTTTTGTCTGTGACAAAACCTCCAGAGGCACTGAACGTCCTTTCAGAAAGCACGCTAGATGAAGGGCAACCTAGTAGCTGCATAGCATATTGGCTAAATTCTGGCCAGTGATCCAATCTCCACACCCAGTAAGCCAGTGGATCATCTGCTGGAAAGGTATCCAGGTCTGCCCTTGCCCCTAGGTAGTCCTGCACCATATGGTGAAGACGCTGGCAATGGGTGCCTACATTTGACGTTCCTGGGCATTGTGGACAGAAATCTTTTAAAAATGCATCAGTCAAGCGGCCCTGGCCTTCACCACTATTCCTCTGATCATCCGCAGCATCAGAAGCACCTGTGTCATCACTTGGTAACCTACCAGTGCCTGGAAAAGGTGTTACACAAGTGTCGCTTTAGAGCGTCCTCAAGTTTTTTCATCCTGTGCTCCCTCTGTGCGGGCAGAATGAGCTCTGCAACTTTACCCTTGCATCGTGGATCAAGAAGGATTGCCAACCAGTAATGATCCCTCTCCTTGATAGCATGAATCCTGGGGTCCTTTAGCAGGCTTTGTATTATAAGGGAGCCCATGCAGCATAGGTTGGAGGTGGCATTAGCTTCCAAGTCTTCCTGGTCAATGAGGATGACCGTATCGTGCACTTCCTCCTCCCAGCCCCGCACTAGCCCTTGTGTATCTGGGCACACAAAACCCTCCCTTGAGGAATCCCCACCTTCAATGCCACCACTACCTAAACATTCCTCCTCCTCCTGTCTGATCTGAGGAGGACCCGCTGGAATGCTGTCTGCGGAAAGACTGGGGCCTTGAGAGCTAGGGAAGGCCTCCTCTTCCTCCCGCTGCTCTGCCTCTAGAGCCACATCTATAATTCCCCACAGAGTGTGCTCCAGCAGGAACACTAAAGGAATTGTGTCACTGATGCATACACTGTCCCTGCTCACCATCCTCTTTGCCTCCTCAAATGGTGACAGTACAGTGCATGCATCCTTGATCATCAGCCACTGCGGGGGGGGGGAACCAAGTTGACCTGAACCTGTCCTTGTGCCATACTCAAACAGGTACTCGTTGATGGCCCTCTGCTGCTTGTGCAGATGCTGCAGCATTGCTAATGTTGAGTTGCACCTGGTGGGTATGTCACAGATCAGACCATTTGTGGGAAGGTAGAATTCTCTTTGAATTTCTGCCAGGCGAACGCTTGCTGGGAATGACCGTCTGAAGTGGCTGCAGACTTTTCTAGCCTGGCTAGAAGAAGCCAGCCCTTGGTACTTGGTTAGGAAATGCTGTACCACTAGATTTAGGACGTGTGCTAGGCATGGTACATGCGTCAATTTACCCTTGCGTAGGGTGGAGAGAAGGTTGCTGCCATTATCACAGACGATCATTCCCAGCTGAAGCTGGCGTTGTGTTAACCATCTCTGCACCTGCCCCTGCAGAGCTGACAGAATTTCTGGCCCGGTGTGGCTCCTGTCCCCTAAACAAACCAGCTCAAGCACAGTATGGTATCTTTTTGCTTGAGCCATTGCGTAGCCCCAGTCAGGCGTTGGTTTAACTGCCACTTCGCCAGACACACAGAAGGAGGAGGAGGAGGAAGAGGGAGAGGTGGTGGTGGACCAGACAGACCTCATACAAGCAGCTTTCTGGAGGCGTGGTGGATGAACAAGCTCCAGCAAAGAGCCCTGTCCTGGATCCCTCCCAGCTGCAATCAGAGTTACCCAGTGTGCCGTGAAGGAAATGTAATGACCCTGTCGATGCTTGCTGAACCACGTGTCTAAAGTCCCATGCACCTTGCTGCTGACTGCCTTTACCAATGACTCGATAACATTGTCTTCCATGTGCTGGTATAGTGCTGGAATGGCCTTGCGTGAAAAGTAATGGTGTTTTGGAACCTGCCACTGTGGTACAGCACATTCAGCAAACTCACAGAAGGGAGCAGAGTCCACCAGCTGGAAAGGCAGCAGCTGCAATGCAAGTAATTATGCTAAGCTGGCATTTAGACGCTGTGCTTGGGGATGGTTGGGACTATATTTTTTCTTACGCTGCAGCAGCTGGGGCAACGTAATCTGACTGCATAAATCTTCAGCTGATGGGATGCTGTCACGTTGTGAGGAAGGACCTGGTATATATCAATTACTGTAGCATCATCCCTGTCAGTGGAGGTTGTAGCAGGCAATGACATGGCAGGACATACAGTGGGGGGTAGAGACAGATGAGGAGGAGGAGGACCTACGCAAAGTTTTGTGCTAACGGGATGTGTGGCAGGTGGTCATATGTCGTCTCAAGCATGTGGTACCCAAGCGTCCGGTGTCTTTCCCACGCTTGAGCCTCATCTGACATAGATTACAAATAGCAACGGTGGGGTCTGCTGCACATTTCTTAAAGAACTCCCAGACAGCAGAGTTCCTGAATGTGTGCTTTGAGTCAACAGCACTCTGCACCTGAGCAGCTCTGACATCTGATGCCTTGGACTGGCTAGTGCTACGGTTGGTCATAGAGGATGTTGTGTCTCGTGTTTGTTGTGCCTCCTCCTCCTCACTTGACTCCTCTGTTCGATCAGGCATCCAGGTGGAGTCAGTGACCTCATCATCATTGTCATCATCACCCCCATCTCCTCGTCACTGGAGTCAACTTGGCAGTATGCTGCAGCTGCTGGGGCAACATGAGTGCCAGTTATTTGTGTGTCATCACTGGCACCCCCTTCCTCTAGGTTGATTATACTCCCTTCCTCAACCTCAGAGATTGAATCGGAGCACTGGAGTTGCTGCGCATCCTCAAGCAGCATGTCACTGTCATTGTAGTCAAACAATTCAGCTGACTCCTCCGTGTGTTATAGCGAGGCTACGGCAGGAGTATCTGTGGACATGGAGGCTGCATTAGATGCTTTGGCAGCTGAGGTGGACTGTAAAGCAATACAAACCTGGCTGGCAGAGGACTCGGAGGATGAGGATTGCCTGGTTAGCCAATCCACCAAATCCTCTGTATGTTGATGCTGCTTAAGAAGACGGCCCGCACCAGTTATAAAGGACAAGCGTGCCCCTGCAGAGGATGCACCATGTCCACCACGACCAGAGGCACAGCCGCCCGACACAGGGGCTGCTTGCCCTCTTATCTGTTTCTGGGAGTGTCTGCCTGTCCTTTTTGTTCTTTCAGACATGGTGAGTGATATATAGATTAAATATATACAGAACTCTGATTCAACTCTGGTATAAAGATTAAAGATTTACAGAACTCTGGTATAACTCAGTGAGACACCCTGATAGCTGGCAGCCAGTGACAAGACACAGATTACAATTCCCAGAAACCTCCTATAAATCAGTGTGACCCCTGATGGGTGGCAGTGAGAAGACACAAATTACAATTTGTATAAATCTTCTAGAAGTATGTGGGGCCCCCTGATGGGTGGCAGTGAGAAGACACAGATTACAAGTCTCAGAAACCTCTTATAAATCAGTGAGACCCCCTGATGGGTGGCAGTGACAAGACACGGATTATAATTCCCAGATATCTGATAGAAGTATGTGGGACCCTCTGATGGGTGGCAGTGAGAAGACACAGATTACAAGACTCAGAAACCTCCTATAAATCAGTGAGACCCCCTGATGGGTGGCAGTGAGAAGACACAGAATTACAAGTCTCAAAAACCTCCTATAAATCAGTGAGACCCCCTGATGGGTGGCAGCCAGTGAGAACACACGGATTATAACTATTCCCAGATATTTTGTAGAAATTAGTGACCCCCAAAATACATACTGCGTGGCACTGGCAGTGAATCACAAGACACAGATCACCTCAATTCCCAAATATTTTGCAGAAATTACTGAGCCCCCAAAATAGTTGCTGGGACTGAGCACAAAGATTACAAACGCCTCTGCTAGGCTAATTCACCTCACCCGCCGCTCTGTCTCTGCCGCTCCCCTCTGCGAGTCCCTTCACTGGCTCCCCATCCACTGCAGAATTAAGTTCAAAATCCTTATCCTTACCTACAAAACCCTCACTAACTCAGCTCCCCACTACCTGTCCTCACTAATCACCAAATACACCCCAGCCCGCTCCCTAAGGTCAAACAGTGACCTGCGCCTAGCTTCTCCCCGCATCACCTCTTCCCATGATAGACTGCAGGATTTCTCACGCGCAGCCCCCACTCTCTGGAACGCTCTCCCTCGTACTGTCAGACTTTCCCCTAACTTCTCTTCCTTCAAACGCTCCTTAAAACATTCCTATTTAGGGAAGCCGACCCCCCGACTCACTGACGCAACCATCAATCACTCTCACCTTACAGTCCTCTCCTCCTGTTTCCAACCCCAACCCTCCTAGATTGTGAGTTCCTACGGGAATAGGGCCCTCATCTCCTCCTGTACTGTTTGTCAAATGTTGTTCAATGTATTGTAACCCTGTCTATACTGTGCTTATTGTACAGCGCTGCGGAATATGCTGGCGCTTTATAAATAAAGAATAATAAAATAATAATAATAACAATTCCCAGATATTTGGTAGAAATGAGACCCCCCAGTAGCTGGTGGCAGACTGGCAGTAAGAACACACTAACACAAGAACAATCTCCTATGAAATCTCCTCTCAAACGCGTGCAGAAGCGCTGCGTGGAAACCTTATATAGGGTGCTGCGGGACTTAGCTCTGTGAGCCCATGATTCGTCAAAATTTGTCCAATCAGGACTCTGAGCCGTGATTGGCATAGTGTTGAACCTGTCTTGCACCTGACCTGTGGTCAGGTGCAAGGCTGTAGCCAATTACAAGCTTCAGGCCAGTGGAAAAGTGCATTGTGGTCCGTTGTGGTGCATTGTGGGCGAACACGCGACGAACAAGCGGAAATGTTCGTAGTTCGCGAACATACTAACAGGCTATGCTCGATGCGAACTCCGAACCGATCGAACCGAACAGCTCATCCCTAATGGAGAAGCGCAATTTCTCACTGCAGCGAACGCATCTCCACTGCTCTAGAGTCCAGTGGCGGCGTGCTTTACACCACTGCATCCGTCGCTTTGCATTGCACTTGGTGATGTATGGCTTGGATGCAGCTGCTCGGCCATGGAAACCCATTCCATGACGCTCTCTGCGCACTGTTCTTGAGCTAATCTGAAGGCCACATGAAGTTTGGAGGTCTGTAGCGATTGACTCTGCAGAAGGTTGGCGACCTCGTCGCACTATGCGCCTCAGCATCCGCTGTCCCCACTCCGTCAGTTTACTCGGCCTACTACTTGGTGGCTGAGTTGCTGTCGTTCCCAAACACTTCCACGTTCTTATAATACAGCTGACAGGAATATTTAGGAGAGAGGAAATTTAACGACTGGATTTGTTGCACAGGTGGCATCCTATCACAGCTCCACGCTGGAATTCACTGAGCTCCTGAAAGCGACCCATTCTTTCACAAATGTTTGTAAAAACAGTCTGCATGCCTAGGTGCTTGATTTTATACACCTGTGGCCATGGAAGTGATTGGAACACCTGACTCTGATTATTTGAATGGGTGAGCGAATACTTTTGGCAATATAGTGTATGTGTGGGTTCCATAAACAAGTGAGAGGAAAATTTAGAGGTAAACACGAACCGTGCAGAAACATAAAAACAGCAGCGGGCACTAAAGGACAGACAATGGTATAATCGCCCGGTCACTAAGGGGTTAAAACACTTTCCCCAGTTCCCATTCATTAATCCTTTTTACCATCAGTGACTGTCATTGTGTCCTGCCTAGAAATCTAATGCAATGTTTATCACTGTCTGTGCCAGGTCTGGTTACGTCTCCCACTACCGAGAAGCAAACTGAAAAAAACTTCACCAAATCCCAACATGGGAAATGCACAACCGTTTCTAGGGGAGGGATGATGTAGCGCTGTAACACGCCACGGTGTTACGTTCAATTGGTTTTAGGCCCCTCCTGGGATGCTATATCAATAAAGGTGATCAGTGTGTCGGTTCCAATGAAAACCTCCAGATATACAGCCTCGTCTTATTTCTGGGGATGCTAGTAGGCTCTCTACGTGTCCCGGTCCTTAAAATACGTCTGACCGAAATCATCCCATAGAGAACCAACGACTCGTCTATTCTCAGAACCCGAATTACACCAGAATCATCCCATAAAGAACCAACGACTCGTCTATTCACAAAACCCGAATTACACTGAAATCATCCCATAGAGAACCAACGACTCGTCTATTCTCAGAACCCGAATTACACCAGAATCATCCCATAAAGAACCAACGACTCGTCTATTCACAAAACCCGAATTACACTGAAATCATCCCATAGAGAACCAACGACTCGTCTATTCACAGAATCCGAATTACACCGAAATCATCCCATAGAGAACCAACGACTCGTCTATTCACAGAACACCGAATTACACCAAAATCATCCCATAGAGAACCAACGACTCGTCTATTCCCAGAACAATGAATTACACCAAAATCATCCCATAGAGAACCAACGACTCGTCTATTCTCAGAACACCGAATTACACTGAAATCATCCCATAGAGAACCAACGACTCGTCTATTCACAGAATGCTGATTTGTACCGAAATTGTAATGAAATCACCTGATTTCTGTGATTTCAATTCCGCGGCTTTAAACGGGTGAATCTGCTTTTAATGTAATAAAATTTACAGCGTTTATTTTTATTAAAAGATCCTTTTTATTTAAGTTTATCTAGAATTAGGTTAATTTATTTTTTACATCCCATAGAGAAAGAACAACCCGTCTATTCCCAGAATCCGAATTACACCAAAATCAAATAAAAGATCTTTTCTATTTAAGTTTATCTATAATTAAGTTAATTTTTTTTTTACAGAAAGCTTCTTTTTTATTTTTTAGACTTTTTTTGTATTTTTAAACAGACTTTTGTTTATTATTTGATCCTTTTTTATTATTGAGACACATTTTACTCCATTTTTATTGATTTATTTTACTATTATTTATTTTTTTGGTGGAATTTCTCGTGGTCAGTTCGGTGTTTTTCACCATCGTCCAGTAACTGCTTCGGCCGCTCCATTTCCGGCACAATACAGTGACCGTTTGGTGGAAAGTGAACGCTTGGAATTTTCACCGTAATGAAAAGCCGGAAATTGAGTTAAAACACGGAAAATCTATTCTTTTACATTAAACGAAGATTCTGAATTAATAAAGTAAAGGAGGAAGCTTCGTCGCTGCCAAGGAAGCTCCCGGGTGCCAGCTTGTGTTTGGCTTGGAAGACGCAGCAGCTTTGGATCCGCCCTCATGATGATGCTCTTAGGTGACATTTCAGGACATCTCCTTCATTCAGCCTGGATTTTGGATATAAAGAGGGACGCGCTGTTCTGTCAGTGTATCAGGAGATCAGACGAGAGCAATACCCAGCATTCCCTCTGCTAATCCAGGTAAGAAAGCAGATCCTCCAATCAGAATCTCGCTGCACCTCTACAAACCTTCTTATTATTTCATTAAAATCATTTTATATCGATTAATCATACAGCTTAGATACCCCTTATCAACCAAAAACACCCCCTCTCAAAGCTTCCAGTGCTGACCCCTGACCCCATGCAGCCGGTGGTGACCCCTCACCTCATGCAGCCGGTGCTGACCCCTGACCTAATGCAACCGGTGATGACCCCCGACCCCATGCCGCCGGTGTTGACCCCTAACCTCATGCAGCCGCTGTTGACCCCTAACCTCATGTGAAAGTACAGATTAGGGTTAGAAGCTATGAGGGGAACAGATTAGGGTTAGAAGCTGTGAGTGGAATAGATTAGGGTTAGAAGATATTAGGGGCACAGATTAGGATTAGGGATGTGCGTTTCGGGTTTCGGAATTTTCACGAAATTTCCCAATTCGTGCATTCGGATTCGGATGATTTTCCGAAAATTTTCAGATCCGAAAACGGCAGATCTGAACGAATTTTCGTGCCGAAACGAAAACTTTTCGGAATTTTTGAATGGACTAGAAATGTGTAAAATCGAAATTCATTTTCGTTCCATTCCAGATTTCGGCTCCATTTCAGTAATTTCGGACATCGTATATAATCGCTGATTCTGTAATTAAATTTTGTATCATTCCCATCTCAATGTATCCTTACTGGAAAACCAGAGAAATCTCAATGTATCCTTCCTGAAAACCAGAGAAATCTCAATGTATCCTTCTTGTAAAACATGAGAAATCTCAATGTATCCTTCCTGGGAAACCAGAGAAATTTCAATGTCTCCTTCTTGTAAAACATGAGAAATCTCAATGTATCCTTCTTGTAAAACATGAGAAATCTCAATGTATCCTTCTTGTAAAACATGAGAAATCTCAATGTATCCTTCCTGGGAAACCAGAGAAATCTCAATGTATCCTTCTTCTAAAACATGAGAAATCTCAATGGCAGAATTATCGTATCGACAGAATTATCGTATTGTATAATTATCGTATCGTAAAAACCATTAGTTTACATCAAAACGAATAGACACTTTGAAACGAGGAGAACAGATGTTCCGAAAAACACGAAAATTTCCGAAATCACGAAAAAAAAGTCGATATGAAAAACGAAACGAAACGAACCGAAACGAACATTTACAAAATCTGAACGAACCGAACAGAAAAAAAAGGAAATCGGTGCACAAGCCTAATTAGGATTAGAAGCTATTAGGGGCACAGATTAGGGTTAGAGGCTATTAGTGGAACAGATTAGGGATAGAAGCTATTAGGGGAACAGATTAGGGTTACAAGCTGTTAGGGGAACAGATTAGGGATAGAAGCTATTAGTGGAATAGATTAGGGATAGAAGCTATGAGGGGAACAGATTAGGGTTACAAGATATTAGGGGAACAGATTAGGGTTAGAAGCTATTAGGGGAACAGATTAGGGATAGAAGCTATTAGGGGATCAGATTAGGGTTAGAAGCTATTAGGGGAACAGATTAGGGTAAGAAGATATTAGGGGAACAGATTAGGATTAGAAGCTATTAGGGGCACAGATTAGGGATAGAAGCTATTAGGGGAACAGATTAGGGTTAGAAACTATTAGTGGAATAGATTAGGGATAGAAGCTATTAGGGGAACAGATTAGGGTTAGAAGCTATTAGGGGAACAGATTAGGGTTAGAAGCTATTAGGGGAACAGATTAGGGTTAGAAGCTATTAGTGGAATAGATTAGGGATAGAAGCTATTAGGGGAACAGATTAGGGTTACAAGCTATTAGGGGAAAAGATTAGGGATAGAAGCTATTAGTGGAATAGATTAGGGATAGAAGCTATTAGGGGAACAGATTAGGGTTACAAGATATTAGGGGAACAGATTAGGGTTAGAAGCTATTAGGGGAACAGATTAGGGATAGAAGCTATTAGGGGATCAGATTAGGGTTAGAAGCTATTAGGGGAACAGATTAGGGTTAGAAGATATTAGGGGAACAGATTAGGATTAGAAGCTATTAGGGGCACAGATTAGGGTTAGAAGCTATTAGGGGAACAGATTAGGGTTAGAAGCTATTAGTGGAATAGATTAGGGATAGAAGCTATTAGGGGAACAGATTAGGGTTACAAGCTATTAGGGGAACAGATTAGGGATAGAAGCTATTAGTGGAACAGATTAGGGATAGAAGCTATTAGGGGAACAGATTAGGGATAGAAGCTAAACTATTAGTGGAATAGATTAGGGATAGAAGCTATTAGGGGAACAGATTAGGGTTAGAAGCTATTAGGGGAACAGATTAGGGATAGAATATATTAGGGGTACAGATTAGGGATAGAAGCTATTAGGGGAACAGATTATGGTTAGAAGCTATTAGTGGAATAGATTAGGGATAGAAGCTATTAGGGGAACAGATTAGGGATAGAAGCTATTAGTGGAATAGATTAGGGATAGAAGCTATTAGGGGAACAGATTAGGGATAGAAGCTATTAGTGGAATAGATTAGGGATAGAAGCTATTAGGGGAACAGATTAGGGTTAGAAGCTATTAGGGGAACAGATTAGGGATAGAATATATTAGGGGTACAGATTAGGGATAGAAGCTATTGGGGAACAGATTAGGGATAGAAGCTATTAGGGGAACAGATTAGGGTTAGAAGATATTAGGGGAACAGATTAGGGTTAGAAGATATTAGGGGAACAGGTTAGGGTTACAAACTATTAGGGGAATAGATTAGGGTTAGAAGCTATTAGGGGAACAGATTAGGGATAGAATATATTAGGGGTACAGATTAGGGATAGAATTTATTAGGGGTACAGATTTGGGTTAGAAAATATTAGGGGCACAGATTAGTGTTAAAATCTATTAGGGAACAGATTAGGGATAGAATCTATTAGGGGCACAGATTAGGATTAAAAGCTATTAGGGGAACAGATTAGGGATAGAATATATTAGGGGAACAGATTAGGGATAGAAGATAGTAGGGGCACAGATTAGGGTTATATTATATTAGGGGAATAGATTAGGGTTAGAAGCTATTAGGGGCACAGATTAGGGTTATAAGCTATTAGGGGAACAGATTAGGGTTAGAAGCTATTAGGGGAACAGATTAGGGTTAGAAGCTATTAGGGGAACAAATTAGGGTTAGAAGCTATTAGGGGAACAGATTAGGGTTAGAAGCTATTAGGGGAACAGATTAGGAATAGAAGCTATTAGTGGAATAGATTAGGGATAGAAGCTATTAGGGGAACAGATTAGGGTTACAAGATATTAGGGGAACAGATTAGGGTTAGATGCTATTAGGGGCACAGATTAGGGTCAGAAGCTATTAGGGGAACAGATTAGGGTTACAAACTATTAGGGGAACAGATTAGGGTTACAAGCTATTAGGGGAACAGATTAAACTATTAGTGGAATAGATTAGGGATAGAAGCTATTAGGGGAACAGATTAGGGTTAGAAGCTATTAGGGGAACAGATTAGGGATAGAATATATTAGGGGTACAGATTAGGGATAGATGCTATCAGGGGAACAGATTAGGGATAGAAGCTATAAGGGGAACAGATTAGGGTTAGAAGCTATTAGGGGAACAGATTAGGGATAGAATATATTAGGGGTACAGATTAGGGATAGATGCTATCAGGGGAACAGATTAGGGATAGAAGCTATAAGGGGAACAGATTAGGGATAGAAGCTATTAGTGGAATAGATTAGGGATAGAAGCTATTAGTGGTACAGATTTGGGTTAGAAGATATTAGGGGAACAGATTAGGGTTAGAAGCTGTTAGTGGAATAGATTAGGGTTACAAGATATTAGGGTAACAGATTAGGGTTAGAAGCTATTAGGGGAACAGATTAGGGTTACAAGCTATTAGGGGAACAGATTAGGGATAGAAGCTATTAGTGGAACAGATTAGGGATAGAATATATTAGTGGAACAGATTAGGGATAGAAGCTAGTAGGGGCACAGATTAGGGTTAGATTATATTAGGGGAATAGATTAGGTTTAGAAGCTATTAGGGGCACAGATTAGGGTTAGAAGCTATTAGGGGAACAGATTAGGGTTAGAAGCTATTAGGGGAACAGATTAGGGATAGTAGGGGCACAGATTAGGGTTAGAAGCTATTAGGGGAACAGATTAGGGTTAGAAGATATTAGGGGAACAGATTAGGGTTACACGATATTAGGGGAACAGATTAGGGATAGAATATATTAGGGGTACAGATTAGGGTTAGAAGCTATTAGGGGCACAGATTAGGGTTAGAATCTATTAGGGGAACAGATTAGGGTTAGAAGCTATTAGGGGAACAGATTAGGGATAGAAGCTAATGCAATTAGGGGAACAGATTAGGGATAGAATATATTAGGGGAACAGATTAGGGATAGAAGCTAGTAGGGGCACAGATTAGGGTTAGATTATATTAGGGGAATAGATTAGGGTTAGAAGCTATTAGGGGCACAGATTAGGGTTAGAAACTATTAGGGGAACAGATTAGGGTTAGAAGCTATTAGGGGAACAGATTAGGGATAGAAGATATTAGGGGAACAGATTAGGGTTAGAAGCTATTAGGGGAACAGATTAGGGATAGAAACTATTAGGGGAACAGATTAGGGTTAGAAGCTATTAGGGGAACAGATTAGGGTTAGAAGCTATTAGGGGAACAGATTAGGGATAGAAGCTAGTAGGGGCACAGATTAGGGTTAGAAGATATTAGGGGAATAGATTAGGGTTAGAAGCTATTAAGGGGTACAGATTAGGGTTAGTAGCTATTAGGGGAACAGATTAGGGTTAGTTGCTATTAGGGGAACAGATTAGGGATAGAAGCTATTAGGGGAACAGATTAGGGTTAGAAGCTATTAGTGGAATAGATTAGGGATAGAAGCTATTAGGGGAACAGATTAGGGTTACAAGCTATTAGGGGAACAGATTAGGGATAGAAGCTATTAGTGGAACAGATTAGGGATAGAATATATTAGTGGAACAGATTAGGGATAGAAGCTAGTAGGGGCACAGATTAGGGTTAGATTATATTAGGGGATAGATTAGGTTTAGAAGCTATTAGGGGCACAGATTAGGGTTAGAAGCTATTAGGGGAACAGATTAGGGTTAGAAGCTATTAGGGGAACAGATTAGGGATAGTAGGGCAACAGATTAGGGTTAGAAGCTATTAGGGGAACAGATTAGGGTTAGAAGATATTAGGGGAACAGATTAGGGTTACACGATATTTATAGGGGAACAGATTAGGGATAGAATATATTAGGGGTACAGATTAGGGTTAGAAGCTATTAGGGGCACAGATTAGGGTTTGAATCTATTAGGGGACAGATTAGGGTTAGAAGCTATTAGGGGAACAGATTAGGGATAGAAGCTAATGCAATTAGGGGTACAGATTAGGGATAGAATATATTAGGGGAACAGATTAGGGATAGAAGCTAGTAGGGGCACAGATTAGGGTTAGATTATATTAGGGGAATAGATTAGGGTTAGAAGCTATTAGGGGCACAGATTAGGGTTAGAAGCTATTAGGGGAACAGATTAGGGTTAGAAGCTATTAGGGGAACAGATTAGGGATAGAAGCTATTAGGGGAACAGATTAGGGTTAGAAGCTATTAGGGGAACAGATTAGGGATAGAAACTATTAGGGGAACAGATTAGGGTTAGAAGCTATTAGGGGAACAGATTAGGGTTAGAAGCTATTAGGGGAACAGATTAGGGATAGAAGCTAGTAGGGGCACAGATTAGGGTTAGAAGATATTAGGGGAATAGATTAGGGTTAGAAGCTATTAAGGGGTACAGATTAGGGTTAGTAGCTATTAGGGGAACAGAATTAGGGTTAGTTTGCTAATTAGGAACAGATTAGGGATAGAAGCTATTAGGGGAAGAGATTAGGGTTAGAAGCTATTAGTGGAATAGATTAGGGATAGAAGCTATTAGGGGAACAGATTAGGGTACAAGCTGTTAGGGGAACAGATTAGGGATAGAGCTATTAGGTGGATAGATTAGGGATAGAAGCTATTAGGGGAACAGATTAGGGTTACAAGATATTAGGGGAACAGATTAGGGTTAGAAGCTATTAGGGGAACAAGATTAGGGCATAGAAGCTATTAGGGGGATCAGATTAGGGTTAGAAGCTATTAGGGAACAGATTAGGGTAAGAAGTATATTAGGGGAACAGATTAGGATTAGATAACTATTAGGGGCACAGATTAGGGATAGAAGCTATTAGGGGAACAGATTAGGGTTAGAAGCTATTAGTGGATAGATTAGGGATAGAAGCTATTAGGGGAACAGATTAGGGTTAGAAGCTATTAGGGGAACAGATTAGGGTTAGAAGCTATTAGGGGAACAGATTAGGATTAGAAGCTATTAGGGGCACAGATTAGGGTTAGAAGCTATAAAATTAGAAAAAAAAAAGGGGGGGGAACAAAAAGGAATTTAAAAAAAAGGGGGTTTTAGAAAAAGCTATTAGTGGAAGCATAGATTTAGGGATACGAAGCTATTAGGGAACAGATTAGGGTTACAAGCTATTAGGGGAAAAGATTAGGGATAGAAGCTATTAGTGGAATAGATTAGGGATAGAAGCTATTAGGGGAACAGATTAGGGTTAGAAGATATTAGGGGAACAGATTAGGGTTAGAAGCTATTAGGGGAACAGATTAGGGATAGAAGCTATTAGGGGAACAGATTAGGGTTAGAAGCTATTAGGGGAACAGATTAGGGTTAGAAGATATTAGGGGAACAGATTAGGATTAGAAGCTATTAGGGGAACAGATTAGGGTTAAAAGCTATTAGGGGAACAGATTAGGGTTAGAAGCTATTAGTGGAATAGATTAGGGATAGAAACTATTAGGGGAACAGATTAGGGTTACAAGCTATTAGGGGAACAGATTAGGGATAGAAGCTATTAGTGGAACAGATTAGGGATAGAAGCTATTAGGGGAACAGATTAGGGATAGAAGCTAAGATATTAGTGGAATAGATTAGGGATAGAAGCTATTAGGGGAACAGATTAGGGTTAGAAGCTATTAGGGGAACAGATTAGGGATAGAATATATTAGGGGTACAGATTAGGGATAGAAGCTATTAGGGGAATAGATTATGGTTAGAAGCTATTAGTGGAATAGATTAGGGATAGAAGCTATTAGGGGAACAGATTAGGGTTACAAGCTATTAGGGGAACAGATTAGGGATAGAAGCTATTAGTGGAACAGATTAGGGATAGAAGCGATTAGGGGAACAGATTAGGGATAGAAGCTAAAGCTATTAGTGGAATAGATTAGGGATAGAAGCTATTAGGGGAACAGATTAGGGTTAGAAGCTATTAGGGGAACAGATTAGGGATAGATATTATTAGGGGTACAGATTAGGCGATTAGAAGCTATTAAGGGGCACAGATTAGGGTTAGAATCTATTAGGGGAACAGATTAGGGTTAGAAGCTATTAGGGGCACAGATTAGGGTTAGAAGCTATTATGGGAACAGATTAGGGTTAGAAGCTATTAGGAGAACAGATTAGGGATAGAAGCTAATGCTATTAGGGGAACAGATCTGGGTTAGAAGCTATTAGGGGAACAGAATAGGGATAGAATATATTAGGGGAACAGATTAGGGATAGAAGCTAGTAGGGGCACAGATTAGGGTTAGATTATATTAGGGGAATAGATTAGGGTTAGAAGCTATTAGGGGCACAGATTAGGGTTAGAAGCTATTAGGGGAACAGATTAGGGTTAGAAGCTATTAGGGGAACAGATTAGGGATAGAAGATATTAGGGGAACAGATTAGGGTTAGAAGCTATTAGGGGAACAGATTAGGGATAGAAACTATTAGGGGAACAGATTAGGGTTAGAAGCTATTAGGGGAACAGATTAGGGTTAGAAGCTATTAGGGGAACAGATTAGGGATAGAAGCTAGTAGGGGCACAGATTAGGGTTAGAAGATATTAGGGAAATAGATTAGGGTTAGAAGCTATTAAGGGGTACAGATTAGGGTTAGTAGCTATTAGGGGAACAGATTAGGGTTAGTTGCTATTAGGGGAACAGATTAGGGATAGAAGCTATTAGGGGAACAGATTAGGGTTAGAAGCTATTAGTGGAATAGATTAGGGATAGAATCTATTAGTGGAACAGATTAGGGATAGAAGCTATTAGGGGAACAGATTAGGGATAGAAGCTATTAGGGGAACAGATTAGGGATAGAAGCTATTAGTGGAATAGATTAGGGATAGAAGCTATTAGGGGAACAGATTAGGGATAGAAGCTATACAGTGGAATAGATTAGGGGATTAGGGGATGATTAGGGATAGAAGCTATTAGGGGAACAGATTAGGGTTAGAAGCTATTAGGGGAACAGATTAGGGATAGAAATATTAGGGGAACAGGATTAGGGATAGAAGCTAGTAGGGGCACAGATTAGGTTAGAAGCTATTAGGGGAATAGATTAGGGTTAGAAGCTAGTAGGGGCACAGATTAGGTTAGAAGATATTAGGGGAAGATTAGGGTTAGAAGCTATTAAGGGGTAACAGATTAGGGTTAGTAGCTATTGGGAAAGATAGAAGCCTAGTAGGGGCACAGATTAGGTTTGAAGCTTTAGTGGAACGCAGATTAGGATAGAAGCTAGAGGGGCACAGATTAGGGTTAGAAGTATTAGGGGAATAGATTAGGGTTAGAAGCTATTAAGGGGTATAGATTAGGGTTAGTAGCTATTAGGGATAAGATTAGGGTTAGTTGCTATTAGGGGAACAGATTAGGGATAGAAGCTATTAGGGAAGATTGAGGGTTAGAAGCTATTAGGTGGAATAGATTAGGGATAGAATCTATTAGTGGAACAGATTAGGGATAGAAGCTATTAGGAGAACAGATTAGGGATAGAGCTATTAGGGGACAGATTAGGATAGAGAAAGCTATTAGTGGAATAGATAGGGATAGAAGCTATTAGGGGAACAGAGTTAGGGATAGAAGCTATAAGTGGAATAGATTAGGAAGAAGCTATAAGTGGAACAGATTAGGTTAGAAGCTATTAGGGGAACAGAT